>JASPKZ010004218.1:215000-426863 GCA_030220185.1 Diploptera punctata | reverse complement strand
TCATCATAATATGAATTCATGGATATAGGTCTCTTGACCCGTCAGAATTCAGCCATCTCTTTCTAGGTCTGCCCACATCTTCAGGTGCCTATAGGTTTATATATCATCATCTGCATTCATGGATTAGGTCTGGTGACCCGTTCAGACTTCAGCCCATCTCTTCTAGGTCTGCCCACATCTCAGGTGCCTATAGGTTATATCATCATCATCTGCATTCATGGATAGGTCTCTTGGACCCGTCAGACTTCAGCCATCCTTCTAGGTCTGCCCACATCTCAGGGCCTTAGGGTTATATCATTCATCATCTGCATTAGGATTAGGTCTCTTGACCCGTTCAGACTCAGCCCCCCATCTCTCTAGGTCTGCCCACATCTCAGGTGCCTATAGGTTTATATCAGCATCATCTGCACATTGACGTTCTAAGACTTCAGCCATATCTTTCTAGGTCTGCCCCATCTCAGGTGCTATAGGTTAATCATCATCATCTGCATTCATGGTAGGTCTGTGACCGTTCAGACTTAGCCCATTCTTCTAGGTCTGCCCACTTAGGTCTATAGGTTCTATCTCATCATCTGCATTCATGGATTTTGTCTGTGGACCCGTTCGACTTCAGCCCATCTCTTCTAGGTCTGCCCACATCTCAGGTGCCTATAGGTTATATATCATCATTGCATCATGGATTAGGTGTTGACCGTTCAGCTTCAGCCCATCTCTTTTTAGGTCTGCCCACATCAGGTGCTATAGGTTTTATCATCATCTCTGCATTCATGGATAGGTCTGTTGACCCGTTCAGACTCAGCCCATCTCTTTCTAGGTCTGCCCAATCTAGGTGCCTATAGTTATATCGTCATCATGTTCTGGAAGGTCTGTTGACCCGTTCAGACTCAGCCATCCTTTCTAGGTTGCCCACATCTAGGTGCATGGTTTATATCATCATCATCTGCATCATGGATAGGTCTGTTGACCGTTCAGACTTCAGCATCTCTTTCTAGTCTGCCCACATCTTAGGTGCCTATAGGTTTATATATCATATCGCATTATGGATTAGGTCTGTTGACCCGTTCAGGACTTCAGCCCATTCTTTCTAGGTCTGCCCACATCTCAGGTGCCTATAGGTTTATATCTCATCTTGCATTCATGGATTGGTTCTTGGCCGTTCGACTTAGCCATCTCTTTCTAGGTCTGCCCCCATCTCAGGTGCCTATAGGTTATATCATCATTCATCTGCATTCATGGATTAGGTCTGTGCCAGTTCAGACTTCAGCCCATCTCTTTTAGGTCTGCCCACATTCAGTGCCTATAGGTTTATTCATCATCATCTGGATTTATGGATTAGGTTGTTGACCCGTTCAGACTTCAGCCCATCCTTCTAGTTGCCCACATCTAGTGCCTATCGGTTTGATCATCATCATGCTTTCTGGATTAGGTTCTGACCGTTCAGACTTCAGCCCATCTCTTTCTAGGTTGCCCCCATCTCAGTGCCTATAGGTTTATATCATCATCATTGCATTCATGGATTAGGTCTGTGACCCGTTCAGACTTCAGCCCATCTCTTTCTAGGTCTGCCCACATCTCAGGGCCTAAGGTTTATATCATCATCACTGCATTGTGATAGGTCTGTTGACCCGTTAGACTTCAGCCCTCTCTTTCAGGTCTGCCATATTTCAGGTGCCTATAGGTTTATATCATTCATCTGCATTCATGGATTGGTCTGTTGACCGTTCCGACCTTCAGCCCATCTCTTTCTAGGTCTGCCCACATCTCAGGTCCTATAGGTTTATGCATCATCATCTGCATTCATGGATTAGGTCTGTTGACCCGTTCAGACTTCAGCCCATCTCTTCTAGGTCTGCCCACATCTCAGGTGCCTATAGGTTTATATCATCATCATCTGCATTCATGGATTAGGTCTGTTGACCGTTCAGACTTCAGCCCAGCTTTTCTCGCTGCCCACATCTCAGGTGCCTATAGGTTATATCATCATCATGATTCAGGCTTAGGTCTCTTGACCGTTCAGACTTCAGCCCATTTCTTTTAGGTCTGCCCACATCTCAGGTGCTATAGGTTTAATTATCATTCTGCATTCATGGATTAGGTCGTGACGTTAGACTCAGCCATCTTTCTAGGTCTGCCCACATCTCAGGTGGCCTATAGGTTTATATCATCATCATCTGCATTCATGGATTAGGTCTCGTTGACCCGTTCAGACTTCAGCCCATCTTTCTAGGTCTGCCCACATCTCAGGTGCCTATAGGTTTTTATCATCATCATCTGCATCATGGATAGGTTGTTGACCGTTCAGACTTCAGCCCATCTTTTTTTTAGGTTGCCCACATCTCAGTGCTATAGGTTATCTCTCATCATTGCATTCATGGATTAGGTCTCTTGACGTTAGACTTCAGCCATCTCTTTCTAGTCTGCCCAATCTCAGGTGCCTATAGTTTATATATCATCATTGCATTCATGGTTAGTCTGTTGACCGTTCAGACTCAGCCCATCTTTCTGGTCTGCCCACATTAGGTGCCTTTAGGTTTCTATCATCATCATCTCATTCATGGGTTAGGTTGTTGACCGTTCGACTAGCCCCTCTTTCTAGGTCTGCCACATTCAGGTGCTATATGTTATATCATCCTCATCTGCATTCATGGATAGGTCTCTTGACCCGTTCAGACTTCAACCATTCTTTCTAGGTCTGCCCACACTCAGTGCTATAGGTTTATATTCTTCATCATCTGCATTCATGGATTAGGTCTGTGACCGTTCAGACTTCAGCCATCTCTTCTAGGTGCCACATCTCAGGTGCCTATAGGTTTATTCATCATCATCTGCATTCAGGATTAGGTCTGTTGCCCGTCAGATCAGCCCGTCTTTTCTAGGTATGCCACATCTCAGGTGCTATAGGTTTATGATCATCATCTGGATTCATGGATTAGGTCTGTTGACCCGTTCGACTTAGCCCATTTTTCTAGTTGCCCATCTCAGGTGCCTATAGGTTTATATCATCATTATCTGATTCATGGATTAGGTCTGTTGACCCGTTCAGACTCAGCCATCTCCTTCTAGGTCTGCCACATCTCAGGTGCCTATAGGTTTATATCATCATCACTGCATTCATGGATTTAGGTCTGTTGACCCGTTCAGACTTCAGCCCATCTCTTTTAGGTCTGCCCACATTTCAGGTTGCCTATAGGTTTATATCATCATCATCTGCATTCATGGATTAGGTCTGTTGACCCGTTCAGACATCAGCCCATCTCTTTCTAGGTCTGCCCACATCTCAGGTGCCTATAGGTTTATATCATCACATCTGCATTCATGGTTAGGTCTGTTGACCCGTTCAGACTTCAGCCCATCTCTTTCTAGGTCTGCCCACATCTCAGGTGCCTATAGGTTTATATCATCATCATCTGCATTCATGGATTAGGTCTGTTGACCCGTTCAGACTTCAGCCCAATCTCTTTCTAGGTCTGCCCACATCTCAGGTGCCTATAGGTTTATATCATCATCATCTGCATTCATGGATTAGGTCTCTTGACCCGTTCAGACTTCAGCCCATCTTTTTCTAGGTCTGCCCACATCTCAGGTGCCTATAGGTTTATATCATCATCATCTGCATTCATGGATTAGGTCTCTTGACCGTTCAGACTTCAGCCCATCTCTTTCTAGGTCTGCCCACATCTCATGTGCCTATAGGTTTATATCATTATCATCTGCATTCATGGATTAGGTCTGTTGACCCGTTTCAGACTTCAGCCCATCTCTTTATAGGTCTGCCCACATCTCAGGTGCCTATAGGTTTATATACATCATCATCTGCATTTCATGGATTAGGTCTGTTGACCCGTTCAAACTTCAGCCATCTCTTTCTAGGTCTGCCCACATCTCAGGTGCCTATAGGTTTTATATCATCATCATCTGCATTCATGGATTAGGTCTGTTTACCCGTTCAGACTTCAGCCCATCTCTTTCTAGGTCTGCCCACATCTCAGGTGCTATAGGTTTATATCATCATCATCTGCATTCATGGATTAGGTCTGTTGACCGTTCAGACTTCAGCCCATCTCTTTCGGTCTGCCCACATCTCAGGTGCCTATAGGTTTATATCATCATCATCTGCATTCTGGATTAGTCTGTTGACCCGTTCAGACTTCAGCCCATCTCTTTCTAGGTCTGCCCACATCTCAGGGTGCCTATAGGTTTTATCATCATCATCTGCATTCATGGATTAGGTCTGTTGACCCGTTCAGACTTCAGCCCATCTCTTTCTAGGTCTGCCCACATCTCAGGTGCCTATAGGTTTATATCATCATCATCTGCATTCATGGATTAGGTCTGTTGACCCGTTCAGACTTCAGCCCATCTCTTTCTAGGTCTGCCCACATCTCAGGTGCCTATAGGTTTATATCATCATCTCTGCATTCATGGATTAGGTCTGTTGACCCGTTCAGACTTCAGCCCATCTCTTTCTAGGTCTGCCCACATCTCAAGTGCCTCTAGGTTTATATCATCATCATCTGCATTCATGGATTAGGTCTGTTGACCCGTTCAGACTTCAGCCCATCTCTTTCTAGGTCTGCCCACATCTCAGGTGCCTATAGGTTTATATCATCATCATCTGCATTCATGGATTAGGCTGTTGACCCGTTCAGACTTCAGCCCATCTCTTTTCTAGGTCTGCCCACATCTCAGGTGCCTATAGGTTTATATCATCATCATCTGCATTCATGGATTAGGTCTGTTGACCCGTTCAGACTTCAGCCCATCTCTTTCTAGGTCTGCCCACATCTCAGGTTGCCTATAGGTTTATAATCATCATCATCTGCATTCATGGATTAGGTCTCTTGACCCGTTCAGACTTCAGCCCATCTCTTTCTAGGTCTGCCCACATCTCAGGTGCCTATAAGGTTTATATCATCATCCATCTGCATTCATGGATTAGGTCTCTTGACCCGTTCAGACTTCAGCCCATCTCTTCTAGGTCTGCCCACATCTCAGGTGCCTATAGGTTTATATCATCATCATCTGCATTCATGGATTAGGTCTGTTGACCCGTTCAGACTTCAGCCCATCTCTTTCTAGGTCTGCCCACATCTCAGGTGCCTATAGGTTTATATCATCATCATCTGCATTCATGGATTAGGTCTGTTGACCCGTTCAGACTTCAGCCCCATCTCTTTCTAGGTCTGCCCACATCTCAGGTGCCTATAGGTTTTATATCATCATCATCTGCATTCATGGATTAGGTCTGTTGACCCGTTCAGACTTCAGCCCATCTCTTTCTAGGTCTGCCCACATCTCAGGTGTCTATAGGTTTATATCATCATCATCTGCATTCATGGATTAGGTCTGTTGACCCGTTCAGACTTCAGCCCATCTCTTCTAGGTCTGCCCACATCTCAGGTGCCTATAGGTTTATATCATCATCATCTGCATTCATGGATTAGGTCTGTTGACCCGTTCAGACTTCAGCCCATCTCTTTCTAGGTCTGCCCACATCTCAGGTGCCTATAGGTTTATATCATCATCATCTGCATTCATGGATTAGGTCTGTTGACCCGTTCAGACTTCAGCCCATCTCTTTCTAGGTCTGCCCACATCTCAGGGTGCCTATAGGTTTATATCATCATCATCTGCATTCATGGATTAGGTCTGTTGACCCGTTCAGACTTCAGCCCATCTCTTTCTAGGTCTGCCCACATCTCAGGTGCCTATAGGTTTATATCATCATCATCTGCATTCATGGATTAGGTCTCTTGACCCGTTCAGACTTCAGCCCATCTCTTTCTAGGTCTGCCCACATCTCAGGTGCCTATAGGTTTATATCATCATCATCTGCATTCATGGATTAGGTCTGTTGACCCGTTCAGACTTCAGCCCAATCTCTTTCTAGGTCTGCCCACATCTCAGGTGCCTATAGGTTTATATCATCATCATCTGCATTCATGGATTAGGTCTGTTGACCCGTTCAGACTTCAGCCCATCTCTTTCTAGGTCTGCCCACATTTCAGGTGCCTATAGGTTTATATCATCATCATCTGCATTCATGGATTAGGTCTGTTGACCCGTTCAGACTTCAGCCCATCTCTTTCTAGGTCTGCCCACATCTCAGGTGCCTATAGGTTTATATCATCATCATCTGCATTCATGGATTAGGTCTGTTGACCCGTTCAGACTTCAGCCCATCTCTTTCTAGGTCTGCCCACATCTCAGGTGCCTATAGGTTTATATCATCATCATCTGCATTCATGGATTAGGTCTGTTGACCCGTTCAGACTTCAGCCCATCTCTTTCTAGGTCTGCCCACACTTCAGGTGCCTATAGGTTTATATCATCATCATCTGCATTCATGGATTAGGTCTCTTGACCCGTTCAGACTTCAGCCCATCTCTTTCTAGGTCTGCCCACATCTCAGGTGCCTATAGGTTTATATCATCATCATCTGCATTCATGGATTAGGTCTGTTGACCCGTTCAGACTTCAGCCCATCTCTTTCTAGGTCTGCCCACATCTCAGGTGCCTATAGGTTTATATCATCATCATCTGCATTCATGGATTAGGTCTCTTGACCCGTTCAGACTTCAGCCCATCTCTTTCTAGGTCTGCCCACATCTCAGGTGCCTATAGGTTTATATCATCATCATCTGCATTCATGGATTAGGTCTGTTGACCCGTTCAGACTTCAGCCCATCTCTTTCTAGGTCTGCCCACATCTCAGGTGCCTATAGGTTTATATCATCATCATCTGCATTCATGGATTAGGTCTCTTGACCCGTTCAGACTTCAGCCCATCTCTTTCTAGGTCTGCCCACATCTCAGGTGCCTATAGGTTTATATCATCATCATCTGCATTCATGGATTAGGTCTGTTGACCCGTTCAGACTTCAGCCCATCTCTTTCTAGGTCTGCCCACATCTCAGGTGCCTATAGGTTTATATCATCATCATCTGCATTCATGGATTAGGTCTCTTGACCCGTTCAGACTTCAGCCCATCTCTTTCTAGGTCTGCCCACATCTCAGGTGCCTATAGGTTTATATCATCATCATCTGCATTCATGGATTAGGTCTGTTGACCCGTTCAGACTTCAGCCCATCTCTTTCTAGGTCTGCCCACATCTCAGGTGCCTATAGGTTTATATCATCATCATCTGCATTCATGGATTAGGTCTGTTGACCCGTTCAGACTTCAGCCCATCTCTTTCTAGGTCTGCCCACATCTCAGGTGCCTATAGGTTTATATCATTATCATCTGCATTCATGGATTAGGCTCTGTTGACCCGTTCAGACTTCAGCCCATCTCTTTCTAGGTCTGCCCACATCTCAGGTGCCTATAGGTTTATATCATCATCATCTGCATTCATGGATTAGGTCTGTTGACCCGTTCAGACTTCAGCCCATCTCTTTCTAGGTCTGCCCACATCTCAGGTGCCTATAGGTTTATATCATCATCATCTGCATTCATGGATTAGGTCTCTTGACCCGTTCAGACTTCAGCCCATCTCTTTCTAGGTCTGCCCACATCTCAGGTGCCTATAGGTTTTATATCATCATCATCTGCATTCATGGATTAGGTCTGTTGACCCGTTCAGACTTCAGCCCCATCTCTTTCTAGGTCTGCCCACATCTCAGGTGCCTATAGGTTTATATCATCATCATCTGCATTCATGGATTAGGTCTCTTGACCCGTTCAGACTTCAGCCCATCTCTTTCTAGGTCTGGCCCACATCTCAGGTGCCTATAGGTTTATATCATCATCATCTGCATTCATGGATTAGGTCTCTTGACCCGTTCAGACTTCAGCCCATCTCTTTCTAGGTCTGCCCACATCTCAGGTGCCTATAGGTTTATATCATCATCATCTGCATTCATGGATTAGGTCTGTTGACCCGTTCAGACTTCAGCCCATCTCTTTCTAGGTCTGCCCACATCTCAGGTGCCTATAGGTTTATATCATCATCATCTGCATTCATGGATTAGGTCTGTTGACCCGTTCAGACTTCAGCCCATCTCTTTCTAGGTCTGCCCACATCTCAGGTGCCTATAGGTTTATATCATCATCATCTGCATTCATGGATTAGGTCTGTTGACCCGTTCAGACTTCAGCCCATCTCTTTCTAGGTCTGCCCACATCTCAGGTGCCTATAGGTTTATATCATCATCATCTGCATTCATGGATTAGGTCTGTTGACCCGTTCAGACTTCAGCCCATCTCTTTCTAGGTCTGCCCACATCTCAGGTGCCTATAGGTTTATATCATCATCATCTGCATTCATGGATTAGGTCTCTTGACCCGTTCAGACTTCAGCCCATCTCTTTCTAGGTCTGCCCACATCTCAGGTGCCTATAGGTTTATATCATCATCATCTGCATTCATGGATTAGGTCTCTTGACCCGTTCAGACTTCAGCCCATCTCTTTCTAGGTCTGCCCACATCTCAGGTGCCTATAGGTTTGTATTTTGTTATTTGTTTTGGATATCTATCTTCATTCATTCTGTCTATGTGTTGCTTCAATTTTTATCTATATGTATCTATTTTATCAGTTATTGCAAATATTTCAAGTTCCTATCTTATTTCTGTGTTCTTGATTCTGTCTTCCTTAGTGCACCCTTTAACAGATCTCAAAAATTTCATTTCTGCCGCCGTTATCCTACTTAGATAAATTATATATTCAAATATAATTATTATGATTGCTACGTAACATTAAATATTGTTACTTGTTCACCGTAGTAACCTCTCACATTATATCCCACGCCACTGGGACTTGCAATAGCACGAACTGTCTCTGTCGGAAGAGCTATTTTAAATTTTGAATCATACACATTCATTTTTGAACATATAAAGACACGGAGATCTCGAACTGCAGGGCCTCCTCCGAGACAACATAATGAACACATAATTTACTCAAACATTCAGACCAAACATGGCGAATATGATAATGTTGATTATGATGGCCAGATGATATTCAGGAACCATATCAGCATTTGTCTAAGAGGCGAGGGAATATCCCGAAAAAAATATATCACCCACGAAATTTGTCCTGGCTGGGGATTGAATTCGCACCCGCTGCGTACGAAGCAGCGAAGCTACCCCGATTCCACAGCGGTGGGCAGATAACTTACTATTACTACTAAGTTTTATTATTTAATTTATAATACAATTAATTGTAATTCTATCAATTGTTTTTATGGTCTCGGTTGATGGATTTTACGATGACTATTTAACTCATGCCCCAAATGGGAGTCAATGACAAACCATATTTCAATGAATTTTGATTTACAACCAATCACAGTCGTATTTCACCTCGATTTTATCAATTTAATTTTATCATATTAAAGAAATATAACAATTTACATATTAAGATGTAAGAATTCTAGATTGCAAGTGGCTCCCAGATTGTATATATATAGTGCACGAATGTAACCAGATACTGCTTGCGGGATATAATAGAAAAACACTTGTAGCAATTGATTATACCACAAAAAAAAAACACTGTTTGCACTTTCTTAAACTTATTATTTCCCAGGTATATATGTTCCAGAAAAATATAATTGGCATATTTACATCATAGGATATCAGTAATTAATTAATAACCTATAATGTTGATTATAAACAGTTTGATGTGTTTAATGTTTTCTCTACTATAGTGCATTCTTACAATATTGCGATCCTTTGGCAATAAATAATATGATTTGGTTGCAATGATGAACAAATGAAACATTATAAACGTTTCTCATTTGTTTTCAAACATAGCCGTTTACATTAAATATGTAAATATTTTAAAATAACTATATTTAAATAATGATTGGTGAGTAAACAGCTTAATTTTATTCGTTAAATAGTCCTAACAAATGGCAATCTTGATTTCCAAATTCTCTAGATAAATTGGAAATGACTCGTGGCATTACTTATGATAAAATCCAAATGACAAATTCTCCGGGGGGACTTTAAGCCGGAATAGTGAGACAAAGATTTTCAGACTTGTATAAAAACTTCAAGACTAAATTAAAACATCTGAGCAAAATATAATCGGCCTTTTCCATCCAAATAACAACTCAGTTTTTCGATGTTATAATACAAATTATAACATTTTCAATGATGGACGGGTTTTCTTTTCAAACTAACAACACCTTAGTTGGCTATTAAATATCTCTTTGAGTCGATGGGTTAAACACTTGTCAATGAATTATATTCGTAGGGAAATTTAGTTCGGTTAAGTAACTCTCGCAAGGGAGTACCCTTGTCCGACTGTGGTGTACGATGTTTGGTCTATTTTATGTATTTTTATTAGACATAGATGTATTTGTATGAACTGCCAAAAGTACTTAAGGCTTGTTGTCATGTGATTCGTTAGTAAATAAGTCTGTTTTCTGCTATATTTTTACTCTATTAAAGTCCTACTGCTAGGCCTACCACTGCTTCTGCTTTGCTGGTGCTGATCCTGCATTTAAATCCAATTGCTATAACATAGGATAATTTTATTGCGCTTATATGCCAAGTGATTAATATTAATGTTTTGTATTTACAATCTATACGCGATGTGCAGGACATGTGGCACGAAGGGAAATGAAAGAGGGGCATGAAAACACCTTGTAGAAAAACCAAAGTAGCCGATAGGTAGCAAGAATGAATAAGAGAATAACATTGAACTTGATTTGAAGGAGGTAAATTATACATGGAATAAGTGAAAATATTAGATGAGAATAGGGATGTGTGGAGAGCTTATGTCCTCGTAACCTTGAACCTGCGCGCGATAGTGCAATATGTTAATTAGTTTGGTGTGTAGATTTGTTTATTCAGGCTTACGTTACATTATAACTTGTGTAAATAATAGTTAATGCATGTTTTTATGTCCTAAAGCTGGATATTTAGATACAATTGTCATTTGATAATATATATACACATATGACTTCGATCATCCACAAATGAAAAGAAATGGGAATATCTCCTCCTTCACCACACCAACATCATACCAGAACATCCAGGGAAGACAGCAGTTGCACAATTCAGATGACTAAAGGTTACGATTACCTTGCTGAACACTTAACACAAGATCAATATACTGTCTACACCAAGATCCAGAGAAAGAAATGGATAACGAACACCTAACAACTGTACAGCCGTCAAACAGGAAACTTCCAAAACTTCAACGTACTGGAGAGCAAGACTGCTAATAACTTCAGTGTCAGAAGCAACACATTAGACACCAATTAAATAGAAAACCGAAAAATATATATCGTGATTTTAAATTGTAGCGAAAAGAATAATCATTTAACATTAAGTTATAATATAAATTTGAGATTAGCCATTATTGTGTATTGTAAGAGTGAACATTGATGACAATCGTTGTATAACGCGATTTTTCATAGGAACAATTTACCTGTTTTCGTTCCAGTGAAACCGAGTAACAATGAAGACTAATCATCATGTTGAATAAATCATAAAGTGACTGAGCGATTCACTTTATAAAATATACCATATTGAACGTTAAAAAATACTTATTCCCGATCTCCTCTCTGAGAAAGAGCTAATTGCTTCTAGAGTGTGCCGAGGCAAACAACCGGTCATCGAATTCAGAACCGAACCAACGAGGACATCGACAGATCCCGGTTATAAAATGGTCCTCCACCTGGATGAGCATTCCCATTCCCGGTTATATTCGATGAGTTATAAAATTAAACGTAAAATGCGCTAAATCGGAAGTGAAATCCTAAGGGCCTTAACTCACCAGTAAAATAAAAATATAAATACAAATAAAAAATAACTAAACGTCAATTTAGAAATTGAACCTTTTCATAAAATCGAAGCCAGTTTCTCGAACCGCAATAGACAATATTATGTACAAAATATAAATATAACAAAATACATTAGTGACAATTCGAATAACCGTCAGCAAACAATCTGGGATGCAGATTTGTTCAATTAAAATTACAAATTCTAGTGAAAGCAATAAAATCATTACAAAAAACATATCAAAACTGTTACCAACATTTGCTTTTAGTACATTGTGTTAGTATTTTTTTCATGATTTAAGTGTTTAAATTTAAATTACATAAATGTGCATGCCAGATTGTTTAAAGCCTTTTAACGGAATTATCACTAATGTGTATTATTTTATTTTCATTTTGTATGTGGGTCATTTCATCTCAAGTGATCTAATTTTTAATATCATCCACGCGGTCCATCACCAATTTTCCGGAAATTTGGTGCGGCTTTAGGTCCACCCTAAAAATGAACCTCTGCAAAATTTCAAATCATAATATCAAGTGTTTGGGAAACTATGACCTTTCATATGGAGGCCTGTTTGATGAATCCATCAAGAAACCAAACAACATTCAGTATTTAACTCTTTGTTACTACAAGGCAAATGCAAGTAGGTACCTCTTATTTCTATGTCTTACACAACTTTTTATCCTAAATCCAAAAAAACGTAGTCCGACGAAAGGAAGTCAACTTTAAGAGTCACCAGCATGGATCAAAGTGCCTAACAAAATATGTCATATCAAATTTTAGTCCTTGTTTAGGGCCTAATATCTCAAGAAGAAAAAAACACACGGAGACTAATATTTGGTACACGTGTTAATGGTGGCTGAGACAATGCACTGCCCAAATACCGTTATTCATAGCCACTTATCTGGGATTATACTAGATCATAAACATGGTGCCAAATAAGCAATTGATAAAAGTGAGCTATATTCAAGCTCAAATAACGTGAAATACGTCATCTCAAATGTTATTTTCTATAGTACCATTACAAAGAGCGCATCGTCATCTACTAGAATCAACTTATTTCATTTTTGAGCCCATTCAATAATAGGATTAAAAGTAAGGTGCCAAATATGCAATTGTTAAAAGTGAGCTATGTTCAAGCTGAAATACGTCATCTCAAATGTTGTTTTCTAGTACCATTAGAAAGAACATATCTTCATCTACTAGAATTAACTTATTTAATTTTTGAGCCCATTCAATTATGGGATGAATAGTAAGGTGTCAAATATGCAATTGTTAAAAGTGAGCTATGTTCAAGCTCAAATAACGAGAAATACCTTATCTCAAATGTTGTTTTTCTTTAGTACCATTAGAAAAAGCACATATTTATCTACTAGAATCCACTTATTTCATTTTTGAGTCGATTGAATTATGGGAGGAAAAGTAAGCTTAGACTTAATGAGAAATTGCTTGTTGTCCACCACACTGTCAAATAATGCGACTTACTCAAGTGGAGCTTTAATTTTTCACCGCTACCACTCACAGTGACAATGACGGAATATTACGTCGGGAGTTTCTAGCAAGTCCAGACCAAAACTATGTAGCGTGTGGAGGGCTAGAATGGCTTTATTTGTTTTCCAGACTGCTATAAGTTTTGTGAAACATCTTTTTTCAGTTTTCAGTAGTTTACCGTTATGTGTTGTTGGAGTCCGACTAGTTAAATTACATATTAAACAGTGTTTGGAATTCATGATATCGGCTAGGAAAAATAGTATGTTCTAAGAGAATCTATCGATTTCAATTTAATGGAAAACATTTCTGATTTTAAAAATTAATGACAGCGATGCAAGTTTTTTTCATGGGGAATGAAAGGCGTGCATGGAACCTTATTGTAAGAAAACTAGGGGGAAAACACCCAGACCAAGAATGAGGTGGGAGAATAATATTTACCATGGTTTGAAGGAAGTAGATTATACAGGGAATGATTTGAAAACATTAGCTCAGGATAGGGATGTGCGGAGAGCTTATGAACCTACGGTTTCGATAGTGCCAGTGAGTTTGTTAGTTAGATGCAAGTTTTTCAGTGATGTTTCAATAGAAGGATCAACTGACGACGCAAGTAATAATATTAGTGAAGTTTGAGGAAGTTGTAGAGAGCTGGAAGGGAGATCAGATAGCGATGTTAACAGCATAGACCTAAATAGTGCAGACATAAGTTCCAGTTGGAATAATAGCCGTTCAGAAGGGCCCAAATTTCAATTTATCGGTACGCTTGGGGTTCAGGTAGTTGTAAAAAACCCAAAAGACCCTTTAGAAAATTTTGAACAGTATATTTTAATTCAGCTTGAACATAGCTCACTTTTAACAATTGCATATTTGGCACCTTACTTTAAATAATTGAATGGGCTCAAAAATGAAATAAGTTGATTCTAGTAGATGAAGCTATGCTCTTTCTAATGGTACTAAAGAAAACAACATTTGAGATGACGTATTTCACGTTATTTGAGCTTGAACATAGCTCATTTTTAACAATTGCATATTTGGCACCTTACTTTAAATAATTGAATGGGCTCAAAAATGAAATAAGTTGATTCTAGTAGATGAAGCTATGCTCTTTCTAATGGTACTAAAGAAAACAACATTTGAGATGACGTATTTCACGTTATTTGAGCTTGAATATAGCTCACTTTTAACAATTGCATATTTGGCACCTTACTTTAAATAATTGAATGGGCTCAAAAATGAAATAAGTTGATTCTAGTAGATGAAGCTATGCTCTTTCTAATGGTACTAAAGAAAACAACATTTGAGATGACGTATTTCACGTTATTTGAGCTTGAACATAGCTCATTTTTAACAATTGCATATTTGGCACCTTACTTTAAATAATTGAATGGGCTCAAAAATGAAATAAGTTGATTCTAGTAGATGAAGCTATGCTCTTTCTAATGGTACTAAAGAAAACAACATTTGAGATGACGTATTTCACGTTATTTGAGCTTGAATATAGCTCACTTTTAACAATTGCATATTTGGCACCTTACTTTAAATAATTGAATGGGCTCAAAAATGAAATAAGTTGATTCTAGTAGATGAAGCTATGCTCTTTCTAATGGTACTAAAGAAAACAACATTTGAGATGACGTATTTCACGTTATTTGAGCTTGAATATAGCTCACTTTTAACAATTGCACATTTGTCACCTTACTTTTCATCCTATAATTGAATGGGCTCAAAAATGAAATTAGTTGATTCTATTAGATGACGATATGCTCTTTCTAATGGTACTAACGAAAACATTTGAGATGACGTATTTCACGTTATTTGAGCTTGAATATAGCTCACTTTTAACAATTGCATATTTGGCACCTTACTTTAAATAATTGAATGGGCTCAAAAATGAAATAAGTGATTCTAGTAGATGAAGCTATGCTCTTTCTAATGGTACTAAAGAAAACAACATTTGAGATGACGTATTTCACGTTATTTGAGCTTGAATATAGCTCACTTTTAACAATTGCACATTTGTCACCTTACTTTTCATCCTATAATTGAATGGGCTCAAAAATGAAATTAGTTGATTCTATTAGATGACGATATGCTCTTTCTAATGGTACTAACGAAAACATTTGAGATGACGTATTTCACGTTATTTGAGCTTGAATATAGCTCACTTTTAACAATTGCATATTTGGCACCTTACTTTAAATAATTGAATGGGCTCAAAAATGAAATAAGTTGATTCTAGTAGATGAAGCTATGCTCTTTCTAATGGTACTAAAGAAAACAACATTTGAGATGACGTATTTCACGTTATTTGAGCTTGAATATAGCTCACTTTTAACAATTGCACATTTGTCACCTTACTTTTCATCCTATAATTGAATGGGCTCAAAAATGAAATTAGTTGATTCTATTAGATGACGATATGCTCTTTCTAATGGTACTAACGAAAACATTTGAGATGACGTATTTCATGTTATTTGAGCTTGAATATAGCTCATTTTTAACAATTGCATATTTGGCACCAAGTTTATGATCTAGTATAATCCTAGATAAGTGGCTATGAATAACGGTATTTGGGCAGTGCATTGTCTCAACCACCATTAACACGTGTACCAAATATTAGTATCCGTTTGTTTTTTGTTCTTGAGATATTTGGACCTAAATGGACTAAAATTTGACATGGCAGATTTTGTTAGGCATTTTGATCCACGCTGGTGACTCCTAAAGTAGAATTCCTTTCGTCGGACTACGTTTTTGGAATTTAGGATAAAAAAGTTGTGTAAGACATAGAAATAAGAGGTCCCTACTTGCATTTGCCTTGGAGTAACAAATAGTTAAAAATTGAATGTTGTTCAGTTTCTTGATGGATTCATCAAACAGGCATCCATTTGAAAGGTCATAGTTTCCCAAAAACTTGATATTATGATTTGAAATTTTGCAGAGGTTCATTATTAAAGAGGTTCCATACCTATACCGAGTTTCAGTGAAATTGAAGATGTTGAGCGTGGGGCACTAGACCACTTGAGATGGGATGGCCCATGTTATCAATTACCGCAAAGTTACGCCTGACTCTATTAATTATAATATTGGGCTATGTTAGTTATGAGTTACGTTAAGCTGCTGTTCCAAAATTCTTTGAAAAAATTGTTTAGTGTTCATTCTACGGTTTCTTACATAAATTCCTCGAAAAATTCTAATATTCCTCCTTTTAATCCCTTGTAAACAGTTGCTTGAATTTTATAATATTCAACCAACAGTTATTTTCAATTATTTGATTTTTTTAATTCTATAATATTCATTTTGTTTTTTTTTTAAATTCCTTCAAAAATGTTGTTTGAATTCACCCCTCATTTTAAATGAAAAAAGTCAACTAGGAAATTTATCGAAATTTATCGAAGCTAGAAATGGAGATCAATTGGCCATAATCTGAAGGTGGATATTATTGTTGATAGACGTGCTTAGAGTGGGCTCTTGTAGGTCGTGATATTGGGTTCTGTTAGCTCAGTGGTTTAGCACTGACTCTCTACAGGGGGACCAATAGGTAAATCTAATAATATTTAAATGGAACACACAAGATATGTAATGACTAAATTCTTCGTTTATTAATACTGTTTAGGCACTAATATAATTCAAAATATCTTCGCTCAGATTTGGGGTACTACTTTCACACTCTGCTTTGATGAACCTTTCATAAATATAAAATGTTTTATGTTGAAAATATTAAGTTCGTTATTCAGTCTATTAGTTATTATTTGTTCGTAATTTTAAATATTTATGCCTACTATAGGACATTCTTAATAGAACGAATTTTTTACTTGTGCCAAAACACGTCTATCTTCTACAAACAAATATGATGGCAATTGTCATTTTGGAAAATTCTAGACATTAAAAAGTCCACATGATCAAACACTGTTCTTGGTCGAAACCTAAATATATAAAAAAAAAGTATTTTAATTGAACATTTTAAAAAGTTAATTATTTCTCTATAATCAATTAAGTAAAGATATGTCTATCTATTAGGCAGATGAGAATATTAAAATGGTATTAACAATCTTTCAAATATAGCATTTCTCTAAATTTACTCAATAATGTGTAAGAGGAACTACCTATGCATTATTCTTTAATCCTTTATGACCATTGTTATATGCATAGGATAAATTCTATATGAAATATTTAGATTCCTCACTAATTTAAACTTAGTCTATATTAAATATTCTAAATAAAAGAAAAATTTATATTTAAAACTTATTTTCATTATCTTAAATCTCCGGCTTTAAATCTTAGGTAAAATCATGATGTCGTTAAGAGACAAGATATGTTTTGGAACCCTAAAGGCCAGGGAAAAAGAGAAAGATCACGACTGTTATGGACAATGAGCGTGGGAGAGGATGTCGGAAGAAATGAAAATTCGTGGGAAGAATACTGGAAGTTTTAGCGCGGAGTTGCTACGTTGAGACCCAAAGACGAAAAGGATATAGTCTAATATTACTATTTCAACCATTTATATAATTGAACGTAACTAGTATGCCCTCTAATTTACATTCTCAATGTATTCTTCTTCATTACTATTCTCATTTCATTAACTTATCCTGCGCAACTAATAATACACTTACTCAGATAAATTATATATTTTTATTATTAATGAGTGTTATTCTGCTTTTATCAGAGTATTTTCATTGTGAAACTTTTTGTGGAGAAATCAAGACAGAAGATTATGACTAATATAAACATTAATAATCTTAAAATAGAACGGCATAATTGTGCTACATACGCAGTTTAATCACCAGTGATAGCTGATCAACAGATTAAATAAAGATTTTCATTAGCAAATAAAACTTTTATCTCCGGCCGGTTAACTTTTTCTGGCTGATTTTTTCGGGGTTTTTCCACACACGTATGACAAATGCCAAGTAACGTTAAAGCCCTAGACGGTTAAGGAACATCTCGCAATAATAATAATTCACCATAGTTTTAGTATGTTTAAAATGTTCGTGTCGTCTCGGAGAAGATCTTGAATTGATCTGATCATTCATTCGGGGAGGCCCTCCATGTCCTTGTGTGATCAAAAAAGTATGTGTGTAATCCAATTTTTAAATGCGTCTCCCGATAGGTCGTCCCACTGTATGGCCCGGGTAGTGTGAAGCACGTAAAAGTATCGATAAGATGTGAGGTTAAACTACAATGGCGAAGAAGAAGACGAAAAAGAAGAAGATAAATGCTTACAAATAAAAATTTAAATATATAGAAGTAGAAAAAAAAAAAGAGAAAATAATATATTTGGAGTATGCTGATATATGCCTGAGCAATTTGGATCCTGATAAAAATTGGCATAAAGATAGTGCTTGTGGTGATAATTAGTAGATATAAATTGGACAGAAAAGAAAAGAAACCAAAACACCAGATGAAATAGAAAAGGATAGGTAATTAATCTTCAATAAAACAATTTGGACCAAAGAGAGGTGAACAGAGGAGAGTACATAACAGTGAACTACATAGTCTTTATAGGTTGCCAGATATAATAAGAACAGTTAAGTCTCGTATTCTGCTATGGGCTGGACATATGGCACGAATGGGGAATGAAAGGCGTGCAGGAAAACCAGAGGAAAAACGTCCAGTTGGTAGACCAAGAATGATGTGGGGGAATATCATTGACTATGATTTGAGGGAGGTGGATTATACAGGGAATGATTAGAAAACATTTAGCTCAGGATGGGGATGTATGGAGACCTTGTGTCCACGCGGCCATGAACCTGCGTTTCGATAGTGCCGGTTAGTTAGTTAGTTTAATTAATCTTCAATATTGATTATACAGAAGAAAAAGTGGGTCACATAATCCGTTACAACAATTTACTTAAAACAATTTTGAAATAAACATTTTAGGAAAAGGTAAGTGGCAGGGAAAAGAAAATTGTTTTCAAAGACGTGACAGAAATTGTAGGAAGCCTGGACTATCCATAACTGAAGAGAGTAGCTGAAGGAAGAGAAGAATAATTTCAGTGATAAGGTATTGCCTTTAGAAGAAGATGATGAAGATGATGAAAATGCAATTTAGTTATTTAGTCCTTTATTCAAAATTGTGAGAAATAATGAAGGCAAGAGGGTACCCGGCTCAACTTATAGAAGGAATAAAAAGTCTTTATAATGACACGAAAATTATCCTTAATTTAGATAATTATTCCAGAGAAGAAATTTTAATAAATCAAGGAGTTCGACAAGGGTGTACATTATCACCTACATTGTCTAATATATATTTTGACGAGGTTATACGAAAATGGAAAAAAATCAAGTCCAATAGGAATACAAATTAATAAGAAAATGTGTATGAATATTTTAATGTATGTTGACGATCTGGTAATTATACAGAAGTCAGAGGATGATTTACAAAGAGCCATTTACATGTTCAATCAATTAGGACTCTATTATAATTTCAAAGTCTCAACTTCAAAAACTAAAATTATGCCTTTTCAGGACAAAGTGCCAATCAGAGCAAAAATAGTAATCAATAATGAAATAATAGAACAGATAGCACACTTTAACTGTCTTGGTTCAGATATAACATATAGCTACGATTGGGATCCATCCATAGTAAATTAAACCGAAATCAAACGATGTGTGGCACCATAAGAAGAACCCTCCGAAAGACTCAAAGAGAAACTCAGCTCAGGTTTTATAAAATCATGGCTGTTCCTGTTATTTTATATGGATCTGAATCTTGGGTACTTACAATAAAAGATACCTCACACATTCAAGCCACTGAAATTAAATTTTTAAAATCCGTAAAAGGATGTACACGCATGGATAGAGTACACAATGAATCAATAAGAAATGAACTGGAGATATTTTCAATACTCGATAAACTAGAAGAGCACAAATGCCAATGGAAAGAACATTTAGACAGAATGGATAATACAAGATTACCCAAAAAAGATCAACACCTACAAACCACATGGAAAAAGATCTTTGTGACGGCCAAGGAAACGATAGACTTGAGACCGGAACAGGTCGCATTGACCTAATCCTGAAAAGGAAGAAGAAGAAGAAGTCCTTTATTCAGTCCGTACGGGTTGACTGCCCTGAACATCACTACCTAAAAGTTCTGTGCGCTATATCAGTATATTATGGATGAATGGAATTAATTCTACTATACTGTGTCATGTTAGTTGTATGCAAATTTCCAGGGCCGCCAAACCTGATTCTTCTCTCATGACCTACCCATTTTTGGGTTCTGCCCGTGGTCGCGAGGAGGGACAACAACCCTCCCATTAGCCCCATTTTTTTTTTTTTGGGTTTTTCAGGCTCGGATTCATGAGATAGAATCCTGGTACCCCACTAGATGCCCGCAATCATATATTTTGAACACCTGTGGATGCCAGCCAAACTATTTTTTTAAACACTGGACGGGTTGATGTGAAATTAATGACTGAGAAATTAAATGACATGAAGAAGAGGGAAAGGAGACGGGGGAGTGTTGATGGGATGGAATTAGGGAAAAGGTACAACCCCGCAAAAAGTCCGAAACATTCTGGTATGACCGACCACTAATAACCTTCTGAAACTGCCAGTATTCGAACCTCGGTTCCTAGTCGGGGCAGCCTCGCGCTATATCATGCGTATACCGTGACGGCATGAAATAATTTTGAAATCTGTATATAATAAATGTTTTTATTATAACATTTATTTGTGTAATAATGTAACAAGTATTTTATTACGTTTGCCATAGGCTAATTTATAACTAAATAACAAATTAAATTACTCTAGGAAACCTGAAGGATAACGGCGGCGCGGATATCAGCTCTACATAAATTTCTATCCTGATCTAATGTTTTCCAGCAATTCCTTGTATAATTTACCTTCTTCAAATCATGGTTAAAATTAGACCTTTTCTCCCTCCTAATTTTTGGCCTAACCACTGTGCGATTTCCCTCTGGCTTTCATAAGTTTCAAATGCCCTCTTACATTTTCCTTTCGTGCCACATGCTCTGCCCATCTTTAAATACGGTACTGAACTGTTCTTGTATATCTTACTATTTTCCATAAGGACGATAGCTCACAGCTAGTTATCTTTCTCCATTCACCTTCTGTTCGTCTCTCAATGGTACAGCAATTTTCCTAGGCATTTTATTCTCAAATACTCGTGATCTTTCTCCTCTCATAAAATGTCTTATTTCGCATCCATATTATGTAAATGAAGGAATAACCGTTTTATATATTTTTAGTTTAATAATTTTTTAGGGAAGTTCGGATGGCAAGAGTTCCTTTAATTGCATTATTGGCAAGCGTTTCCAGAGTTGAGCCTATGTTTAATTTATTTCTATATCTCATTCCTGTTTGTAATTGTTTTTACTAGGTATTTTAATGCCTTATTCTATTGTGTAACTTAGTGAATTATACAATCTTTGTTTTTTTTGCAACATTTATTTCTTTTATGCGATATCGAGTACATTATTACGTATATCGTAATTTATGCAAATGTAAATTTACATAACGTCCATTTATGTTGAGGAAAATGACTGATTGTTAATAAATTAGAACCGAATTGGCCATAATATTAATATATGTTACACCATCAATCAATAAGGTTGAATCACAATATGACGCCTGCGACATTATGATCTTTGTTGAAATGAATCTCACGCCTGCCCCACCTGTTTACCTTGTGCAATCTATATTAGAAAGGCGTTGCGAATTTTCCTACCTTATGTTCAATAACTCAATATATTTTATTAATTTAATCCCTTTGAGAACGTGCACTAAAGTGTTGTAAGTACAGAGAAAAAGTTAAATAGTTTATGGCCTTTTTTCTATAAAATTGTGGACAGCATTGTACGCGGTTATCGTGTTACATTACCATATTGAGACCTTGAATTGTGCTGCAATGCAATTTGGTGAGCGGATTGCGTAAAAAGGAAACGGCCTACCTAACCTTTAATTCTATGCAATCCTTGATGCTTGTGAAATTGTACGCATATTTCAGCAACATGACAGCACCAGAGTTATTATCTCTGGTAGTCACACCCATTAGTAACAGTTGGTAGGTGACAGATCCCATCTCTGGTAGTCACACCCATTAGTAACAGTTGGTAGGTGACAGATCCCATCTCTGGTAGTCACACCCATTAGTAACAGTTGGTAGGTGACAGATCCCATTCAAGAGGCACAATCGATGTCAACTTTCAATTGTGGAAGGAATTCATTTCAAATAAAATACAGTGTATTTTTATTCAGATATTTTGTTGAATAAAAGCCAAAATGGTTCAACTACAGGTGGATTGCCATAGGAGTAACCTAAGAGGAGAATAATTGTTGTGATTGATCTTTATTTTAACGACACATACATCCATGTGGGACAATGGTGCTCCCTTCTGGGAGTTTCTTAACCATATTATTTAGTTACGTTTATTTCCCTACAGGTGACAGTGAGTGACATGTGGTTAGCACATCGCCTCAAATAGACATCTAGTAGGCAGGAAAGATGCTAATTACGGATGGGAAAGGCTGAATAAATGTTGCTCTAAGGCTCTGATTTAGGATTGAAGTTTTTATCATGTTTAGTTTCTGACCCACACCACGGCTTAAAGTCTCTCCCGGAGAACTTTTCTCTTGGATTTTTCCATCCTACAAAATCCAATGACCCCATCCGGGTTTGAACCCACGATCAGCGGAACCAGAGTCAAGGGACATGTTACGGAATGAAATAAAATGATTGATAAAACATAGATTCCAGCAGCCTCGCATAAATTGGTTCAACATTTACTGTAAGGCAACCTACGAGTTTGAAGTTTTGTAAATTATAAATTATAAAGACTTTTGTCAATAATTATACCGAAGAAGACTTTAATATTATTTTTAAAATTTCATAATTCATAAATAAAAGATTGTATTAGTATATGTAACATACTCGGCCTTTTAGATCTTGTGGTTAATTCACATAATTTCACAATTTTAAGAATAATCTAAATTTACTGTTAAATTCATCATCCAGTAGAAAAAAACTTTAACATAAGTATAAGTATTGATTTTTTGAATTAAATATAAAAATAATCTAATATATAAAAATGTTTGTTTGTTTGTTCGTACTTTAAGCGCGGCCATAACGTTGATCCGATTGTGATGGGATTTTTTGCAAAATGTTCAGGAGATTCCCTGGATGAACATAGGCTATAAGAGAGTTGTGATATTGAACCCCTTCGCCCCTAAAAATCACCCTTTGGAGTGAAAAACGTGAAATAAAGTTCCTATCTAGACGCCTAAATGGCTTACGCCGCCTAAAACCATAACAAATACACCAAATTAATATACACAGAATTGAATACCTTAAAGAATTTTACCAAAAAGTACGCGACGGTATATGTTTATCTTCTACGGATAACTCACAATAACCATTTTTGATTTTTGTATTTCATTGATGCCAAGAATATCGGGATAAGCAGATTCCCGGACAAGCATAACATCGCACGGCTGGTGGTAAAAACACATTAACATTTATTTAGAAGTAGCAGCGCACATCGGGTATTAGCTAGTTGATGATATAAATTTCCTTGATAATATTCATCATCATCATCATCATCTGCATTCATGGATTAGGTCTGCTGACCCGTTCCGACTTCAGCCCATCTCTTTCTTGGTCTGCCCACATCTCGGGTGCCTTTAGGTTTGTATTTTGTTATTTGTTTTGGATATCTATCTTCATTCATTCTGTCTATGTGTTGCTTCCATTTTTTTCTATAGGTATCTATTATATCAGTTATTGCAAATATTTCAAGTTCCTGTCTTATTTCTGTGTTCTTGATTCTGTCTTCCTTAGTGCACCCTTTAACAGATCTCAAAAATTTCATTTCTGCCGCCGTTATCCTACTTAGATCTTGTTTTTTTATGTATCCAGGCTTCTAACAATAGAGCAGTACCGGTACTGCCAACGTTTTATAAAATTTCAATTGGATCTCTCTTGTTGTTTTGTTATTTAGTGATCGTTTTATCGTACCACATATTCCCTGGAATTTTGCTAGTTTATTAGTTATATCATTATCATAATTAAATGAAATGTCACATCCTAGATAATTGAGATGGCTCACCTGTTCTGTGATTTTTCCCTTGGAATGCCATTACCTTAGTTTTTCCTATGGATATTTTGAGATTATACTGTTCATTGAAGCGTTAATTGAAAATTAGAAAGATCATTCTTTTTTTTTAATCTTGGACGAGCAGAATGACAATAGGAACAAAACAATAGAAAAAAAATCAATGATGAGCGATTACAAAATTTGTGTGATTACATGTGTTAAAAATTATAATTGCATATTCGACTGAGTACGTTTTTAAATTTTTATCGTCAGATTTAAAACTCCTATATTTGGAATTTAACAGAACATAACCTGTAGACTACCGAGGCCATTTGATCAGATTTTTAAGCCCTGAAAAATCTATGGACCCGATCGGGTTTGAATCCATGTGCCTAGGAACCAAAATAACCACTAGTGGAAGCTTCAGGCTCCCATCTTTTTTGACAATTGGCACGAGATTCTGCCGGCGATGGCCATCTTTACCCCAGAATCAAAATCTGGGTACTGATATCCGCTAGTGGCTGAATCCAAGCCATTGTCATGGTGCCGCCAAAAGGTCTAGGCCAGTTTAAAAATTCTAATATACTGGCACTCTGAACGGCTACCTTCTGAATTGTAGTATATTGCCACATCCAATTACGGCATGGCGTGCCCTTCTTATCGATTTGCAAGAGTCTGTACAATACGAGATAGGTTTGTTTTTTCTATTTTTTCGTCTTACTTTAATCTAATTCCCACACACAATTTTTCTCAAAATCAGTTATTTACATTTTTATGACCTTCCCAGGATAATTATTTTCAATTTTTATCCCAGAATATAAATCTTGTACTCAATTCCTAAAGTTTTAGACCAGTTAAACAATTCTGACCTCACCGTCATTCAAGCTCTCCACCTTCTGGCTTGTAGAATATTAGAAAACTAAGTAACTCACAAACTAACCAACTCGCTGGCCCTATCGAACCCGTACTTTCATGGCCGTGCGGACATTAGCTCTCCATACATTCCTATCCTGAGCTAATGTTTTCCAATCATCCCCTATATAATCTACTTCCCTCATTGTGGATAATGTTATTCTCCCACCTTATTCTTGGTCTACCAACTAGGCGTTTTCCCTCTGGTTTTCCTACCAGAAACTTCCATGCACCTCTTTCATCCTCAATACGTGCCACAAGTCTTGTCCATCGCAGCCTACTTAACTGTTCTTATTATATCTGCCTTCCTATACATGCCATGTAGCTTACTATTATGAAGTTTTCTCCATTCACCTGTCTGTTAATCTCATTTTGGCCCAAACATTTTCCTAAGAACTTTATTCTCAAATACTCGTAATCTTCTTCCTCCCTTAAATTAAGAGTCCATGTTTCGCATCCATATAATGTAACTGGAAGAATAACTGTTCTATATATTTTCAGTTTAATATTTTTTTGAAAGAATTGGGATGACAAGAGTCCCTGTAATATATAATAGCATGCATTTACAGAATTTCCCTGTGTTTGAGCCTTTGGAATGTATTCCCTGAAGTAGACCCCTCCCGGAGAACCGAATGGGAGACTATTTTACCTCCGGAAAATTTTACCTTAGTGGAACCCATGTCCGCGTTTCTTGACGATTGTATTTTTACGGTGAAAGATCGTAACTCTTTCGACCAAGGTACTTTTTTCGTCTGACTTATCGCCTTCCACCTGTCCGGCATGGATGTCCCTTCCGCGCCGGCATAGCTCTCGGGGTCATTTAAGCACACAAGCCACTCCACCACGACACGCTTGTAGAATATTGCCTTAACCAATTACGGCACGACGTAACCTATTTATTGAATAGCAACAGTGTATGAATAACGTGGAAACAATACTTTTAATTTGTTTCGTTTTCTCTTCTTAAATTTCAATTCACTTACAATTGTTTTCTCAAAATTTGTAACTTTTATTTTTAAATCCTTTCCAGAAAAAAAATTTCCGATCCGATTGATTGAGGGTCTTTCCACTTTTCAGCGGTTGCCCTTTTACCAGCCGGCTGCTGGCCCTTCACATCCACATGTGTCAATCACAGAGGTAGATGATCAACAGCCAGTTTAGGGGTGACATGTGGTTAGCATGTCGAGTCCCCCAGCCGTTATAGCTGGTTCCTCAACCTGGAGCCGCTACTTATTGTAGCTACCCAATTGCCTCACGATGCTGGGTGGGCACCGGTCCCATACTGGCCGAAATACCATGAGAAAATTTCTTCCCCCATGGAGACTCGAACCAGCGCAAGTCCCGTAGCTCTGCGCCAAGGCTTCCTACCTTAACCGCTCGGCTACGGCGCGGGACAAAAAATTTCCAATATTTTAAATTGAATCATTAAACTATTTTGGAATTCATAGAATAAAAGTAGTGTAATGTACCCAATTTTGATTTCATTGAGAGCTCTATATTATTTACTAATTACTCACTGTACTATTGAACGTAACGATTAATGACCAAATATAAGCTGTCCATGCATCCCTGTCATAATCTATATTTTCCAATAATTTCCTGTATAATTCACCATCCTCGAATCATGATTGTTATTGTTCCATCTCATACTTAATTTCCCTTTGTTTTTCGTACAAGAAGTTTTCATGCCTTCTGGTATTACCGGTATATGTTATTAATTTAAAGGTAGTGAATTCATAATTATTATATATGTAATTTAGCCTATAGAAGTGGTAGAAAAAACTTAGAATCTTAACTCCACCAGGTAAAATAAATAACAATCCGCGACCTCATCTGAGACAACATAATGACAAAACATATAGATTAATTTAATCACTCATTCGTACTAAACATAGCGAATATGATAGTGTTGATTATGATTGCCAAATAATGTTCGGGGACTGTTTGTGCCTTAAACTTCCATAACATTAGTCGCAAAGATGAGGAACTCCTCCACAAAAAAACTTCTACCAGGAAACCACCGACTGGGGATCAAATACAAGTCTGCTGCATACTCGTATGAAACAGCGGAGTCGAATTTTCAATTTCACTTATGTGAAATTTGTAACCTACATTAATATTATATAAAAAAATATTTTTTTACTTGCGTGCTTTTCCTCGCCGTTAGTGGATGTCTGTATTGTAGGTTTGCTACATCAGGTGGCCGGGTGGGAGAAGTACAGCTTTTTATTTACGCACTTTAAGAGTACCTAATTGCAAGATATATTAATAGAACATTATATTAAACGTATTTACTTTCGAAGAAGTAATCATATCATTATTTTACTTCTAAATATGAAAATAATGTGGGACTATTTCCTGTCATGACCACAAAGGTTACAACAGTCTTACTTCTATCCAGCGATAAATCACCGATTATCACACTTTTAACCAGCGATACACCGCCGATGAAAAGCGATAAACCCACTGCTAGAGCATATCTGTGGTTTCAACAAATAATGTCTGAATTTATCTTTTAATTATTTAACAGCGTAATATAATAAAAAGGACGTTCCCTGGAATTCACCTAGGTTAGAGTAATTAATTTAGGTTACAGTAATTGAATTAGGTTAGGTTAGCTTTTAGGTTCTGCACCACGCTCTGCTAGCATTAACTGCACCCTGCTCTGCTAGAATTAATTGCACCCTGCGTTCTGCTACCATTATTGCAACCTCTCGCGTGTTCGAGCGGGATCGTACCAATCCTTTTATAATTACCTTAAGTTTGAAAGTATTGAGTGCTTAAATCAATATACCTTTGCCCGGGCCCATAGAAGGCAAAGATTAATCCACCTTTCCTTAGTAAATTATTAAACATATAGTACTTTATGCTAAAGAGTATTATAACCGTGGAAGCTAGAAGGAAAAAGGGGATTAAATTCGCTTGAGAAAGCTTTGGAGTTTATATCAATATCTAACACGACTAGCTACGCAATTAGTAAACAGAAGTTAACTAAAAACAATTTAACTTTAAAGAGAGTTATAAGTCAGATATAGTGAAATACAAATAATATAACAAATGATAGTCTTCTTGACCATTGAAAAATAAGTTAAGAAAGAAATAATAACATTAATTGGTCATTCAAACAAAAGTCAATAATAATAATAATAATAATAATAATAATAATAATAATAATAATAACAATAATAATAATAATAATAATAAAAATAATAATAATAATAAAAATAATAATAATAATAATAATAATAATAATTCATACATACTTGAATGCAGGCTTTCACGGCCGGTAATCGTAATGTTGAGTGATTCCGGGTTATGTGGCCGTGGTCCATAGTTGGTGTTGATACCATAGTTGGTGTTGATACCAGACTCCTACGAAAATACAACATAAAAACAGTTTACAGACCTACAAGAAAAATAGAAGACTGCCTTCGCTCAGCTAAGGATCCTCGGCCACCTCTCTCCACTTGCGGCGTATATCGACTTCCTTGTTCGTGTGGTAAATCATATATAGGGACCACGAAAAGAAGTTATAGCCACCCGTTTATCAGAACATAAAAGAAACTGCAGACAAGGAGAAATGGATAAATCAGCTGTAGCAGAACATGCCATTACGAATGGACACCAGATTCTATTCGACGATACACAAGTTTTAGCCACAACTTCCTACTATTTCCCTAGATTATACCGAGAGGCTATAGAAATACACAAGCATAAGGGAAATATTAACAGAAAAGAAGAAGGTATCAAACTGTCTAAGGCCTGGTTTCATACACTAGAAAATAAATGCATTAACACCAGTGACAACAAGGAGACGACTATTAGCCAATCAGCAAGAGCCACGCCCACTCACCCTGCACCCCCCACTAATACAACGTCCTCTACGTCCACAGCGCTCATTCTAAGTAGATCTTCCGACCAGGAAACACGCATAGAAGCACTCGCCACTGAAGATGCCCTCCGCAGTTGAGGGCGAAACGTCTGGTATCAACACCAACTATGGTATCAACACCAACTATGGACCACGGCCACATAACCCGGAATCACTCAACATTATAATTCATACATACATCCACTCACTCCAGTCCAGCCAAGGGCTACGGTAACAGTCCTGGTGGCCCTACCCTGGCTCATAGGACTGATTAAACCCAACAGCTCCCGAGCTACTATTGGCTTGACTCCGCCGAAACCAAAATAGATGATGACACTGATGTTCACATGCACCGCTTATTTGAGGACTTCACTAGCAAGGGGATGCGCAGTAACATGCAGCGTATAAAGAAGGAAGGGGGAGGCACGTAGGAGAGGGGACAACGAAGATAGGAATTTGGCACTTCCTCACTGAAGGAGGAAGACACGATGACGTAGTAGTTGCGTAATGTTACGTAGTCTTACGTATCGAAAAGGTGATTTCGGTACAGTTCCTTGCATTTTAAATGTGATTTAATACGTGAAATAAATTACCTCTTTCTAACTGTTATTCTATGAAAAATTCAACATGTCTGAAGGTTTACAACGTAAAATCATATTTCCACTAGTTCATTTCATGATACGTTTACATATTTTGACGATGGTAATCTCTCGAAGAGAAATGGTATCATTAACAAATTGTAATACTTTAAATTATATCAAAAATGGCATAAGTCGCGTAAATAAAAAGCTGGTCTTGTACAACCCCACCGATCAGGTTAACTGAGGTTAAATTAAATCCGTTGCACGAAAGTTCTGAAGAGCAATGTCCGTTTGAAATGGTTTCTGTCAGTTATTAGTTAATGACGCTGCAATGAGTCACATAATTGGCTTGAATCAATCCTTCAACTTTGATCTCCGTTTTCTTAACGAAATTTGCTACAGCCGGGAATCGAATCCAGATCCTTAGGTTATCACAAAGGATATATAGGGGCTTGGTTAGTTTAGTATACTATAATGTACAGAACTATACCTTATTCGCTGTTAGAGTGATCTTAACATAAGCAAACGCCAATTGTATCCTTCCGCCATTCGCGCCGTAATTACTGTCATATTGACATAGAACACATGTGAAGTATATAAGGCATGTGATATATAATTCATTTAATTCATTAGGAAAAATAAATTATACACTATTACTCGAATTGCGTTTGCCTCAAATTCAACACACTTATCAAAAGCATATTGCACACGTTTCCTTTTTTACACGCTTCATATTAGCTTGACCTGTATCTATGTAACGACATTTTTCAACGCTATTTTCACCCACTAAAAATCATTGGATCGACTTGAAACTTTGTATACTTATAAAGGACCAATGACAATACAATAATTTCATTTTTTTTCTAAAATTCTGATAATCATCAGAAAATGAAAAATGTGTCTGTGTAATTACGTAACGGAATCTTTTAACACGATTTTCACCAACTTAAAATCATTGGATCGACTTGAAACTCTGTATACTTGTAAAGGAGCAATTACAATACAGTAATTTGATAAATGTTTTCTAAAATTACTGGCCAGAATCCTCAGAGATTGTAAAACAAAAAAAAAAAACCGGTATAATAGGATGCGGACTTATCAACGTTTTAGTCAATCGTTATAAGAGATCAGGTGGGTAGAAGAGCGTAGACTGTAGTAGGGTGGGACGCTCGAATGGCCTTAATTTCAATTGGATTGTTACTGGCAACCGGTTTTGAAGATAGAAACTTAAAACCAACGTTCATAGTACAGAAAAACTCACCAAGTTTCGAATCCTGTCGGTAGATGGCACAAAGATACGTTTCTCGTTCTTAGATTTAATTGTTTGTGAAAATGGCGACTCCGCAGATGAAAGCGCAAGCTGGACCTAATTTCAATTGCTTGTTACTGGCAAACGGTTGAAGATAGAAACTTACCTATAATATGGATAATCTTATCCTTCTTTGTTGTAGTACGTCCTATTAGAAACTTAAAACAACGTTTGTCACATAATAAGGTCATTGGACCGTTTTTCTTCGCCCAGAAAACTGTTCGTGGTACCACATATCTTGACATGCTGGAGCAGTTCTTCTTTCCACAAATTGAACAACTGCAGCCTAACATCGTTTTCCAGCAAGATGGTGCTCCTCCCCACTGGTCCAATGAAGTTCGTACGACAACATTTTCCCTGGCCGTTGGATTGGTAGGGGAGGACCAATCGCGTGGCCCCCGAGATCTCCCGATTTAACACCACTGGATTTCTTTCTCTGGGGCTATGTCAAAGATAAAGTTTACACCACCCCAGTCAAAGACCTTCGTGATCTTCGTGAGCGCATCATAGAGGCTATTGAGAACATTCCAGAAGACATACTCCAACGTACTTGGCAAGAAATTGTTCATCGCTTTGATATCGTCACAGTGACTGCTGGGGCTCATATAGAGATGTGGTGATCTGGATATCAAAACTTGGTGAGTTTTTCTGTAATATGAACGTTGTTTTAAGTTTCTATCTTCAACCGTTTGCCAGTAACAAGCAATTGAAATTAGGTCCATTCGAGCGGTCCACCTGTATATTATTTCGGTAATTCATGGATCGCTGGTTCAACTCCGGCCCGGATGACTTTCTTTAGAAGAGTATAACTTTTATCTCATACTAGAATAGCATCGAATTTAAAGATAATTACATTTTTATCTTATTCTGTAAAATATCAAAACTAAAAAATAAAAAATAAATAATAGTTTAAAAAACTAAAAAAAAACACGCTTTATTAGAAAACCGAACTAAAAAATGAAAAATAATTTTAATTTCTACCACGCTTGGGATAAAATTAAAGTGGTCAACAAAAAATTATCTCCAACACATTTAGAATAAAACAATAGTTTTTTACAAAAATAAATATTTTTACCATCAAAAGCGTGGGGTGCTTTTTATGGTTTTTTACATTTTCTTCTTAAATACTTTACTTTACCAATATCTGTTTATTATCAAATATATTAATTGATATAGAGCACCCCACGCTTTTGATGGTAAAATTATTTTTTTTTGTAGATAACTATAGTTTTATTCTAAATGCGTTGGAGATGATTTTTTTTTTGTTGGCCACTTTAATTTTATCCAAGTGTGTTGGAAATTAAAATTATTATTCATTTTTTAATTCGGTTTTCTAATAAAGCGTGTTGTTTTAGTTTTTTAAAACTATTATCTACTTACCAGGAGTTACAATCTTACCACGTGTTGTTTTTTCTTTCCGAGCACTATTAATACTTGTACACGACACACCGGTAAACTGAGATGTTAAATTCACTATTTTTTTACTGGACATTCTGGATACTTTCCACTAAACTTGTGAAATACATTTAAAATAACTGTTTTTTTACCACTAGTCAAAGGTTTGCCAGACTTCTGTTTTACAAATTTAGATGGCGACACGGCAAAAGAATACTCGACACTTTCAGCCATGTTGTCGACTGAAGCATGACTCAAATGCCTTATCCTTATGTACTAAACTATTTTAAGTTGTAATTATTGATTAGGTATATTTTAGAACATTTTCTATGTTTTGAATATTATCATTTTCATTCAAGAAGAATAAGAAGTATGTTCAGATGACGTATTTTAATTTAATGAAGGGAACTACTTTTCTGCGTACTTATTGCTTCTATATCGTACGTCGGTGTCAATAACCAATGAAAGCGAGCAGGTCGCATTGTTTTGTTTTGACGAGGACCACTTTAAGAGCGGATAGCATATATAAATATTTGTAAAGTAGTAATGTAAGAAATACAAATTATATTTTACATAATGAACCACATGAATTCGAAACCCATAGATTTTTAATATATATATATATATATATATATATATATATATATATATTCGTTACAATATCTTTCCTTTATTGGTTGGTATTATATTAACGACGCTCTTTAATATTTATTTGTATTTGTGCTGGTTGAGTGGAAGAGACGGCCTTATGGCCTTAACTCTGCCACAATAAATAAAACATTAATAATAATAATAATAATAATAATAATAATTATTATTATTATTATTATTATTATAACAGCTCATGTCATTAGCATTGTAGATTTGTCTGGGCGAGAAAGGGCGACAGTTATTTTTTTTCTCAGAGACCTCTTTTTTAGGCTCGAGGATCTTTTACGTGCCGTAAATCTACGAGATGGGATCCACGGCTTTAGTTCCATTCCCGGGGAAACCCATAATCAGGATATTTACGACTTGAAAAATCCATCTACCCCGGCTAGGTTTAAACCCACGGACTCCAAAAACAACGGCGAGGATAGTAACCCTAATCCATGAAGACATCATTTTTCCCCTTTTGGTTTCACATTTCTTGAGGCTTTTTTTATCATGCACAAAAGCAGCGCACCCTAGAACCGAGGTGGAGATTTAAAATCCTCTACCCGGATCGCCGGAATATATAGAACCCACTGGAACTAGTTGTAAAGCTTCATCCAATTTTCATTTAATCCCTCATGGAACGAGTTTTCGTCATAATTTCTATATTTTTTAAACTTTTAGTTCGTTTCTTAGATGATAAGAGATCATGCTAAGGGAAGTAGTAGGTTAAGACATTCGAAAATGGAATAGGATGTAGACAATAAGACGAATATTCGGTCTCCATGTAGCATGAGAATGGAAAATGGAGAGAAATGAGAAATTCCGTAATTTATATTATTTTTCTAATATTGGTCCATAACAGTGGTCTCCGGATAGCATAGCCTGTCTCATATTTAGGGGGGCTCGGGTTAGATCCCGGTCGGGACAAGTTTCCGGGTGATTTTTTGAGTTTTTTTTTCACCTGTAATACAAATATCAGGAACCTTTAAGAACCAAACGTGCCCGAACATCATATGGCCAACATAATCATCAATATCATATTCACCATATTTGGTATGGATGCATGAGTGAATTGTGTGCTTCATCTTAAATGTTCGTGATGACTTGGAGGAGGTCCTGGATTGCGCTGATTACTCATTGGAGAAGACCCTCCGTGCCCATTGTGTGTGATTCTAAGTTAAAAATCCTGATAACAGGCCATTCCACTGAACGGCCCGGAGATGTAAAAGTAACTACAAGACGAGAGGTTAAACTACAATAGAGAAAAAGAAGCTCTAATTAAATAATTTCTATTAATTTTCAATAATTTATTTGTAAATTGAATTATTGAAAAGTGTAAAATTGAAATATTTACTTTGAGAAAATTATTGTGGAAATTCTGTCGATTAAGAAAAAAATCCTTTGAAGTTTTTTTATCATATTCCAAGAAAATCTTCATACATATCTGTTGAATTTAAATTGAATTACATTGATGAAATATTTGCAGAGATTTATCCTCGAATTATATTGTATTGTAACCTATAAATAAGTTTTAGACGAGAAAATGTTTATGCAGTTTCAGAATTAGCCTACATTTTTACTGAAAGGTTAAATAATTATATGAGTCATCGAGTGAATTAATAGATTAAAGTGATAGGTGAATTTGCAATTTGGAATGTATCAACAAAGGAATGTTCTAACCTAACTTATCAATGAGTCACTACATGATAAAATGAGTGATAGGAAACTTGCATTATATTTCACTTATATAACACTATGTTGAGAATGCTTTGCAACAATTTAACCTTGTCGCCACATGTTATTCCGAACATGAAACAGTTTTATTTAAATTTAAAAAATATATTTTTTTTTATTTTCATAGCAAATTTTCAAATTATAACTCTTCAGATAATCTTTATTTTTGCTGCTTAAGCACAAAACCGTTAGAAGAAAACTTAGTAATACAAGGTTCACGAAATCATAAATCTAAGTATTTGCAGATGAATGGAATTGTTAAATTTTATTTAAAAAAAAATTGAATATATGTCAGTTGTCTTCAAATAATTACAATTTCATTATAGCACTTAGTTGAGGACACTTAAATCTCAGGTACATATTTTAACATATTTTAATCGTTGACATAGAACCTTAAAGGGATTTATAATTACTATAAAAATATCAAGATTGAATTTGAACAGAATTTTATGGTGGCGTTGGAGAGTAATTCCCAATCAGTTGTTTGGACTAGCCGAGTACATAAATGTCGATACAAGAGAGTACTTCTGTGGCATTGTATTGCCATTTTCTTGGTTGTAGCAGATAACGGCAACAATACAGGCAATATATAAAATAATTAATTAAAATGGATATTGAAGTCACCTTCATTATTTTTTCTTCCTACTATATTCTGTACTGCACACCTAGTGATACACGGACAATAGATAGAAGAAACAGAATTTAATTATAATCAAATATGATTTAGAATGTAAACAATTGCGGAGGAACATAGCATAAATATTTGAGTTGCTCGGTCATTGTCACGCGAGTTACGTCACAGACTCGAACGAATACAGTCCATTTATAGCAAATTACATGTATTTCCTGTAAACAAAACATTGTGTACAGTTGGCAAAACAATGTATTTTCAATAAGAATCTAAATAACTACTAAATCATAGGTTCATACTCCCACGAACATAAGCTCTCCAAACATCCCTAAATTGAACTAAAATTTTCCAGTCATCCACTGTAAAACTTACCTCCCTCAAATCAATATTAATAATATTCTCACAACTCATTCTTGGCCTACCTACTGGACTCTTTCCTTCTGTTTTCCTACAATTAGTTTCCATATCGTTTCTTAATTCCCTATTCGTGCCACATGTCTTGCTAATCAGAGTATACGATATGTAAGTGTTCTTATTACATCTGGTTTTCCAGTCCCTGTAATGCGTAATAGCATGCATTTTCTGAACTGACTGAAAAAAAGTAATTTCTTTCTGCAGCTCATTCCTGTTTGTAATTATTGCTCCTAGGTATTTTAATTCAGCCATTTCTTCAAAATTTCCCTCATTATTTGTCATTAACTGTGTCCTGTGCCGTAGCCGACAAGTTTAAGGCAAAATGCCTTGACGCAGAGCTACGAGACTTGCGCAGGTCTGAATCCTTATGGGGAAGAAATTTTCTTATGGAATGTTGGACAGTATGGGACCGGTGTCCACCCAGCATCGTGAAGAATTCGGATAGCTACAATAAGTAGCGGCTCCAGACTGAGAAAATCAGCTATAACCACATGTCACCTCTATACTGGTTAGATGATCAGGCACCTCTGTAATTAACACATGTGAATGTGAGGCTGGTAGGCCAAGGATCTTCTAAGCCTGTCGGGTTAAGAAGGAGTTATTAACTATCCATTTTCATTATAGGCCTATAATGTATTTATATGTGTAACCATGTATTTAGTTTCATTGATGTATATTTCCAGCCTTAATTCCTTAGTGTTACTAAATACAATATACCTGTTGACCATTATTATCTCCTCGCTATCGCCTAATATACATCAACAGTATATGCACCAGCTTTTTAATACGATTGAGTTGTATACCGTATTTATATATAATCTAAAGAATTTATGCTATACTCTAGTAGTAAATTGAATTTGTATTCTTTCATGTCTGGGATGTAGTTTGCACACGTTACCAAGTTCTGAAATCCATAGTCTTAATTGTGTATCTAATGCACATGACTTAGTTTTCGGAATATTTCCGCAGAAAATGTATGAGAATTGTCGAGCAAGAGACTTACGACACAACTGTTCTGTTTATTTGTAGATGAACATTCTGGAGGAATACGGTCCAATGTTCTCAGCGAGTTGAGGTGAATGCATCTGCGATTGATGCCAGTATTTAACTATGAGTGCCTAAATTATACCACATAGTGCTCAAAATCGCTTGTCCTGAACGTTATATATTTACGCTACATCACACATGTGACACGTTTTGAGAAAAGTACTTGTGGACGCCCCTGATTCCATGTAACATTCATAAGCACTAATAATGCACACTCTGAAATGTGAAGAAAGTTTGGAATTGATTTGAGACAATAAATTGGTGCAACATTTATACGGTTGACTGATTTTGAAGTATTTGCAGGACATTAGGTTAACAATTTTTACGCAACACGGTTGGTAAGAAACTGCACTTGTCAGTAACCTTCACAAACTACGTCGTTCAGCTTAATGATAAACTAAGTGATTGTTATAAGAATCTGTGTTAGAACAAACTGCGGATGTCTTTAATTTATAACCCGCAGGCTTGGTGTTCCCTTCACTTGTTAATTGACATTTTCAAAATGACCGATCGTGATTTTTCTGCACCCTAGAGCTCCGCAACATTTCACAACCCTCGCACTGCCTTAAACAATTTATAAAATAGTACAGTTTAGATTATATAGAATATCACTTCACTTAGTTAATTTAAAAATTACTTCACTATTGGTATGTTGAATTTTATTTAACGATACCTTTAATGACACGTGTCTTTGATGGAAACTAAATAAACATCTTGAAATCCACATTTTATAAAATTGGCTATATTTTCTTTTGTACACGATAAAACAAGATTTGTCTAATAATCCAGTGGTCAGAGCTCCTAACTTCATTTCATGAAGACCCGGTTTCGATTCCCGGGCAGACTAAGGGGATTTTTCCTTAAAATTATTCCTGTTTCACATATGGTCTGGATTCTCTTAGTGGTGCATTATCACTTATCACCCATCATATAATTGGGGTAACGTAATTCCGTCTTCCAGGTGCCCTAACCTCAGAAGTGGATAATAATTCCGCCAATCTAAAAAGAAAACAGTTATATCGAAAACACACCATGACATTGGACAAAAATATATATTTTAATTTTTATCTTATGACTATTCACCTAATTGGAATTTGATATGAATTGTATTAGTATTGACTCTATAGCCAGTCAGGCTAAAGCAAAGTTTGACTTTTTTGCTACAAACACTTGGAGCCTACATCGTCGTAAACAACAGCAACTAGTAGCAGAAGCTCAACATGCTTATGATAGAAGTTAACTTCCGAAAAGCCTCCAGTTAATATTTTATATACATCATTTTGACGAGAACGACGGTACCTGCCAACAGGTATATTTTAATTTTCAAATTTTATCTTATGACATTCACCTCAACGGAATTCGATATGAATGTTATTAGTATTGAGAAAAATATATATATTCAACAATTCAATTTATACTAGATTTGAAACTTATAATGCATTTTTGTACATGCATCGCCCTCTTCCTAGCTTTTTTGAAGTCCAATACCATCTCATACAAATAACATCATGTTTTATCTCTTAGGCTGCATGTTCAATTTTGCAGATGCATATAGCCCACTTGCTGCACTGAACGATGCTCCGTGATGTGGAATATGAAATTTGATAAAGTTAGTGCTCATGGGTTGCCTTTTACAGCATTTAAAATTTATTGTGCAAAAAAAAAAGAAAAAAAAGTGATAATTAAACTTAATTAGGTTCACTTTTCAGAAAAAATAATAATTACACGGTGATATATATATATATATATATATATATATATATATAAAGTAAAAGTAAAGTAATCCCACTACAGGCCTCGGGAGGCCCTTGGGGTAGTAGCAGGTTATGGCTCCCACTTTTTCTAGACAATCGGCACTTGATGCCAGCCGGGTTGTCAGCCCTGCGTGACGGCCGCCTTTACCCCAGAACAAGCGTCCGTTAGAGGCTGAGTCGACCCCAGGGACATAGTGCCGCCAGAAGGTTTTGGTCAGTTTAAAAATCCTGACCCCACCGGGACTTGAACCCTCGACCTTCCGACTTGTAGCGCAGTGCCTTAACCACTACGCTACGGCGTGCCCCATATATATATATATATATATATATTTATTTATTTATTTTGTTGTAATCTCATGGTTTAACATGTTGGAGCAACTATTTTATCATATTCAACTATTCTTAAGTAAACAAAATAAAATAAAATTATTTTCTATCAACTTTATAAGATTTTAAAAATTTATACATTTTTAACTGAAAAAGGTTTGTGATAAAACAGTTCATTTAACATGTCAAATCATGACTGTTTACATTTTTTATAGCGCCTTTCAATTATTGATTTTCTAAGTAGTGTAATTTTATATATTTAATCCTGGTTTTATTATTTTCACAATAACATATTAAATCCTATAAAAGACAAACCAGTAGCATTCTTTATGAATTCTTTTTATTCCATATCAGGAATCATTATTTAAAATCCAGTATAAATTTCATAGTTATATCATATCTAAAAATAGAGATAGTCAGATTTATATAATCTGAATTGTAAGATATAATTTCAGTTTCCATCAAATGTTTTTGCTCTTAAGCATGTCATGTTAATAGCCTCTAGTTCGAAGCAGCGAGTACAAGATTTACAAATTTTGCCATGATACTTTTTTTTTTCTCCAGGTTTGAAGCTTTTAAACATTTCGTAAATCGATGCCATGAATGCCCATGATTTTATTTCCCTTCCGAAGGAAATCATGCTAAAGATTTTTATACCTTTAAAAATCAGTCAACCCTATCTTAATTTTAACTAGCTAATTTTCAAACATATGGTGTAGTTTGTAACCACAAAGTAAAAGTTAAAACTGTTGAAGTAGTTTCAAGCTCTTATCATACATCGATATACATTTCATAAAGTGATTTCCATCACCTTCATACGGATGTCATATTCGTGATTTTTTTTCACGTGAAAAGAGCACGCCGCCTTTAAACACGATAACGTCGAATCCAGCTGCGGGCATGGTAGGTATCAGACACTAATTAGACCGTTTTCTACTTCATTATCATTACAATAATCCGAGCAACAGCAAAAGAATCGGGTGTGAACACGTGACATTTGCTAATAGTGTTAGAAGTATTTAAAAAGTCGGTCATATATAAATTGCGAAAATAAGCAAGTTGGTGTACGGAATGTAATCTTATTTTATTAATAATAGTAGGCTTAGAACAGTGCTATCCGTTCGTGTGGAAAATTTACAACGTTATTGTTACAGCTAATGCATTTATCGTAATATTTTTTTAGTTATTCCAATTTTAATTGGGCACCACATATTTACAGTAGGAATAGATGTTGATACTCATGCATATTTTACATTAACTACTATGATTAATTATTGCTGTCACTACTGGAATTAAAAATTTTAGTTGATTATCTACAGTTGCTCTCCACATGAACCACAAGAAAGTTTAACTCATCCCTAGTCCTTCATGGGACACAGCGACTTATTCATTAATTCGTTTAATTAAATTGTATGCATACATACAGCTTTGTTGTAAATATTATGGTGGCTGGTGGACTGATTTTAAATTTTCATGAGAACAACATAAATAGCTGCATTATTTTGGTATTCGCTTAAAAATGAAAATATTTATTGTATCAAAAGTTAAAACGCCTTGCACTTTGGCGTAAGAGGTTCTGTAAAATTACGAGTGAATTACCATGTGATCACACCTACAACATCTACTTCGATAATTTCTTTACATCGTTAAAACTTCTAGATGCCCTAAGTAAAGAGGGGCTTGATGGTACTGGGAAGATCAGAGGAAACAGAGTAGAGAATGCTCCTCTCCTCGAAGCCAGTGTAATAAAAAAACACGTGGATACTATCATCAATTGACTGATAATTAATCTGAAACTACTGTAGTGCATACAATGACAACAGTGTCGTTATTATGCCATCCATAAAATACAGCTCGACGGTGGTCTCATGCCGAAAAAAAAAAATAAAATAACAATGTCTCAACCAGCTTGTGTTGTATATAGTACATACATGGGAGGGATCGACCGTATGGACCAGAATATGCTGCTTATCGCATATACATCAGGAATCGGAAGTGTTATTGGCCCCTAATAGTTTATCTGTTAAACTGCCGTATCAACAATGCTTGGCTTCTTTACAGATTAACGGTCCAAGGCATTTGTTAGAATTTACTCGTGCTATTGTGAAAGTGTATATAGAAGCAAATGTTCCTAGCCGTCCTTCAAAGAACATCCAAATAGCAAAAGGAAAACAACGTAAGCCTGATGAGTATGATTAGATGGAAAATACAAGTAACACACAGACAAGATGCGCTTCGTGCTCAAAAAATATTTGGAAACGATGTAAGAAATGTGATGTTGGTTGTCATATCAAGTGCTGTGAGGGTTTTCATTACTTACTTACTTACTCACTGGCACTATCGAAACCGTTGGTCCATCGCCGCGCGGACATAAGCTCTCCATACATCCCTATCCTGAGCTAATGCTTTTCAATCATTCCCTGTATAATCTACTTCCCCCACATCATAGTTAATGTTATTCTCCCATCTCATTCTTCGTCTACGAACTGGGCGTTTTCCCTCTGGCTTTCCTACAAGAAGCTTCAATGCAAGTCTTTCATTCCCCATACGTACAACATGTCCTGCCCATCGCAGTCTATGAGACTTAACTGTTCTTATTATATCTGGCTTCCCATGAAGACCAAGTAGTTCACTGTAATGTAGTCTTCTCCATTCACCTGTTTGTTCATCTCTCTTTGGTCCAAAAATTTTCCTAAGTACTTTATTCTCAAATACTTGTAATCTCCTTTCCTCCCTTAAAGTAAGAGTCCATGTTTTGCATCCATATAATATAACTGGTAGAATAATAGTTTTATATATTTTCAGTTTAACATTTTTTTAAAGGAGTTGGAACATCAAGAGTCTCTGCAATGCATAATAGCACGCATTTCTAGAATTGAGCCTATGTTTAATTTCTTTGTGCATCTCATTCCTATTTGAGATTACTGTTCCTAGGTATTTGAATTCAGCCACCTTCCTCAAAATTTCCCTCATTTGTCATTAGCTGTCCATTTCCATTATATAATGTAATTTCTACGTGTGACCATATATTTAGTTTTATTGATATTTACTTCCAGTCCTAATTTCTTAGTGTTACTCAATAGTATGTGTGTGTTGCCCTTTAGTATCTCCTCGCTATCGGCCAATAGTACTACATCATCAGCATAAACTAACAGCTTATTAATACCATTGAGTTGTAAGCCTTCCTCATTCTCTAAAGATTTAATGGCATCATGCTCTAGTACAAAATTAAATAGTAGAGGAGATAGTGCATCTCCTTGCTTCAACCCATTCTGGATTTCAAAAGTGTCCGAAAACTGTTTGCCTACACGCACCCTACTCTTTGTGCCATTCAGACACATTCGTATAAGTCTAACTAACTTTTTAGGAATTCCGAACTCCAACAGGATACTATATAACTTCTCCCTCTTAATTGAATCATATGCTTTTTTTGAAGTCTACATATAGTTGAAGTACAGTATCATTATATTCCCATTTCTTTTCTAAAATCTGTCTTATACTAAAAATCTGATCTGTTGTAGACCTGTTTCTTCTAAATCCACATTGATGATCTCCTAGAATGTCATCAATATAGGGAGTACGTCTGCTTACTAATATATTTGTTAGAATTTTGTACGAAGTTGAAAGTAATGAGATGCCCCTGTAGTTGTTGCAATCAGTTTTATCTCCTTTCTTATAAATTGGTACGATAATTGATTCTTTCCATTCATCTGGAAGAGCTTCTTTTTCCCAAATCATACTAAGCAACCAGCGTATCTTGTCCATCAATTTTTCTTCCCCCTAATTTTATCAGTTCTGCTGGGATCTCATCTGAACCTGACGCTTTATACATCTTCAATTTTTCAGTCGCCATTTCAACCTCTAATGCAGCATTGGTTCTGCGACTAGCATTTCTGCTGACTGTAAATTATCCTCCTCAATGTCCTGTTCTGCATGTACATTTAATAGCTGATTAAAGTAACTTTTCCATCTATTTAATATAATCCTGGAATCTGCAATCATATCCCCATTTTCATTCATTCCGAATTATGTTTGTTCTAGCCTGAAACCCTTCTTCTCTATACTAATTCCCTGATATAATTCTCTAATGTTCCTATTTTTGCGTTCATTTCAAGATCATTAATCTTCTCTCACAAATATTCCTCTTTTTACTCTTTAGTAACTTGGTGGTTTCCCTTCTAATACTACCAAATTGCTCTAAATTTACCTCATTTGGCTCCTGTAACCATTTCATTTTTGCTAGCTTTCTTTTCTTTACAATGTCGGCACATTCCTCATCAAACCATTTCTTGTTTTGCCTCTTTTTTAAACAACCAACGCTTTCTGATGCTGACAATTTAATAGTATCTCTTACAGCCCCCCATTCTTTATTTATATCAGTTTCCTCTTCGTTTGCCACATTGTCATCTGAAGATTCCAGTACTTCAAATCTATTAGCAATTTTGATTTGGTATTCTTGCCGCATTTCATCATTTTTCACGTTTTTTAATTAAAATTTTACAGAATCATCTTTAGCATTTTTTCCTCTCCTAAGCGATAGCCCTTGTCTGATTTTCACTCTGACCAGATGATCCGAATTGCAGTCTGTCCCTCTAACTGATCTAACATCGATGATGCTACTGTGCCAGCGTTTTTCCACTAATACTTGATCTATCTGGTTCCGAGTTTATGCATTTCGGATTGTTCAGGTGTATTTATGAATATCCTTATGCTGAAATGTTGTGCTCTTAACAATGAGATTCTTTAATGTGGCAAATGTGACTATTCTAACCCCGTTGTCGTTACTATCTTCATGAAGACTGAATTTGCCTATTGTTGGTTTGAATATATCTTCCCGCCCCACTTTTGCATTAAAATCTCCTAAGACAATTTTCATATGATATCGTGAAAGGCTATCAAATAAGCATTCTAATTCTTCATAGAACTCATCCTTGATCTTGTTATCTTTATCTTTTGTGGGAGCATGTACATTTACAATTATAAAATTATGTCGTTTACCCTTTAAAATTATGTGTGATATCCCATCACTAACAAATTTAATATCTCGGATAGCGGATAAGATCCTCCTTCTGACTAAAAAACCCGTTCCAAATTCAGGTCTTTCTGCACCCCCATAGTATAATGAAAAGCTTCCTGATTCCTGACTACCTTCTCCTGGCCATCTAACTTCCTGTAAAGCGACTATATCCAAGGGCGATTTATCTAATTCCCGCATTAATATCTCTAGCGCCCCGCTATTGTATAAAGTCCTAACATCCCATGTTCCTAGGAACATGTCCCTGTGTTTGAGCCTTTGGCATGGGTTCCCTGAAGTAGTCCCCGCCCGGTGATCCGAATGGGGGACTATTTGACCTCCGGAAAATTTTACCCCAGTTTAACCCATGTCCGCATTTCTTGACGGTTGTATTTTTACGGTGAAAGATCGTCACTCCTTCGACCAAGGTACTTTTTTCGTCTGGCTTATCACCTTCGACCAGTCCGGTTTTCATTACACCAAATAAAAAAAGAGTTAAAGTAATATGTAAGAATTACAAGAAATTTTAAAATGTCAGTATATTTTTACTTATGCAATGTCATATAATACATGTTTCTTATATTATTTTTACTTTTGTAATTTCATATATGTATGTTTGTTGTGTTATTTTATACATTGCATAAATGAATATCCATTTAATCGAAATATACAATCTAATTTTTAGTTACTAATTGTTCAATAAACAATATTTAACGATTAAAGTCTCAACTTCATATTCACTTTGGTAGTAAATATGTTACCCATCCCTCCCAGGCCCACTCCCCACAAATGTTGGCGTTCGGTACTCCGAAACTGAATGAATTTGCATTTAAAACAAAATTATATTTAGTCTTAAACGTGGTTATGAATAACATAGTATAAAATTATAACATTAGGAGGAAAAAAGTATTCATGGGAACTATAGGGTTAAAAGAATCGTAAATGCGGAAGCTGCTGTACAATTATTACCTTTTATATTGTTAAGACCTGTGTATAAGTGATTCAGTTGATCTTAAAATACAATACTCGATTCTCATATAAATATTAAACAAACACCCAAAAATATAGAACATTTCTTCAGGAGAGAGAAACATTACTTCTTCAACCACTTTCAAATCATGACGACTTTAAAGGTTTGTATTGGTTTTCAAAAGGCGGGCAAATCCATAAAAGGGAGAGAAGAAATGTTCTGCCATGTCCAAAATAACCAATAAAATAAGTTTAAAAATATTTAATTCTATGACAACGAATTGAAATTTTATACCGGAATTAGGGAAATCACTGAAGTAGGCATCTTTGTCCTACTTTTTACGTGTAAACAATTTGTAGGTTTTTTATAATATTATTTTATATTTTGTGTTTATTTTTTCGATATTAAGTCAATAATGTTTGTTTACTAACTTTTATATCGATTATTCACATTTTTACCCACCTATTTAATTTATTCCATGTGAAATAGAAGAAAACGTACAGCTTTAACTTCATAGAAATAGATAAACTGTTTTATTATTGCTATTATTATTATTATTATTATTATTTATTATTATTATTATTATTATTATTATTTTCCTTTCCTTGAGGAATTGCCCATTATATAATATCCAACAGTATCAATGTCCAGTTCCAGGTTTAAAAGGCAATTTTAAAGTACCATTCTAATGGTGAAAGATCGTTTGGACGGCCAAGGATTTTTTTTGTAGACTATAATACTGTTTTCTGAATTATATATTTACAACTTTCCTCATTAGAGGATTGCCTCAAAGACAAAGTGATACAGACAATTAAATGATACAACATGAACTGATGTAAATGACAGTGATTATTTTCCTTAGTACTATTACTATTATTATCATTTTATTAATATTATTATTATTATTATTATTATTATTATTACTATTATTAAAGCTAAAGACTTAATATTGGCAAATGGAATGGGAATTTTTAAAGATTGTGAAAATTATAAGTATTTAACAGTTTTATCAGTTACCAAATATGGTAAACAAGATTATGAAATTAAAACGACAACAGCATTCAGAAAATCAGTAATACTGGCATTAAAGTACATTTTTTGCGGCAAAAAATAAAAATAAAAATTAAATCAATAATTTTTAAAACACTAGTAAGAGGCATAACCAACGTACGGGTATGAAACTTGTCAGTTAATGTTTCTAACGATTTCTATATTTATTATCCATGGAAAGTGGGCTTTCGGAGGAGATCAGCATTAAAATAAACAAATCACAAGATTAGGAAGTATTTAATGAAAACTAAAATGGGAGTAAATAATTATATATTGAATTATGTAGAACAAAACAACTGCAACATTAAGGCCATGTGAAAATAATGGCTGAAGAACAACTTCTGAATAAAGTGTTGGAGTGACTGCCGCCGTGAGTTTGAAGAAAGGGAGGCCAAATGCTATTTGGATTTAGGGTATAACAAAAATAATGAGAGAGGTGAGAATAAATGAAGGACAATGGACTAACATAGAAGACTGGAGAAGAAATTTAATTTAGATTTGAAAAAAAAAAAACATTAGGCACCAGGATATGTATTTACATTGTTAAACCGGTTATATAGTTTACCTTACTATTACTATCATATTGTCATCATTTACACTATTATTATTATGATTATTGGATGGTAAACAGAAAACGTATTCGAATTTAAAAAGGAAGTGAAGGTCCACATTATAATTTTAAATATCAACATCTATCTATCTATCTATCTTCGGGTTTTTACAGCTGCTGCCGTCTTCCCGTGCCAAACCGCCAAAGCCTACGATCTTGGGCATCTTCGATGCTTAACCCTCTAGCTTGCATTACTGTCTTCATGTTTTCCTTCCATGCTAACTTTGGTCTCCCTCTTTTTCTCTTTCTGGTCGGATGCCATTCATATAGTTGCTTCGGCCATCGCACATCTTCCATTCTTAAAACATGTCCTAACCACTTTAATTCCTTCTCTTCAATTCTTTCAATTATGCTTTCTTCTGTTTCCATTGTGTTTCTAATTTCCTTATTTGTAACATGTTCTAATTTTGACTTTCTGGCACTTCTGCGTAAATAATCCATTTCTAGAGCTCTTAGTCTATTCTTGTAGCTTTTTATCATGAATTCCATATCAAATCTGTCTTGCGCTGAAACCGGTTGATCATCGGAAAATTGTAATGTCAGCAAAAATCTGTTGCCTATTAGGATACCCATACCTTTGAAGCTTTGTTTCCATTTCATTAATATACATTCTACATAAATATTAAATTAATATAATAGGTGATAGACTGCACCCTTGTTTCAATTCCTTTGTGATTTTTATAAGATTAGTTATTATTTTTTCAATTTTCACATAAGCCAAGTTATCTTTATAAATTTGTTTAATAAATTCTATTAGGTTTCTATCAATATTGCATTTCTCTAATACTTCCCATAATTTGTTCCTCGGAATTGAGTCATAAGCTTTCTCTAAATCTATCATTGTCAAATGGGTTTCTTCTCCAACTGCAGTCCGTTTTTCAATTAACTGTTGGATCACAAATATATTGTCAACACATGACCTTCATGCTCTGAATCCATTTTGATCTTCTCCTAATTTGTCTTTAATATCTTGTTGTAACTTTGTTTTTAATAACTTCGTAAATATTCTATATAATGTGTTATTTATACTTAGTCCTCTGTAGTTTTTTGCGTCTCTTCTATCACCCTTCTCGTATATTGGTACAATGTAGCTTATTTTCCATTCATCAAGAATCTTCTGTATTGCAATACACTTATTAAACAAGTCCCTTAATCTACCTATTACATTTTTTGGGCCATATTTAATTAACTCATAGGGTATGTTTTCTGGCCCTGGTGCCTTTTTATTCTTTAGGGTTTGAACTTCTAATTCGATATCTATTGTATCAAATTCCAGAGCGTTCATTTCTATAGTCGGATTTTCTATAGTTTCCATAAACTAATTTCTACTTTCTGACAGTAAAAGCTTTGTAATGTTTTTCTGCGTCAGATTATACTTACACATTTATCTTGCTGAATCCTTGGTTGGTTTTCAGTGTTTTAAAAAATCTCCATACTTCTGATGATTGTGATACTCCTATATAACGTTCTATTTCTTGGCATTTGCTTTTCCATAATTAGTATTTTTCTTCTATCACCATTCCACCCATCTTGTGTATTTTGTTTTTTATTTATTGTGCCTAATGCTTCTTTTGCTGCCGAATGTATTATTTCCTTTAATTGATTATATTCTTTTTCTATGTCTTCCTTGTAATCCAAATTCTCAATTTTAACCTTCAGTCTTTCTTTATATAGGTTTTTGATACTATCATGATTAAACAAATACAATTTAAATTTTTCTTCCTGTTTCAGTTGCATTGTTGATTCCCTTGCTTCATCATGCACTTTTTTCCTTGTAAGGAATTTGGGGATGATCTGTGCTGTGAGTAGATAGTGGTCGGAACCACAATTTGCTTCTCTTTTAACCCTTGAGTTCTTAATAAATAAGGAAGTATTTTGCTTTACAATTACGTAGTATATTATTGATTTCTGAATGAGACTAGGTCGTTACCAAGTAAATTTATGTATATTCTTATGATCGAAAAATGTGTTCACTCTCTTTGATTTATGTTGTTTGCACATCTCTATGATTCTATTTCCATTATCGTTGACTTCTTGTTTCCCATATTTTCCTACTGCTTCATCATTGTTTCTTCTACCCACTTTCCCATTTAAGTCTCCCATTAGTACCAATTCTTCATTACTTCGTATTTTCTCTATTTGTTCCAATATCATTGAATAGTACTTTTCCTTCTGACTCTGTGCAGCATCATCTGTTGGTGCGTAGACTGCTAAGAACACCATTGTTTTTCCCATAAGCTTCATTTTAATCTTTAGGCCTCTTTCATTAATATATTCATAATCTATTATATTTTTACTGTATTTATTTTTTACAAACATTGATACTCCTGCTTTAGCTCTTTTGGATTTATTTAACCTGACCAAAAATGTATGTAATTTCCTAAATATGAATTTCCTGATCCTTTCTTTCACTGCTGCAATATCTACATTGTTCGGAAATAATTCTGCTGCTACTTCATTAACTTTGTTTCTTATTCCTTGTACATTCTACGTGCCTATATTCAATGTCCGTTTTCGTTGCTTTTGTCTTTCGTACTTTTTTTCTGTCTGGCTTTGACTGATTTGGTCTTTTAGCATTTTATGTTTTTTTAATGTGTGGGGAGCTGGCCCACAGAATAAACCCCCAAACGAATAAATTCCAACCTGGAGGACCAGGAAAATTTCTGTCTGGGTTTTCCTTCCATAGCCTTTGAAGATCCCTCTTCACCGCAAGGCAGCGTTTCTCTATTTCCCTTAGAGATATGGTTGCCTCTTTCGTCAGATACGCCGTGATGAAGTACTCCTTCTGCGCCGACTCTGCCGTCATCAATATTCATTTTATATTTAGGCTATTTAATCCTGAAATATTATCTGATGATTTTATCTGTATGTTTCTCTAAACTACATTTGTAAGTGCATGTTATTTTCTTCGAGGAAATAAGTAAGTGGACAGTTGCTAAACATAACCTTAAAAGTTAGCGTCTAATGATTGCACGTTAATTACTGGATACCCATGAATTTATACCTCATGCAATATTGAAAGGATGAATGTTCTTAAATGAAGCACTTGACATCTTGAAAGAGATAACGATAAGCTATAACTCTTGTACATTGCATTGTAGTGAAAGTCTTGAGAAATAGGCCTATATATTTGTCTACATTTCTAAAATTAATAAAAATGGATTTTTTCTGGATTGCAGTAATTGGAGAACGTGATCACGTGTCTCCCGTGTGCATGTTGTGAAACTGATTATAACCTCCTATTCGTAAGATTACCACATTACCATCGAATCTTTCGTCGTCATTTTTTACAACATTATGTAAAGTGTACTGGGAAAGAACCAAGCAAGTGAATTTCTTGTTGAACTGGAATTTGAGGTGTCATTAAATTGTCCATATAAAACATTATCATTTAAAATTGTGAAACAGTAAAATATACATTTCAGTAATGGGTTTATTTTGCCTCCAAATATGGATGTTGTGCAACTAAAATTAAGTTTCCTAGGTTTCAGGAAAAAGTGATTTCCCTAGTTTTTGTTTTCTGTGCCCTTCATACGTAGCCTACAAAGAAACAAAGTGTTACGAAGACAATCGGATATCCCACCGTTATCTAGTATCAATAGTTGAAGGAAGGTTTCTACGGAAGAATACTCAAAGTAATGAAACGAGGAAAAATACTTCTGAGATAATGACGTTTAATTATTCCTTATCATAATCCTTTTGTTACAAATTTAGTGTATAATCTTTGATTTGTTGTTTTTCTTACAATACCATATTGAATTATTGTGGGTCCCCTGAATAACGAAAGAATCCAAGCTCTGGTGAATATATATTATCCTAAAAGGAAAAGAGAATTCGGCGCCTGAGGAAGGGATGGATCTAATATTATGAAGGCGGAGCAGTAAGATTTCTTAATCATTATTAATATTTACACATTGGCTACATAATAATGAAAACAATTTTAAATATGATTTTCCGTACGAGTATATAATTTTAAATTACATTTTATTTATATAAGCATACACTTGTTCTTAGTGTCACTTTGTAGCCGATCGGGTTAAGGCATCATACCTTGGCGCGGAGCAATGGTGTATGCACTGCTTCGAGTCCCAATGGGAAATAAATTTTCTCAAGGAATTTTGGTCTGTATCGGATCGGTGCCCATCCAGAATCGAGAAGAATTTGGGTAGGTTCAATAAGTAGCGGCTCAAGAATGAGAAATCCAGCTATAATGACTGACTTTACTAAATTTGGAGTACATTTTTCTCATTATTTTTGAATGCATTAATTATAATTGAATGTTGCCTTTTGAACACTATTTAATGTATTTACTGTTGGCGGATTTACTAAAATTTACTTTAATGGCTACGATAAGCATTCTAAATGAGGGAGGGGCTGTTAATCAGGTAGGTAACTTTCTTTTCTTTTAATTGTATCATATCTCTATTAATATGTGTTAGTTTCATACTTTAATTTAATTAATGCAATATATATATCCATCCATAATAATTCTGCCCGAAGGCCGGTCCTTCACTGCAATAATAGGATTTTCATGCTGTGCTTGCAGGTTTATTAGGGAATTGCGTAGGTGTGGTGGTTTCCCGTTGCTTTCCACACCGGTGAATGATGATGGTGATGATGATGATAATAACGATAAGGATGACGATGATGATGATGGCCATATGATTTCGGAGACCGTTTGGCCCTTAAAGTTTTCCTGACATTTGTCTTACAGGTGAGGAAAAACTCCGATAAAAACCTCACCCAGAAAAACTGCCCCGACCGGGGATCGAACCCGGGCCCGCTGTGTGACAAGGCAGCACGCTACCTCGAGACCACAGCGGTGGACCAATATATATATATACTTACATACATACATACGTACATACATACATAGGAAAAAACGTAAGTTCTGACGTAAATAAATAAATACATAGGCCCTATATATCTTCTTCTTTCTTCCTTCAAAGTATTAGGCCAAGGCTTGTTACGATCGTATAGAAAATTTTCCCTTATACATATTTATTTATTTATTTATTTATTTATTGATGTCAGAACTAAAAGTGGACTGGATAACGAGTTTATATATATATATATATATATATATGTGTATGTGTGTGTGTTTATGTCAGCACTAAATTGGACTAAGTAACGAGTTTCCCCCCTCCCACGGAGATTGCTGGAAAATTTGATAGTTATTCTGAAATCTTTGAGTGCTCATTAGGTCATTCGTTACATAATCCTTTCACCGACTACCTCTGACCTTCTTTGTATTGCACGGCATTCGATAAATAAATAGAGTCTCGATCAATCAAAGACTAGAAGTACTACTGTCCGATACCAACCATTTACCTCAGGCGTGGTTTAACATAAGTACTTAAAAGAAAGGAGGTATGAATCAGTTTGTTATTAATTAAAACGTTTTCAGAATGAGAACAGTATTAGGTAACTATTCAATATTACAACCTCAAACTTCAGTCCATGCTCATCATTAAGCTACTGTACTGTATAGCCTATTGCAAATTACTTTAAATAACATACAAATAGGCCTATTCTTTAAGAAAGTTTCCAGTATTTATATAAGAGGGAGTATACATCTTAAGAAGAAATAAGTGCTGAAATTAATATAATGTAAGGGCATCATATGTATAGATCCCAGGGTTACACCCTTTGTCGGAGCTGCCGCAGAGAGCATGAAACGCTTTCCCATATCGGGAGATTACGCGTTCGGCGAGTCACTGCAGAACTCGGGGCACAATCCAATTCGGAATATGATTGTAATTTCCTTGAACGAGAACAGTTATCTGGTTCAAGATACATATTTGGCTGAAAAAGCGGTAGACGGCGGATTGGTAGTCCGCCCTACAAACTCAACAGTAACAATGGCCTGATACTAGATCCAACCGTACTTGTTGAGTCGGGGATCAATCATCCGCAACTCCGAAAAGAAGATAATTTGTTAACCAACAGAGCCAATGTTGCATAATATTAGAGGTAAAGGCAAATGTCTAATTTTGATTTATTGTCAAAGCATACTTTTTTATTTATTGATTTCATTAAAATGCATGGTTGCTATTACGAATCAAGGTGCAAATAAGCTTAAAAAATATATATAAAATATTCGAGAAAATTTAAAAGTCATAAATTGCATTAAATGAGGAAATAGTCTACATAAATCATAGTTCAATTGGACGGCGTTATCCATCGACCGGCTAAGCGCCATTTAAAAAAAATATATTTTGATGCCATCTGTTGCACTGGCTCATGAAGTAAGTGTATGCACACTTTTAGCGCCAAATCGTTAAATCTAGCCTCATTATTAAAGAAAAGTGTAAATGCCATCGGTCCTATCAGCTATAAAACTAGATTTTCATAAATACTAATCTAAATTTTGCATCATGCAGCATAGCGCCAAATGTTTCCGCTCATATATTGTTGATGCATAACTGGATATTGTTAATTTGGCACTTCAATAAATACTGAAAATTGTCAAGTCAGTGTAATTTTTTAATGTTATTGTGACATCCATAGCTCAGAAAATTTCAGATGTGGTTTGTAAGAACTGCCCTGAAAATGGAAAAGCATTTTCTGTCTCGGTGCAAGTATGTAAGAGTTTTATTTATTATGTGAATTATATATTTTTGGTACATAAAGTCCATACACTCCTATTTTTAAAACATAAAAGATAAAAAATCAGGTGCTTGTCAATTCAGAGATCATTGTAATAAGGCAAAGTTCATCCGTTTGTAAAATTCGTTATGTTATATTTTTTTGTGAAATGTAAAGTGGGTACTTTTTTCTAAACTTGTTCTATCATAATTTTTATATACATTAATTCCCAATGTTAATAATTCATATTAAAAATAAGAGTTAAATAATTTGTATTATTTACTCATGTTCCAATTACGTACATGAAATATTGTTTACAGCTATCTAAGCATATTTATTAGTCATGTATATACCTTTTACAAACGTACTATAGTTCAAAATACAAATTTAGTGTTCAAGTTGATGGATGTCTATCGATATTCTTTACTCTAAGAAATAAAAACATTGATTTCACGAAATTGTTACAGCATGCCTTTTTTTTTGTTTTTTTTTCGTATGTACTGCAATTGTATGAAAAAATTGGATTTATTTAGAAAGCATTATTCATTTAACACGCACATTTCACAATGTAATATGTATGAAGTATTACAATACAATACAGTACAATATATAAACACATATCAATAACAAGTGTACTGTGCAAACAAACACTACTAATATTATGATACAATATTTTACATCAACAGTGTATACAATTTGAATTGACGCTTTGGCTGATTGATACGTAATAAAATATTCAATACTAATACGTATCAGCAGTGTAAACGACCTCTTGCAGCGCTTAACTGGTTGATGCATAACGATTATGACATCATTCTCATTATGTCTGAGTGCAGTATTGGAATATTGACCGTTAAAATAGGCCTATATATAATTTTTTACTTATACGGTATGAATCACTATATGCAATATAATCATATAAATGATTATAAAGCCAGAAATAATTAGGATAAATAGCTCTTGTTAGAGTTAAAAATAGCTTTAAACGCATTTCCTCGGAATGGTTCATAACACGTCCAATTTACCATAATAAAAAGCGAGATCTAGTGATTTTATATTATGGTGGGAATATTCTTTATGTAACTCATGTATTTAATATTCTCTTACCGTTATCACATATATGACATATTTTGTAATAATTTAACAGTTTTGCAATTTTTAATCTTTCATCCGTGAAATGCTATGTGTCAGTCACTTGATTAATTACTTTAGAAATAAAGAAATGTGTAATACTAGTAAGAAATGACCTTGCTACGGAATATCCTATTTCTCTGTATTAACCTAACAGAAGGTATTATTGACAATGAGTAACATTATAGTTTTCACGCTACATTCGATCTTGTGGTTGCACAATCTTTTATAAATTATGCAATCCTAACGCCAGTTGTTAAAACATGTCACATTTTTATTTCCTTTTGGTTAAAATTAATATAGGACTAGTTTATAGATACAAAAAGATCATTGATCGGATTTACTAGAAAAAACAATTACTAAAACCTGCGAGATGCGTTCGTGGAATATCCAATTTTTGGCTTCCATACCGGTAAATGATCATGGTAATAGTAGTAGGTAGTAGTAGAAATGGTCCAAACTTAGACTAAGGTCTAAAAACGGGCTAATCTTTGTATTGAGAGTCTCTCGAAAGTAGTATGAACAAGATTGTCAAGCAGCTGATTTGTTACAGTTTCATCCATAGTAATTCTGCCCGAAGGCAGGTCCTTCACTGCAATCAAAGCATTTTCATGCTATGCTTGCAGCTTTACTAGGGAATTGTGTAGGTGTGGTAGCTTCCCGTCGCTTTCCACACCGGTGAAGTATGATGGTGATGATGATAATGATAAAGATGATGGCCAAATGATTTCGGGGACCGTTTGGGCCTTAAAGTTTTCCTGACATTTGTCTTACAGGTGAGGAAAAAGCTCGATGAAAACCTCACCCAGGAAAACTGCCCCGACCGAGGATCGAACCCGGGCCCGCTGCGTGACAAGGCAGCTACCTCGAGACCAGAGAGGTGGACTTGTTACAGTTAGTTACCTCGAAATCTGGGCGGAACGTTGATTTTGGGTTTCGAGTATTTCAACATTTATGATAAATGTTTTATTTTTTTAACTACGGCGACTCCGAATTACCATATAGTCTGTAAGATGAGTTAGTTACATTGTACGAGAATACGGCTATGTTTTAGTGTATAAACTGAGTGTATAGTTTAACTTATTACCTTTTAGCCGTAAAAATATAAAATTTAACATTCCAACATATCTAATATTGGGTTGCTTCTAAGGATTAAAATGTGGGCTAGTAAACAATATTTAGACTAAACGAAATACATGTAAATGGGTCTACAGTCTAGTTTGGTATCAGTAGGTACATTCGAACAGACAGGTGAATGGAGAAGACTACATAACAATGAACTACATGGTCTTTATAGGAAGCCAGATATAATAAGAACAGTTAAGTCCCGTAGACTGCGATGGGCAGGACATGTTGCACGTATGGGGAATGAAAGACGTGCATGGAAACTTCTTGTAGGAAAGCCAGAAGGAAAACGCCCAGTTGGTAGACCAAGAATGAGGTGGGAGAACAACATTAACTATGATTTGAGGGAAGTAGATTATACAGGGAATGATTGGAAAGCATTAGCTCAGGATAGGGATGTATGGAGAGCTTATGTCCGTGCGGCCATGAACCTACGGGTTCGATAGTGCCAGTGAGTAAGTAAGTAAGGTACATTCTGAATGTGTAAATATAGAAAACTGTATTACTGCGATTTTGTAAATAGACTCTCACGGTCACATACTATTTGTTAGTACAGAAATGAGATTTGTACTTTATACACGATAATCTCTCTGAATTGTATTCATCATCATCATCATCCGGTATCATGGCAGCTGCCGCCGTCTTCCGGAAACCAAACGCCATTCCTCTCTATCCATCCATTGATCTTCCTCCATTCCTCTGATATTCATAGCTGCTTGTACCCCTTCTATCCAAGTTTTCTTCGGTCTTCCTCTCTTCCTCCTTTCCATTGGGATCCATTCCATAACAATTTTTGGCAATCTTTGCTCTGGCATTCGTTTGACATGACCATGCCACTGCAATCTTTTTTTTTCTATGATGTCTATGATGTCTGGCTCCTCTTGTACACCCATAATTTCCCTTATTTCTTTATTTCGTATTCTATCCATTCTAGATTTTCCAGCCGATATTCTTAAAACATCCATTTCTGTACTTAAAATTATTTTCATTTCCCTGGTAGGAATTTGCCAGACTTCAGCACCATATGTTAAAATGCTCTGAATTATGGTATTCAATAAATTATATTATCATGCTATTTATCAATTTAGAAAACTAAATACTTCAAGTAGTCTAATTTGGATTTTATTTGTTAAAATCATACTTTCAGCATGCATATTTCACTCCTCATTATTAAATTTAAAGCTGACAATTCGATGATAGTGTTTACATAGTACCCTTGATATTATATTCACCTTGATTCTTCAAGAATGGCATTCATAGGTATTAACATATTTCAGATTATGTGGTAAATAAAATTAATAGCCTATATTTGTTTAATGATCTAGAGATGAATGCAAAAAAATAGGAACATTAGAGAATTATATCAGGGAATTAGGATAGAGAAGAAAGGGTTCAGGCTAGAACAAACATAATTCCGAATGAAAATGGGGATATTATTGCAGATTACAAGAATATATTAAATAGTTGGAAAGGTTACTTCAAACACATATTAAATATACATACAAAACAGGATATTGAAGAGGATAATTTACTGACAGCTGAAATGCTAATCGCAGAACCAAGGGTACTAGAGGTTGAAATGGTGATAGAAAAATTGAAGATGTATAAAGCATCAGTTTCAGAAGAGATCACGTCAGGGGGAGCAAAATTGATGGTAAAGATACGCCGGTTGCTTAGTATGATTTGGGAAAAAGAAGCTCTTCCAGATGAATGGGAAGAATCGATTATTGTACAAATTTATAAGAAAGGAGATAAAACAGATTGCTACAACTACAGTGGCATCTCATTACTTTCAACTTCGTACAAAATTCTAAAAAAATATATTAGTAAGCAGACTTAGTCCCTATACTGATGACATTTTAGGACATCATCAATGTGGATTTAGAAGAAACAGGTCTACTACAACCGATCAGATTTTTAGTATAAGACAGATTTTAGAAAACAAATATGAATATAATGCTATTGCACATCAACTATTCGTAAACTTCAAAAAGGCAGACTATCCAATTAAAGGGAGAGTATCCTGCTGGAGGTTGGAATTCCTAAAAAGTTAGTTATACTTATACGAATGTGTCTAAATGGCACAAAGAGTAAGTGCGTTTTCGGATACTTTTGAAATCCACAATGGGTTAAAGCATGGAGATGCACTATCTATTCTACTATTTAATTTTGTACTAGAGCATGCCATTAAATCTTTAGAGGATGAAGAATGTCTACAACTCAATTGTATTAATAACCTGTAAGTTTATGCTGATGATGTACTATTGGGCGATAACGAAGAGATACTAAAGGCCAACACGCACACACGAAGTAACACTAAGAAATTGGGACTGGTAGTAAACTATCAATAAAACTAAATATATGGTCACACATAGAAATACATTATATAATGACAATGGACAGCTAATGACAAATGAGGGAAATTTTGAAAGTGGCTGAATTAAAATACTTAGAAAGAATAATCTCAAATAGAAAGGAGATGTACAAAAAAATTAAACATAGGCACAATTCTGAAAATGCGTGCTATTTATGAATTACAGGGACTCTTGACGTCCCAACTCCTTTCAAAAATACGTTAAACTGAAAATGTATAAAACAATTATTCTGCCAGTTATATTATATAGATTAGAAACACGGACTCTTACTTTAAGAGGGGGGAAAGGAGATTGTATTTTAGTATAAAGTTCTTAGGAAAATTTTTGGACCAAAGAGAGATGAACAGACAGATGAGTGGAGAAGACTACATAACAGTGAACTAAATGGTCTTTACTGGAAGCCAGATATAATAAGAACAGTTAAGTCTCGTAGACTGCAATGAGCAGGACATGTGGCGTGAATGGGGAATGAAAGATGTGCATGGAAGTTTCTTGTAGGAAAACCAGAGGGAAAACACCCAGTTGGTGGACCAAGAATGAGTGGAAGAATAACATTAACTACGGTTTGAGGGAAGTTGATTATACAGGAAATGATTCGAAAACATTAGCTCAGGATGGGGATACATGGAGAACTTACATCCGCGTGGGCATGAACCTACGGATTCGACAGTGCCAGTGTGTTAGTTAGTTAGCCTATACTTGTTCCATATATTCTAATAACATAACATATTACATCAGTCCCACTAATTAAACTCAATTACTGTAAGTAAAGCCACACCAATTCGATTAGATAGGGCAGTTAGTATTCCAGCATTAGGTAGTAAAAGCATTAATAAAATAATAATCGTAATAATAATAATAATAATAATAATAATAATAATAATAACAACAATAATAATAATCCGATTGAGGGTCTTTCCACTTTTCAGCGGTTGCCCTTTTACCAGCCGGCTGCTGGCCCTTCACATCCACATGTGTCAATCACAGAGGTAGATGATCAACAGCCAGTGTAGGGGTGACATGTGGTTAGCATATCGAGTCCCCCAGCCATTATAGCTGGTTCCTCAACCTGGAGCCGCTACTTATTGTAGCTACCCAATTGCCTCACGATGCTGGGTGGGCACCGGTCCCATACTGGCCGAAATACCATGAGAAAATGTCTTCCCCCATGGAGACTCGATCCAGCGCAAGTCCCGTAGCTCTGCGCCAAGGCTTCCTACCTTAACCGCTCGGCTACGGCGCAGGACATAATAATAATAATAATAACAACAACAATAATATCACTAGTACCGTATCATGGAGTTTCATGGACGCGTGGATATAAGAACTCCATACATTCCTAATATAAGGTAATATTTTCCAATCATTCATTGTTTTCTTGTAGAATTGTTCCTCAAATCATGGCTAATGTTAATCTCGCACCTAATTTATAGCTTGCTTTCTGGGAGCTTTTCCTCTGGTTTTCCTAAAGAAGTCTCGATTCCTGTCACATGTTCTGTCAACGCATTATACGATACTTATTTCCCACAAATATAATGTTTTATATATATTATTATTAATATGGAACAATTTGTATCTAAGACTGTAGCATCTTAAAGTTTATAATTCAAATTTGTTCGATAGGAAAGTTGATTGACATGCTGCAGAAATTGTTGAATTTGATAGTTGTAAATGTTTCCTAACACGTAATTATTGTAACTTGATTTAAAATTGCGTGGATCTCTCTGCCCTACATCAATTAAAGTTAAAAAAAATGCTTGAATTGTAGTCCTGTGACTTTAAGAGGGTGCCACTTTCGTAATATTCCATTACGTAAATCTAGATGTTACTTTCAAAATATTCAACTTTTTCTTGTGTCAAGACCATTATACGTTGCTTCAAAGGTGTTGCATAAATGGTTACACAGCACACGCATGTTACAGTTTTCGTTTCGGAGACGACAACCTTTCACCTGTGATCATTGTTAATTGCTCGGAATATAAACAGGTTTCTTGATAGACATGCAAATAGTATGGATCTATTGCTACTTGTTCTCCGGGCATTATACTCTAAGTGATGCAACACTACTTGTCTTTCTTTCTCTTTCTCGCTTTTCTATAATCTGACACAATAGGAGTGGCGGCTTGCGACGTAAATATTAGTGAAATTATTTATTTGGCCTAACAAATATTGTTATAAAAATAAGTGTAAGTAAACTAGAAAATAGTTTCTAATGCACACATTCAATTGACTGCCATGTTAAGTTACTTACTTACTCACTTACTCACTGGCACTATCGAACCGTAGGTTCATGGCCGCGCGGACATAAGCTGTCCATAAATCCCTATCCTGAGCTAATGCTTTCCAATCATTCCCCGTATAATCCACTTCACTCAAATCATAGTTAATGTTATTCTCCCACCTCATTCTTGGTCTACCAACTGGGCGTTTTCCCTCTGGCTTTCCTACAAGAAGCTTCCATGCAAGTCTTTCATTCCCCATATGTGCAACATGTTCTGCCCATCGCAGTCTACGAGACTTAACTGTTCTTATTATATCTGGCTTCCTATAAAGACCATGTAGTTCATTGCTATGTAGTCTTCTCCATTCACCTGTTTGTTCATCTCTCTTTGGTCCGAAAATTTTCCTAAGTACTTTATTCTCAAATACTTGTAATCTCATTTCCTCCCTTAAAGTAAGAGTCCATGTTTCGAATCCATATAATATAACTGATAGAATAATAGTTTTATATATTTTCAGTTTAACGTTTTTTTGAAAGGGGTTGGGATATCAAGAGTCTCTGCAATGCCGTGTTAAGTTATTTTATTTATTTATTCTTTCTTAATTCGGAATTTATCCTCAGTACAATCATTTTTAGTCGTTTCAAGAAATTCGGCTTCTACGTTTGTAACAGTCCTAAACATCCTCATCTGTATGTACCAGTTCACTCATACTTCTTCTCACACCATCCAACCAGACTTTTTTTTCTCTAATCACATTAATTGAATGTAATTCAATTTGTATGAAAACAATAACGGTATAAGTGACCTTTTTGTGACTATTTAACTCATGTCCCAAATGGGAGTCAATGATGAATCACTTTTCATGAATTTTGTTTTGCAACCAATGACAATCGTTTTTCAACTCGCTGTGTAACGAATTCTTTTTACCATAATAAAGAAAACTCCTCCTTTATACTATTCTGAACAGGTCAGAACATTATTTTGCAATGACTGATTCTCCAACAAGTACATTGAGTATAGTAAATAATGAACATATTCCTTCGAATTACACATTTTATAATTGTGTGTTCAAGGGGTACAAAGATACACTCACCTCCACGTGGTGCACCCTGAAAACGAAAATTATTTCGGCCAAGTAGTCTTATCACATAGCAGACATGTGTTCACAAGAACAGACATCAAATTGTTCTTTTAGGAACTACAGGAAGCTGTAGCATATTTTTGACTAAACACTGGACATGATTGCCTTACAGTTCATCTTCACCGAATTGGAATTTACAGAAATCCTCATTGCTCACTGTGCTCCACGAACACCAACATGGACAGAAATCACCTACAACAGTGTCATGCACTCCACTCTGCTAAGCCGACGGATAGATACTGGGAATCAAGAGTCAAACGTTCTGTTTTGCCATGATGTTTTATTGTTTTATTATTGTTATGTTATTTGTTTACTCATAATTATGGACAATGACTTCTGTCAAGTCCTTTGCATTTGTACAATTAAAATTAAATAAATAATTGTGTTTTTAAATAATGATTTTACTTAGTTGTTTCCTAAAGAAATAAATTAATAACCTATAATGTTAGCCATAATATACAGTTTGATGTGTTTCATTTTTTCTCAACTAGGGTGCATCCTTACAAAATTGCGATCCTATTTCAAGTTTGCCACTCCAGATGGCAACAAAAAATATTATGTGATCAAATTGCACTAGATGAATAAATGAAACATAACGACACAATTCTGATTTGTTTTCAAATATCGCCATTTTCATTAAGTATATTTTAAAATACCGATAACTCTATTGCTTAGATCAGTTGATATGTTGGTTTATCCGCGTTAATGTAGTCGTGTTTTTATATGTATAATTTAACATATTGGAATTACTTAAAGAACATTTATGAATTTTGGAAATGTTTGATTTTCAATTTAAATTTGTGTAAAATGTGAAATAGTTGAAGAGAAATTGCAAGATTCCAACTGCTTTCGTCGCGACTAGCATACCAGAAGTTATTCGTACTTGTAATGGACATACCAAATCTGCTAAGATTCTTCATATGTTGATGCAAGTGGTTTTACTGTAATTCTAATAGTCATTATGCTATCAACAAAATTAAAATTCAAAACAGACATATGAATACCTCTATTATTCATCTATTTAGTGTGTATGGATATTACGTTACAATCAGAGTATTTTCAGTTGCCAAAGAACAACAACGAATATTTCTTCCATTACTCAATTCTTGAGTTAAAGTTAGTAATTTAATAATTATTAATAGTGTCAGTTAATGGACGACTATAAACATTCTTAAACGCTATAACAATATGGGAAATTCAGGACTCGATACATCAATATAAAATGGCTGCAAATGATAAATTAACACAGGAAACTATAAATAATCAAACTGTATGTAAACATTGTGGTAACAATTTTTAAAAATGACAGAGGACTAAAAATTCATATAAGTCGTTCACATCCAACAGAATACCGAGATAAATTGGTAAACCGTGGAGGTAAATCTCCTCAAGCAATTGTTAACTCCACCCATATTAATGATTCCAAAAATTATACAAAGCATGATTTAAGTGAATATCAAATACAAATAGCCACTTGGAAGGAGAACTTTTTAGTGGAACTTGATGATTTTCAGTTCAATAATTTGGTTGAAGAATTCGTTTCCTTCGTAGCATCTGCAATTCATATTTTACCTGGTCCCAAACATCCTGCTAGAAGATATTTTGATGCACGACAAAAGAAATAGCTGCAAATAATCAAGAAACTTATAAAACATCTACTAATCCTGAAAGGGCTTCGAAACGAAATAGACTAAAGATGAAGCTGTTCAATTAGATGAAACATTTGATACTTCTATAAGTACAAATGAAATTATTGAGGCTACCAGGAAAATTTCAGTAGACACTTCCAGTGGTCCAGATCATGTAATTGTAAGAGCAATTAAAAACAATGTCGCCGCTGAAATCATATATCTAATTGTTACAAGAATGCTAGTTTCAGGAATTGTGCCACCAGTATTACAGAAAGCTCGAACTGTGTTAATTCATAAGAGCGGTGATAAAAACGAACTTTCAAACTGGCGTACTATAACCATTTGTTCAGTAGTTCGGAGAGTAATCGAGAGAGCCCTTAGTAAACGCCTGTGTAGTTACATAACCTTCAATGAACACCAGAGAGGTTTCATAAATTCTCCAGGCACACACATTAATACATCTATCCTAAATAGCATCTTACAATCAGCAAAACAAAAGAAAGAGTCTGCATGTATAGTTTTTTTTGGACATAAGTAAAGCCTTTGATAATATAGGACATAATCATCTTAAGAACACATTACAAACTGTCGGTGTGCCAAAACAATTATCAAAATTAATATTAAATCTCCAGGGAGGACACATGACTCAGATTGAAACCCATCAAAATAAAACTAAACCAATCACTATAAATCGAGGAGTTCTACAAGGTTCTCCGTTATCACCGTCTTTATATAACATTGCAACTAATCATATTCTCGATGACTCTTAGAAAAATCAATAAAAAGTCAATATGGTTATCTACTACTTCCAGATCAACCTCATCTAACAATTATGAGCTTTGCTGATGACACGGTGATTATAGGGAAAGATGTAGCAGCTGTCAGTGAACTGACAAGAATTGTTCTACAGAGGTTTCAGGAAATAGGCCTTCAAGAATTGTTCTACAGAGGTTTCAGGAAATAGGCCTTCAAATTAATGTTTCCAAATCAGCAATGCTTTCAATCGAGAAACGTAAACTATGTGAAAAAGATCTCCAATTTGATGGACATGCTATTCGTGCCCATAAAATCACTGACACTATTCGTTACTTAGGTGTCAGCTTTTCAGATCATATAACTTTTGATTCTAAGCAAACCCTTACTAAATTATGGGATAATATTGAAACTCTCATTGCTTCACTGCTGTTACAGCCTGATCAAAAATTTACAGTTTTAAATTGTTCCATATCTCCAACTCTAATCTACCCGTTTCAAACAGCACCACCAAATCAAATACCAAAAACATTTTTAGTGAATTGTGATAAACTTTTGAGAAGTGGACTTAAAGAAATTTTACATCTTCCGATGGATGTCCCTGATCACATGTTATACACTGAACGTCGGAATAAAGGACTTGGTTTATTTTGTGCAACGTGGGAAACAAAATTACAGCATATAAACATTTGCCACATTCTTCACCAAGACAATAATACATACATTACTACTCTCCGAAACCTAAAAGAGGAAAGTTTACAATGTGTGAGAAACCTTAACATTGAACCTAGTGACATCAATATTAACACTGGAAGTCTTCTACCAGATGCAAGGCAACTCAGGAAACAACTAAGAGACCAAGAAGAAGTTCTCTGGAGTCAACTTCCTCATAAAGGAAAAGGCGTTGTTCTCTACAATGAATATACACCAGCAAATCAATGGATTTGTGATCATCAGGGATTGTCTTGTTCCGAATGGAGATAAGCGATTAAAATGCAAGCCAATGTATCGGCGGTGCGTTCTTTGCCGGGCAGGTCTAGGGACGGTACCCTATGTAGATGTTTTCGCAGAGAGCTCGAAACCCTTGCACACGTCCTTGGGGACTGTCCATTTAGAGAATCACTGAGAAACATTCGGCACCATACTATTCGAAATATGATGGCAGAAGCCTTGCGAGATTTTGGATACACAGTTTATGAGGAAGTTCATGGTGTGGCCACTAATGGGAGTAACAGACGAATAGATAATATTGCATTTAGACCATCCTCTAAAATTGGCATACTATTAGATCCCACAATTCGTTTTGAGACTCACAGTGGCCAACCTGAGGAAGTTGACTCTGAAAAGAAAGCCATATATGAGCCAACAATTGACTATTACAAAGATAAATACCAACTAGATAGTATAACTGTCACAGGATTGATGTTCGGGGCAAGAGGTACTATACCAGGATTCTTAGCCAAATTTTGGAATTCCTTAGATTTGGACAGGGTGTATCTTTCTAGAATTTCCATCGCTGCCATTAGAGGATCAATTTAAATTTTAAGAAACCATATTTACAAAATTACTTTATAGTATGTATACTTCAATTAGGCCTACAAGTTGAATTTTTAGAATATATTTACAAAATGTATTTCATCAATTAAAAAAAAAGTTGTATCACTTCGTCCTTGAGGTAATCCTCTAATGAGGAAAGTTTTATATAATAATAAGTATGAATTTTGAGTAAACAGCTCAATTTTATTCGTTAAATAGTGCAACGAAATGCCACTCTTGATTTCCAAATCTTCTAGATAAATTCACTCGTCATTTAGTGACATCGTGAATTTATCGATGAATTGGAAATCTGTCGTGACACTACTTATGAAAATTGAATTAAGTATAGTTATCGCGTATTACTGGGTCCTACTATAATATAGGTATAAGTATTATAATATCTACAAAGGTTCAGGTTGGCTTCAAATTTCTTGCAAAGTCTTATCTTTAAGGGGGGAGAGATGCAGTGTATACTGTCCACTACTTCTAGCTGGCGACGGACGATACAACTATTTTCATTGATTTGAACTATACAGAAAAGTATAAATGCATTTTCCTCTGCATAATCTAAATGTAACTTATAGCGGTATGGTTTTTACTATTCAATTAATAGACTTTGTCTATAAATTAAGTAATTAATCTGATATTACATACTTATATCTATTTCACATATAGAAATAAAAAATAAAAAATAATAAGAAGAATCCGGAGATCTTGCAACCATTGTGGCTTGTACTTTTAATAAATATCTTTGAACTAGCTGAAGAGGTTAAAAGAGATTTGAAACCAAGGCTGATCCAACAAATGCCATTATTTTGAATGCTGCTAAGAAACCTCGCAGATATACCTTGATTAATGCTGACTTCCTCTTCGTTGTCATGGCAACCAATGTATACAACATTGCTCTAATTCTAGACAGAGAATGGTAGATTCATATTTCATACTCAACGTGTATTTCCGAGTCCAGCAATTCAAGCCAATGCTCTGGGAATATGAATTTTGAAAATACTAAATATGACAAATAAGTAATTATAAATAATATTTAAAATAACATAATAAGAGAATACCTTGGTACAAAGTTACAGGATTTGCGCTGGTTCGAGTCTCCAAAAAAGAAGACATTTTCTCATGGTATTTGGGCATTATGGAACCGGCACCCATGTAGCATCGTAAGGATTTTAGGGGTACACACATAAGAAGTTGCTCCAGGTTCAGAAAACCAGCTGTAATGGCTGTCGGATCCTACATGCTATTTATCACCATATACGGCTGGATGTTTGTCTACCTTTGTGTATAATATATGTGGATATGGTGCCAATAGCCGGCTGGTAAGCCTTAGGGCCCTCTGGGCTTGTCGCGCCATTGAGTTTTTTTTTATATAATACAAGTGAAGTGATGCTTTATTAGTTTCACCTGTACTGCACGTCTGTTTTTCATCGTATTCTGATCCACATTTTCAATTATACCTTATAAGCAGACTGCGGGGAAATTGTACTGAGGTGTATGTTACGAACAAATTAATATAGTTTATTATATAAAAATATAGTGCCAGAGATCTCAGTCTGCCTCAACATTGGATGTGGGTGTGGAGTACTTTCGAAGCATATGCTTAATCTTGAGCTTGTGAATTAGTACTGGTTTTTCGTGAGAATTCTGCAGAGCGGGTTGACGTCACTGGGTGAGTTCTCATTCAGCAGATGAGCGTTTTTGGTTTCTTTTTGTATCTCTATTTCTCTATTTCTTCGAGAATGAAGAAATCGAGATACTGAAAGAAACCGAAAATGCTCACTTGCTGAAAGAGAACTCACCCAGTGACGTCAACTCGCTCTACAGAATTCTCATGAACAACCAGTACCAATTCACAAAGCTGAAGATGAAGCATATGCTTCCAAAGTACTTCACACTTCACATTCAATGTTGAGGAAGACTGAGATATCAGGTACTCTATTTTTGTATTATATATATTTCATAGTGGCCTCAACGGTGTTTCGTCATGAATTTTAAAATTTAACATAGTTTGTTTACAAAGTGCGAGCAACTGGCTCATGCAATACCAAGACAGACGGCACGATAGTGATGTCTATTGTTAATGTGTTCGCGTGCATGGTATTGTTTACTCTGACAACTGATACGTACTAAAACTTACATATTCACATCTGTATTAATTCGCCTGTTGTTCAGCACCGGAATTAACAGTTACGTTGGTTTGTTTATTTTAACTACATATACTATGGTCGTGACATAATTGCCGTACTCTGTTTCAGTCTACAGTTAAGTCGCACCAGTAATTTCAATTTCCGTACCATATTCCCGCAGTCTGATCATAAGGATTAAACATAATGTTTTACGGATGAGTTGAGATGTTTACAGAAAGTTGATGCTGGAATCTCATTACTAAATCCTTGCAACGTACAACATTTTATGTTGTAGACTATTACAGCAATAATCAATTGAGTTGGTGCTTACTTGATGAAAATCCATATTTATTAATTAAATAAAAATAAAATTTGTTTTATTTTTATTTAATTAATATTACAGCAATATCAGAGCAAGTGCTTATTGTATGAATGCCTAGACCTAATTTTGTTGTAACTCATGTTTGTTTACCATTGTGAGAGTGTGCGTGCATTCCAATACCACCCAGTGTACTTTCAGTGATTCTTCTTCCGCTGTTGTCTGATAGAACCTTTAAACTGATGTAACAAGTCAAAGTCAAACAGGATGGACAAACACATTATGCAGCTGGTTTTGCGGCTACTGTAGTTGGAGGCCAGTATTATTTGAAACTGGCGTATAAGGAAGACTGGGACCAGTAACCCCGAAAGTCTAGAATATGTATTGCCGAAGTACGTACGAATTTGTAATTATATTATCTAAATTCTCGTGCCTGTATCGGTCCGCAAGGAAAACAAAATCATACGTAACTGTAAATTATTACTGTATGTTGTGTAATTCAACATACATTTAAATAATTTATACACATTTATTTCTCTATTGTTTTATTAAAAATATTAAATACATTAAATCAATGTATCTTATAGGTTACATAGTAACTTTAAGGGTAAACGTAAGGATTGTATATTTTAGATTTACAAATCACTTTCCCAGATCGTGAGATCTATGTTACATGTACAATGAGGCGTTTAGGATAAGTGAATTTTATTAGTATTCGGGTAATGGGTGTTGTTTGAGGGAAGATGATGATGAAGAGATGGGCAAGGGAGTAGTTGAAACCCGGTGGGAGAAATTAATCTATTTCTATCGACAATCATCATCACTTTTTAAGGATTAGGCTATTGCCTATTTTGGCTTCAATAGACGTCAGCCCATCATTTTCTAGGACGTCCAAATTCTCGTCGTCCTTTTGCTTTATAGTTCCTAACTAGTAGGCTAATGGTTATCGTTCCTCACTCATTTTATCTTAATCCATTAGCTTCAGCTTTAAATGCTCAATGCATTTCCCCAGAAACTGGATTTAAGTCACCGTAAATTTTATCGTCTATTTTTGGACATTCAAAACAAGCAAGAGATAACGGTACTTCAGATCACAATAAGGGTGAAGGCAAAAACACATTCCTCTACTATTCATAAATGTTAAGAAAGATTACCCTATCAAGAGATTTACAAAATATTGTAAAATATATAACAGCAGAGTTAAGCGAGTGTATCTCGTCTTTTGAGTTGATGGCCATTTAACTCCCTGCGAGTCTACCTCGTCTTTTGAGGCGAATGGGTTAATGTTAATTCCACGTTTGTCTTTATCATATAGTGGTTCTTTTAATACATTTCTTATATGTCCATTTATAATTTTATCTGGTTTAGTACAACATATGACTTGCCTAAGGAACCTCATCTCTGCCGACTAAATTCCATATATTTGTGTTTTCATTGGGACCCAAGTTTGACAATCATAAAACAGCGTATGAATCGCCTTAACTCTATAGAGTTTTATTTTTGTGCGTGTACATGGTGAAATGACCAGAATATTTTGCACCTAAGTGCATCTTTTTGCAGACTTAAGGTTGATAAAGTATCGTGAATCTATGACAGGGGACACACGGTTTTACTTTATTTCTGGTATAATCGATACTCAGGATTTCTAAGCCATATCTCGGCCGGAAATGAACTCCCGAACTTTGGAATCAGAAGCGAGCATAGTGACCACGGGAAACATTGTGAAGGAAGACAAGACGGAAAGCTCCTAGTACGTAGATCAAGAACGAGGTAGTAGAATTACATTAACCATGATTTGAGGGAGATGAATTATGCAGAAAAGATTGCAAAACTTCATTTCAGGATAGGGATGTATGGAGAATGTATATTCGCGCGTCCATGAACTTCTGAGTTCGATAGTGCCTTGAGATAATTAATATTTTATAATAAGAACTTTACGGAATAGCCTATTGGGGTGATACATGGTGGGGACTAGTTTCCCCATGACCGGTACGGTAGCCGAGAAGGCCCAATAGGAATCCCGAAAACCGGCAAATGAGGCTCTGGTTAGGTCCCCCAAATTCGGGGGTTGGCGAAGGGCTGACAACCCGTTCCATAAAAAATAATTGTTACGTTTCCTGCAAAGAGAGATAAAGCCGGGCAGAACAATAGGCATTGACTCTGGCTATGAAATAGGACAATGATTTTGGCAAATTGGAACATACAAGGATGGAATACTAAGAATAATGAAGTACTTAACGAGATTGCAAAGAAGGGGTGGATTTAGCAGTTCTGACAGAAACGAAAAGGAAAGGGAAAGGTCAAGAAATGATTGGTGAATACATGCATGTATGGAGTGGGGTGGAAGAATCGGAGAGAGCTAAAGGAGGAGTAGGCCTATCCATTTTAATTAAGAAGAAATGGAAATCCTCAATAAAACAAATAGAAGAAATAGATGAAAGATTTATAGTTATGGAAATAACAATGTATGGGAAAGAATTAGTAATAATAGGTACATATGCCCCAACAAATGATGCATCACAAGTAATAAAGGAACAATACTTTGAAAAATTTACTGGATTGGTAGAAAAGATTTCTCAAAAGAAGGAATTAATAATTATGGGAGATTTGAATAGCAGAGTTGGAAAGGGGACAGGTGACATAGTTGGTCCATATGGAGAAGATATTGAGAATGAAAATGGACAACGTTTAAAAGAAGAATGCAAAGTGAATGACCTAATTATTATGAATTCGATGTTTAAACATCGGGACATCCATAGATATACGTGGGAACAACGCACTAAAGGTCTAAGATCGATAATTGATTATGGAATAGTGAGGAAACGGAGAAATATTATAGTTCAAGATGTTAGAGTAAATCGAGGACCCGAATGTGGAACGGATGCTGTCAACTAGGATAGTATGCCCTATAAACAGGCAAAAAGTAAATAAAGATCAAAATATAGAAATACGAATTAGAAAAATGTAGATATAATCTACATTTACTACAAGATGAGAGTATTAAAAATCTATATGCCCAATGCCTCACCGAAAAATTAAAATTTGATGAAGATTGGAACTCTGTCGTTATTTATGAACATTTGAAAAAAATATATACATGAAGCAGCAAGAGAAGCACTTGGTCTGGAAAATGATAAATACCATAAAAACCATTGGGTGAATAAGGAAATACTTGATATCATAACAGAAAAGAAAAATGCATATAAAAAATATTTAAGTTCCAAGAAAGATGAAGATTATCAAAGTTATAACATACTTAAAAGAAAGGTTAAAGCAGAAGTCAGGAAACATAAAAAAGAAATGTGGAATAGGGTATGTGGAGAAATTGAGCATACAGTAGGCTATTCAAAGTCAGCCCAAGCATGGAGGACAATTACAAACATGCGAAATGATAATATGACAAAGAGTTTTAATTTAGTACCAATGAAAACTTTTCAGGAATATTTTAAAATGCTTTTAACAGAAACTAGGAGAGAATTTATAGACTATGCTACACTGGATAATGGAAAGGGTGACTTAATAGAACCTATAACAGGAGAGGAGGTAAGAAACGTGTTGAGAACAGCAAAAAAATGGAAAAGCGGCAGGTCCAGGAGGAATAACCATGGAACTAATTAAATATGGTGGTTCAGGAATTATAAGAATTTTAACTAGACTTTTTAACCAAGTGATAGAATGAGATCCTATTCCAGATGAGTGGAAGTTATCGTATATTAGTGCAATATACAAAAATAAAGGGAATAAAAGAGATCCAGCAAACTATAGAGGGATCAGTGTTATGGCAGCAATTAGTAGAATGTTAAGTACAATTATTAAAATTAGATTGGAGGAACTAATACAAAATAAAATATCAGAAGAACAAACAGGTTTCACAGCAGGTAAATCGTGCCTTGATAATATATTTGTGATTAGGCAGATTACAGAAAAAATGTTGGCTAAAGGAAAAGAAGTCCATATGGCATTTATAGACCTGGAAAAGGCATATGACTCTGTACCCATCAGCAAGCTTTGGGTGGCAATGGAGAAGTTTGGAATACCTAAATCTCTTATACATTTTATAAAAATAATGTATGATTGTAAAGCAAGTATTAAGGTTGGAAATAGAGTATCCTCAGAATTTGATATAACAAAAGGATTAAGACAAGGATGCGGGATGTCACCAACATTGTTCAAGATATATTTAGAAGATGCATCAATTAAATGGAATAATTTATGTAGGGGAATGGGAATCAACATTAATGACCGTTTACTGCACAATTTATTATTCCCTGATGACTAGATTATAATAGGACAAGATAAAGAAGATATATAATATATGATTAGAAAGTTGGTAGATGTATTTGAGGTAGGTGGACTGAAGATAAATTATATTAAAACAGAATATATGGTAATCGGATGAAATTCAGAAGATCTACAAATAAATTATATGATAATTAAACGTGTTGAAGAATTTAAATATCTTGGATCTATAATAGATATATCAGGTACTTGTGAAAAATATATTATTAAGAGAGTAAATTGTGCAAGGAAGGCTATTAGATCCCTGAATGGTCCTTTATGGAATAGAAATTTGACCAGAAAAACAAAAAAAAAGAGATTATACAGACAATAATAGAAAGTATACTTACATATGGACCAGAAAGCTGGACAATAAATGAAATTATGCAGAAAAAAATCTTGGCGACAGTAATGGATGGATTTACGGAGAAGTATGAGAATATCCAGGCTACAACATGTTCGAAATATGACAAGAAATGGATGCACAAGAAACTATTATCGAAAGGATAACAATGAGAGCTTTACAGTAGTATGGACGTGAACAACGGATTTCGGAAGACCAGTGGCCTAAACAGGTGTTAGATTGGATGGTACCAGATAGAAGGAAGAGGGGGAGAAGTGGAAGAACATGGTATGAGGGAATATATGATGCCATGATGAAGAGGAGTATGGAAGAGGGACAATGGGAAGATAGGAATCTCTGGAAAGCAGGAATCAAGGGCGAACTGCTGTAAAGTGGAAAGCCTGTATTAGAAAGAAAAAAGAGAATAAGAACTTTAAGGTAAAAAAACAATTTCATTCTAATTCATTTCGATTATTACATCATTTCTATTTTCATCTACCTGTTAGTACCCGAGGAAGTAGTTTCTCCAAGTTGACAATGAAAGTATTACGACTCTTCTTGTACCTTACAGTGACCTTCAAGGATTCGACAAACTCTCCCTCAATCTCTATTACTCTCAAATAATTTCGTGAGAATCCTAACTCCCCAGAAGGACTGTAGATTAGATTAGATTAAATTAGATCCTAACACGGCAACCTCATTTTTGGTTCAATGTATTACCCATATTTACTTTATGTAATGAATGAGATGAAATATACTCTGCCTTGATGTGTAGTCTGTTATGGTGTTACTGGTTCGACACACACATCAAACATTGACACACATGACTCATACAGCTATTTATTTAAGCTTCGAGAAGGAAGTATAGTCCACAGACGAAGAGAATGAAAACACGGGACGAAGGGAGGACAAGGGGAATTGCAAGCGATGCAATGGCATACTACCTGAGAATAAAGGAACACTCATGACGTATGAAATACCTACTGCTTTCATTCACTTCGTCTGTGGACAATACAAGTCACTCTTTGAAACACAGGCTCGGAATAATGAGGAAGTACATGAATAACCCCATTAGATCGCCACAACCACATATTCTAAGCATCTGTTGTTTCCTAAACCAGACTATTTTTTACTTGGCATGATGAAAGGTGAAGGATGACACAATGAATGGGGATGAAATGACACGTTGAGGGATGGAGGAGGAGTGGACAGTGTTGATGAAGTGAAATTAGGGAAACGAGAGAACCTCGGGAAAAATTAGAAAAATCCCGGTGTAGCCCACCACTAAAAATGCTCCTCCGGAACAGTCAGGATTCGAATCTAACTTCCCAGTCGGGGCAGCCGCGCGCGCTAGCCACACGTCCACCGAGAGACCAAAAGAACTATGTGATATGAACGTTTATATTTTGACGAATTCTATTAGCTCCGTTCATATGTTTTTTTTCAAAATAGTTTATTTTATTACAATGAATGGAAAACTACTAATAATTATGCACGGCTGTCAAGCTTATTAACTAAGAGATCACCGTATACAATGAAATGGGACGCTAGTTATTCAAAATATGTAGAGACTCTGTAAAACTTATATGATGGTTTTCCAAAATATTTTGTTTCACCGTAACTGAAGTAGCATGAAATTTACATATTCTATTAGTTCCATTTCCATAGCGCTGCTTAATAAAGTAAAGTAAAGTGATCCCACAACAGGCCCGGAGGCCCTTGGGGTAGTAGGAGGTTAAGGCTCCCACTTTTTCTAGACAATCGGCACTTTATGTCAGCCGGGTTGTCAGCCCTGCGTGATGGCCGCCTTTACCCCCAGAACAAGCGTCTGGTACTCATTTACGTTAGAGGCTGAGTCGACCCCAGGGCAATAGTGCCGCCAGAGGGTTTGGGTCAGTTTAAAAATCCTGACCCCAACGGGACTTGAACCCTCGACCCTCCGGCTTGTAGCTCAGTGCCTTAACCGCTACGCTACGGGCTTAATAAGTATACGTTACTTATATTTTATTGTCATACGTCTCCCTTTTACTTTCGCAGACTTGATAATTCAATATATTATTGTCCTCGTCTCCTCTTCACTGAATGATTTGACATTTACTTAACTCGGGCACTACATAATTTATTCTCTTAGTCATCACACATTTAAATTTTAGTACAATCCAATATTATAGATGCCATCACAGGCCTCAAGAGGCCCTTGGGGTAGTAGGAGTTTAGATCCCACCTTTCTAGAAAATGGGTCCAAGGTGCCAGTCGTGTTGTCCAGAGCAAAGGTCTGGAACTCATTTCAATTTGAGTCTGCCTCAATTCCAGAGCCAGAAGGTTCAAGGTAGTTTATTCCACCAGGGCACCGCCAGAAGGTTCAAGGTAGTTTATTCCACCATGGCACCGCCAGAAGGTTCAAGGTAGTTTATTCCACCATGGCACCGCCAGAAGGTTCAAGGTAGTTTATTCCACCAGGATTCGAACTCGCGACTTTCCAGATTGTAGCGTATTTCTCAACGGTGTTCTCCTTTACCAATTATAAGATATTTAAATTGCATATAAATGTTATGTTCAGAGTGGAAGTAATATAAGTGCGCAGATTTTTTATTTTCAATTCTTGTATAAAGTATGATAACAAGTGTTGTGGTCTATGGGTCACAAATGCACAGCTTTCTAAGAGAATATTTTATACATATATTTATTAATGTACTACTTTGTAATGATACTGCGAATTGGACTGATTTTCACGCATTATATAGACGTATGAAATTAAATGTATTCTTATTCTTCATCATTTTTCAATAAAGTATCTAATACGTTCCTGCGGTGACCCCTCGGTCTAAAATTTAGGTTAAGTTGGGTTAAAGGGCTCTCCTGGTGCTTTGTTAACAGTGCCATTTTCACATTCATAATTTAAATCAGGTGCTAACTTCGCTTTTCAAGAAGATCCAACCACAGAAGTGGGTTACAATTCCGCCATGCCATGAAAGAATTCCCAAAATTTCATAAAACGACATTGTAGGTGTAGATAAAATCATTATTGCAGATTGAGTTACGGCCCCATGTTGAGTATTCTGGTGAAGGGGCTGGATCCTCAAAACTTCCGGATTTACTTGCCTCTTTTGTATTTGAAGTTTTCTTCTTCGTTACTCGAAGTATGGGACTGTTTTTGAGACTTTTTGGTTTTTCATGGTGATAGAATACCTTCCATGTGTGCCTTTTAAATCTCCTAAGAGATTACTAGCAGTCTTCCATTGCTAACAAGTTGGAATGCACATCCCAGCAAACATCGGCTGCTAATAGCAGTATCTTATTGACATATGATAGTTTAATCGTCGTACCACTACGCAACTACTAAATTTTTAAGTAGTTAATTCCACTAGAAGGAGTACGCCATAACGCAGTTGGTGAAGACAATATGCTACAAGTCAAAAGGTCGCAGGTTCGAATGCAGATTGGATCAGTATTTTCAAACTACCCTAAACCTTATGGCGGCACCATGATCTTGAGGTCGAATCAGCCTTTAACATACATAAATGAGTATCAGACGTATCATCTGGAGGTAAAAACCGACAGTCACGCTAATATTTCTTGTCGATTGTTTAGAAACGTGGGCCTGAGGCCTGTAGTGGGATCAAATTAATTCCATGACAACCTTAACACAACTTAAAAACCTGTTTCAAGAAAGTAATGACTTTTACTAGCTTTTAAATTACTTACGAATCGCGCTGTTATTATTTTCTGATGGCATTACACATAAATTAGCTATAACAAAGGAAATCTGTTTTAGTTTTTCGGGTCACACATAATTACAGTGTAACTAACAAATCTCTGGATTTCAGAGAGTTCCATTTGAGAATATTGTGGGTTTGTGTTGCATTACAACGCATTCAGCCTTGAAATAGCCATCATTGCATAATAGCTGTTGCCTCTTGCCGACAAACTCAATTCCCCCCCCCCGAAATATTTTGAAATCTTGTGAGTTTTTCATAATACAGCCTTGTGGATTTGGTTGAGGTTTTAAGGAATTCCGAAGGAATGTAGGTATTTTGCTTATCATGAAAACATTTTTGAAAATTTTTCTACAAATCTTCGTGGGTCCTTTTAAAAGGCGCCGGAAGTGACCATAACAATATGTATATATCATTAATTAAAACGAATGTATCCAGTTACGTTATGACAAAAGATATAGGGCGGTCGCTATAGAGTGATTTTTAAATGTTCCCTCCAGAGATGAACTCTCCTAATGGTCCGATTTAGCTGGTTAACAAATCAGAATTTAGTTTTCTTAATTTATTGCCTTATGCCCAGTTTTATTCCTCAAAAATATTACATATTCAAAACACACACACATAGGCCTATACATTTTTTATCGTAGTCATTTTCATTCAATACTTACTAAGTAGGATCGATGAAGATTTGTAAAAAAATATACAATATTCTAATGACATCAACCTCAATAGTTTATTCCTTCGGAATTTGTCAGTAATACATTTACAAGGACAAGATAAGCATATAAGCTTATTTTACACTAGAGCCTATATTAAGAAATGCTCGTTATTTCTATAATCATAAAGAGACACGTGAATATGTGGTAATAGCTGTACTTGACTTGACAACGTTGCGCAACTGAATGAACTCACTTAGGATATGTGCTTTAAAACAGTTTACATTTGAATGGAACACATAATATGTTGTGGTCAGTTCACTTTCCGGTTTGAACATTTAAATGATTTAGATTTATTTAGGAGTTAACCCAGAAAGGCAGTATGTAATTATTATACAAATCCAACAGGTCAAAAAACCAATAATTACTCTAACTTTATACACGTGTATTTTATTTTTTTGGTGACAGTTTGTACTGTGGGTGTTTGTGTTCTCGTTTTCTAATTTATTTCATATAGCAATAGAAATATGATGTGCTAATAATTGATAAATTATGAATTTATACACTTAAATAATAAATTGTGTACACCGCCATAGTATCAAGGCAATGAGTTGTTTCCTCGTATGCAGCTGGGCCGGGTTCGATTATCGGTCGAGACTTTTTATCCACCTGCAAGACAAATGTCTGGAAACTTTAATGTTCAAATAGTTCCCGAACACTATCTGGCCATAATAATTATAATCATTGTATCACATTCGTCTTGTTTAGTATGAATTTGTGAGGGAGTGATGTGTCTCATTATATTTTCATATTGTCTCGGAGTTAGCCCTATTATTGATCTGATCATTGATCCAGAGGAAGCCCCCATATCCTTGTGTAGTCAAAAAACGTTCTTATGTGTGTGACCCAGAGTTTAAAAATCCTATCGTGACAAGTCGTTTCCCTGTAAAGCTTGGCTGGCGTGAGCCACGTAAAAGTACTTATGTAGAGAGAGGTTATGCTAAGGTAAAGCGTAAGGGAGAGATAATAATAATAATAATAATAATAATAATAATAATAATAAATATTAATAATAGGAGAACCTGGCGGCTCCGTGAGTCAAGTTGATTGTCTCTCGCTCTCCATCTCTGATCTCGAGTTCGCGTTTCGGTTCACTCTTTGTGGAGTTGTGATGGATGAATCGGATACAGGGTAGGTTTTTCTTGGGGTTTTCTCTTTTCTCTGCCATAAACTCCATTCGGGCATCCATTTCTCTTTATTCAGACATACAAATAACGCGCCCATCCATTTTGTTTCACTTAATTTCAACTGCGGCTATTGATGGTGGGCGCAGGATCTAGTTACTATTATCGTATCGTTGCGTATCACAGATATTCAGTAATAGGGGCTTCTTATTTTCTTATCCCTTATTTCTATCCTATCCATTTTTTTTTTCAAATTTAGTCAAATAGTTCTCATTCCTCTCAGCACATTACCGCTATAGTCTTCCTCTCTCTGCTCTGCTAGGATGTTGCTAAATAACGGGCATCTATCATACCTCATTCTCATTACTTGTTTCAACCATCTTAAGAATTCTTTATTCAATTCCTTCTATGATTCTTTCCACTGCATTTATCGTATTTCTTATTTCCTATCAAGGGATTTTGTCCACTTTCGATATTCCCAAACTTTTTTCTCAAATAAATAATTTCCTGCACCAAGATTTTCTTCTTCATTCATTCGTTAATGCATCATGTTCCATTCCCGTAGTAAGCAACTATTCAACCATACTTTTATAATTCCTTTTTAATTACTTTAGGTATATGTTTATCATAAGTAATGCCACGAGTGATTTCCAAATTATCGATAAATTCACGACTCACGAAGTGAGGAGTGAATTTATCTAGAGAATTTGGAAATCAAGAGTGGCATTTGTTAGGACTATTTAACGAATAAAATTAAGATGTTTACTCACAAATCATTATTTAACTATAATTATTTTAAAATATTTATATATTTAATGTAAACGGCGATGTTTGAAAACAAATGAGAAACGATAGGTACGTTTCTACTGCTTCTTTTGTTTATCACTGCAACGAGATCATACTATTTATTGCCAAAGGAACGCAATATTGTAAGGAGGAGCTTTCTTTAATATGGTAATTATAACACTGATAAATATTTAGTGAAACACGACTCTGATTGGTTGTAAAACAGAAATAATTGAAACGTGATTGGTCATTGACTCCCATTTGGGGCATGAGTTAAATAGTCACAGAAAACTGAATTTAGGTAACATCTAGTTTTAGAGTGACATTTGGTCAGCAAATCGGGTTCCACAGTCGTTATAGCTGGTTTTTTGAACTTAGAGTTATGACATATTACAGCTCCTCAAATTCCTTAAGATGATGTGTGTGGTTGTCGGTGACATTCCGTCCGAAATGTTAAGTTTTTTTTTTTATGGAACTCTAACAAACCCAAGTACCGTAGCTCTAGATCTAGGTAAGAAGTCGTATACCGCTCGGATCTGTGCTGGATATAAAATTATTTATTTTTGCACACACACACATACACACACACACACACACACACACATATATATATATATATATATATATATGTTATAATTAAATGTTTAACATTGAGCAATGCAAGCTTAATATGGTATAAGAAAAATAAATGCCTGGACGGGATTCGATCCCGGATCTCTGAGTCTGTATCTCAGCGTGATATCCATTACACTACCAGGCGAATCCAATTCAAAACACTTATTTTTCTTATATATGTATTATATTCTCCATTAATACTAGATGTCACTGCCATTGGCAGTGAAGACCGAGTTCTCGCGACATCTAGTATTAATGGAGAATATAATACATATATAAGAAAAATAAGTGTTTTGAATTGGATTCGCCTGGTAGTGTAATGGATATCACGCTGAGATACAGACTCAGAGATCCGGGTTCGAATCCCGTCCAGGCATTTATTTTTCTTATCATACCATATATATATATATATATATATATATATATATATATATATGTATATATACAGAGTTAAGTTAATAAAAATGAGACGGTTTTTAAATACTATAATGCCTTCAGATAAATACAAGAAACAAGTCACAAATATATGGTTTTCACAGAAAAATATGTGCAAAAAGTTACTGCTGTATTACTTTACAATGATTGTAAATATTTGTCTGGTTTTCACACAATACAGGAGACGTGAAATTGAACAAATTATTTCTTTAGAATTTTTTATCCCATTGTCTGTTTTAACGCTAATTTAAATTTAAAAACAATGTTTTTATTAATATTCACAAGGCAGCATTGCAATGGATATATTATTTATTTTATTAAAAAATACTAGAGGAAAAATGTTCCAAATCACGTCTGCTCTGTAATTTGTGGAAATGAGAACAATTCTCGTTTCAAAAGCATATTGTCGATCGTCGTAATATTAACAGCAGTTGGAGCAGCTTCAGTTGGAGCAGCTTGGCTTCATTATAATCGTGCACAGTGTCGTCTAACCCCATGACCAAAAGAACTTGTATCGGTTGCCGTAGGAAAGTCATCTCTAGAGCGAGAACAAATTTAATATCTCGTTACTGGTAATGCATGTTAACAGCAGTTGGAGCAGCTTGGCTTCATTATAATCGTGCACAGTGTCGTCTAACCCCATGACCAAAAGAACTTGTATCGGTTGCCGTAGGAAAGTCATCTCTAGAGCGAGAACAAATTTAATATCTCGTTACTGGTAATGCATGTTAACAGCAGTTGGAGCAGCTTGGCTTCATTAAATCGTGCACCACAGTGTCGTCTACCCCATGACCAAAAAGGAACTTGTATCGGTTGTCCGTAGGAAAGTCATCTCTAGAGCGAGAACAAATTTAATATCTCGTTACTGGTAATGCATGTTAACAGCAGTTGGAGCAGCTTGGCTTCATTATAATCGTGCACAGTGTCGTCTAACCCCATGACCAAAAGAACTTGTATCGGTTGCCGTAGGAAAGTCATCTCTAGAGCGAGAACAAATTTAATATCTCGTTACTGGTAATGCATGTAACAACAGGGGGACGAGTGTGGAACAAGCTAAGAGCGACAATGTAAACCACGGAGAACTTGGCTTCAATTAAATCGTGCACAGTGTCGTCTAACCCCATGACCAAAAGAACTTGTATCGGTTGCCGTAGGAAAGTCATCTCTAGAGCGAGAACAAATTTAATATCTCGTTACTGGTAATGCATGTTCGCTAGATTATCCGTCACGAGAGGTGGATGACGCAACCAGGTATCTTGCAAATGTAAACAAAAGGGACACGGAGTACAAGAAGCTATAAAATATAAGTGCCAATTTTAATCATTTTGAAAAATTTATACAATTATTTTGTGGTTAACTTTCTCACTAACTTTGGAACTTCATAGAAATTATTAATAAGTCTGTCTAGCAAAAATACTTCAAGCTATATTTACAGTAAACCTCTCAACAGAATCTTACTTTTCACCTATGAAAATTCAAATTATTAATTTTTTTTTTGCCCACAGATTGACACACTTGCAAGAAAACATTATTGTAACATTTAGAAGCATAGTATTTTCATATTGCGCTTAGGGTTAATTTTGTAATGAAGTTTCTAATTCTTGTGTTCTACTTTGTGAAAAAGAATATTGGTTCATATAATCATTTTATACATAACATAAAAGAAGAATTACGTTTAAAGTGGTAAATGTTCGTGTACTTTTTTTATTTAATGATACAATTTTTCTCGTTTTCCCTTACTTCTAACGTAACTTACATTGTGTATTTTCTACATTGAATGTAAAATTATCTCTACTTAATTCTTTCGTTAAATAATTTAATTTATCTTCACTTGAGATTGAAGTTATCGTTTATGCTGGATACAAGCAATGATCTAATAGGAAACACCATTCACGTATCATACTGAATCAATGCACTGTTTAGGTCTGATTCTTACTGCAGTGATGACGTTCCGCACGTGACTTGATTTCTTCTACGTGGTTATGCAGTGAGTGTAAATAGTGATCATACAATGGGTAATTTGATAAATATATTTATTTTTCTTTAATTTAAAAAGTACTTCCTTCGGTTCACTCTTCCATGGTAAACATTTTCTCATAGGAAATTACGAACTGTGGAATTACTTTCGATATTTGCGATACTTATTTGTATTTATTATGCAACCGAACAATACTTTTAGATTATTCTCTTGTTATTTCTTTTCGGAGCCAGTGCGTGTATTCTGCACAACTGTAGTGGTTATACTGGTGGCGTTTGTGCTGTGCACATTGTGCTGTCTTTTTACGAGAATGGACTCATAGAATAATAACTAGACTTGTTTTTTTCAATGCTCATATAGCATGGAAAAGTAACTGTTTTGTATATTAATATTAAACATACCATGGGAACATATAAAAAGTATTTTATAATAATTATTTTTATCAATTGTCAATATTTTGGACTTTTAGTCAAAAAATAACTGTACTATTACATTTTACACTCTTAGGTATGTCCTCGCTTTGCTCATCACAATACATCAACACCATTGAATCGTGCACACATTTTCTGTTACTTCCATGTGTTATCTGTGATTTACTGATTAAATGTTCTGTGCCTATTCCTTCTTTCTGTTTCTTTTTTCTAGTTTTTCTTAATTCACGTGACGGCGCAAATAATTCTACTTGCCGACTCGGAACGGAACGACTGATAACAATCTTGAACCTGTTCGTAAAGCTTGATAGGCCTGGTCAGCTCACAGGTCTAATTATTTATAATATGAACGCTGCAGTTGTGATGAAGAATACGTTTGGTTTCCTGTATGAATGAATGGCGTATTAATAATGACAGTATGATATTGTTATTATATCATTTATTATTCTTTTTCATTTTATGTAGTAAGACTGTTCGGACTTTATATTTATTTATTGTTATATTCTCAAGTGAACCGAAAGTGCGATTTTCGGTTCGTAACATCAGTGCCGTTATCCTCCTTGAACTGAAAGATTCGTGAACTATGCCAATATCCCTTCTCTATGCATCTACCCCCACTCTCCTTTCTACCTCTCCTGTGGCGCTGTTTGTACTGCGCATCTCCCCTTCTACCTCGGAACGCTCAAATACGATGCGCACATTCAGAACATTATCATTCAATCGGAACATTTTGTTGGAACTACGTCGTCTGGAGCACGCGAGTGGCGTGTTTTAAGTTTTTGGTCCGGAGCACCAGGGAAAGCCACCCTGGCTTGGACTGAAAGTATGTGTGAATTTGTTTGAGTGAGTTATGATATTTTTTTATGTTAATGATTATTATTTGTTTTTCTTTTAAATTCAAGAATGTTCAATATTTATATTTGATTATATTTTTCCTATACTTCAGACGTCCTGTTTATATTAAACATCATTTTTTATATACATCATGTTTAATGTTCAAATTATTTATGTGTATACTGCTGTTGGGCATATTCCCGTACACAAGCTTACTTATTTAGGAGATCATATAAACTTCCTTTTTTCCGTCTAGCTTTCATGGTTAATAATAATAATGATACACCCAGTTTAGCTAAGTATCATAGATTACTCAAGTGTTTTAGGATCAATTGTTGATTGATGTTTAAGTGTTTGGAAAAGAAAGATGAACCAATCTTTGCTTCTTATGGGCCCGGGCAAAGGCTTTTGAATAATAACCCTGATTGTTTTGAACTCAAGGCTAATATATACAATGGAAACAAAAGACGATACACGGCAGCGCAATAAATGGTTTACTTTCGCGAGTTTAATATAATAATGGTAACAAACGGTACTTATGGTAGTAGAACGCGGGTAAAAAAATTATAAGGCGCCAATGTAATGTTTCACAGCTCTTATTATTTATTTTCATTTATATTGACTATTTTCAAATTATTTATGTATATATATATTTCTTCTTTTGTTAGCTTCTTTGTTGTTTCTGGAATAATCAATGATGGAACCTGAAGCTAAGTTCATGGAAGCTGTGTGTGTGTATGTGTTCCTTAGGCCCCATTAGATCAAATCATACGATTGTGTAACATATATAATTATTTCACAGTAGCAGATCTTTAAAAAATGTGGAACGAATTAAATATTAGCAGTTAGAAGATTAGGGAAATGTCATTTAATCTACGTATTCGTCCCAGCTTATTGGACAGCTAATGTCCGCGCGGGCATGAACCCACGGGTTCGATAGTGCCAGTGAGTTAGTTAATTGGTCCCACTATATACGTTGCTCATTAAAAGAAAAAGATGCGATGCCGCATATCTACCAGCATAAATAAATAGTGGTGCATTATAAAATAAGTCCCGCGCCGTAGCCGAGTGGTTAAGGTGACACATAGGCAGAAATACACTTATATCATTAATGGCGTGTCATAGCTACACGTTTTGTCACAGAGGAATTAAAGTTTTCACATCTATTTATCACTGCTTCTTATAACACTGTCCTCTGTTACAATCACTTTGACACATTTTTTAGATGCATTACTTTTTATTTTTTAATACATTGTGATGACTGTGTACCTTTTTCTCAGTATCCCTTCGAATAAAATGCATGAAGATTTGCTCATATATATTATATGAATAACAATACGATTTGATGCAACAGATTTTTTATGTCTTTCTTCATTGATTTTTAAATGAATTTTTAATGCGAACAAATAGTTTTCCTTCAAAATACAGAAATTTTAACAGGACAAAAAAAAAAAAAAAAAAAGGTTCTAGAAAAAATCACTGCACCAAACTAATAATAATAGTAGCATAAAACTGTGCACCAAATTTCATTAAGATATCTCTACTAGTTTGTGAGAAAAAGGTACATAAAGTCTGAAAATTAATAAACTCAGAAAACGAGAAAAGAAAGTGAAATTTGTAGTTTTGTGGGCACAAGTTACTTAAAATCCCCCATAACTGTAGTCTTCATCCTCTTTCTGGTCTTCTGCAGCCCTTTCCTTCCCTCTTTTCCTCAGTGTGATCTGCTGGGCTAATTTTTCAGTCCTAACTTCAGCGAAGGTGATGCGCTGTCTGTCGACCCGTCCCAAAATTTGCCTCATAAACACTCCTGGAGTGAATCCTAGCTTCTCAAGGACCCGAATTCTTGCTATATTCCCATCATTAAATACAGTTGTAGCATCAAAAGTTGCTAATCTAACAACTAGATTAGACACAAATATTGTCTTTGGGCATCTCTCTCAAATGAGAGTATTGAAACACTCATTTTGATTCTGAGTTTTGCCATGTAGGAATTTTCTCAGCAGTTCTGGATCACTGACTCTCAGCATTACCTCTTCTGGAAGGCTGTTCTTGTGGACATATTTGTCTCCAGTTTTTGGTTTTATTTTATACTTAGAGCATGTTTCAGAGCAAATACCATGTTGAAGGTTGTTAGCTGTCGATAAATAATGAAACCAAGTTGCCCACACATGTTTCATAGACTGAAGGTTATTCACATTATATCTAATAGCATTGCAATGGTAATTCTGCAAAGTATCAATTATTTTCTTGGTCAGTCTGTTTTTTTCCCCCAATTGGCTTTCCATCTTTTAGAACTTTGCCCTTATTTTGTTCTACAAGTCTTCACAACAGAATTCCACCATTCACTTACGACTATGACTAATAGAAAATTAACACTGACAAGCACAAGTTACTGCCTCAGACAGTAATGTCAAATCTATAATTCTATATCCACTGTTCATTTCATCAGCACTACTTTGTACATTTATACTTGAACCAATTTTACTCTTGGAAGCACTTGGAGGTGTCTGTGACTGACCAACTCTAACCTTTCCTGTACTGTTATGCTTCGTATCCAGAATGTGATACTTTTCAATTTTTCTGAATATTCTTTCAGACCTTCCCATTATTAATATAAATATTTACAGAGTAACAGAGAATCAAAATATACTTCACAGAGTTTCAAAGTAGAAAATACATCACACTAACAACAAAATAAGTATGTACTAAACATGTGCTACCATAAAGTATAAACAACAGCCTTTTACAAAATGTCTGATGTGCCTTTGATTTCTGCCTGTTTATAAATTACAAATAGTGCCTTCTAGAACATATAAACTTACATGCCTACAAAATAAGTAGTAAAATAGAACACAGAACCAAAAATGACAGCAAGCAGGAAAATAAGGTGGGCGTAGCACTTTGAATTGGGTTATGAAACTTCGATAAATTATAGTTGAATGCCTAAACTATCAAAAGATGAAATAAAAAAGCAGATTTTTTTAGGATTTTCTGTCTACGTGTCACCTTAAGGCAAGAAGCCTTGGCGCAGAGCTACGGGACTTGTGCTGATTCCAGTCCCCATGGGGGAAGACATTTTTCTCATGGAATTTCGGCCGGTATGCGACCAGTGTCCACCGAGTATTGTGAGGCATTTGGGTAGCTACAATAAGTAGCGACTCCAGGTTGAGAAAACCAGCTCTAACGGCTGTGGGACCCGACATGCTGACCATGTGTCTCCCCTACACTGGCTAGATGATCGTCTACCTCTGTGGATGTTAGGTCAGCAGCCGGCTAGTAGGCCAAGGGCCTTTTAGGCCTGTCGCGCTTGGAGTTGTTTTTTCATTATAAGATAAACTAATACATTTCTGATTAGTTTTAATGTTTTATAAAATCTACATTTGTGACCCAAAGATCACAAAATATTTGTTTTACACTTGCCACAGGGATCGTAATTAAAATCGCTGCATTTATATTAATTTCATTCTGTATTCGTTAGTAAATTTCATATGTTACAGTTAGGCGCATTTTAAATCCATATTTGGAAACAATTTTAGAAGTTTGTAGTTTGTATGAAGATAAATAAACAAACATTGGCATAGACAGATTTCAAAATAAGTGTGTAAATAGAGAAAGGTGAAGATAGGTGATCGGCTGAAAGGGAAGGGTTGACAATTGCTATAAATCTCGGGTGGAGAGCTGAATGGTACATTGCGACGTTGTACATTCCAAAGAAACTGTGCAACACTTGTTATATGCCTATATGTTATGTAGATTTAATGTTAAATGTAAAATAGTAATTAACGTCGACTACATTCTCTTCTCTTGTAGCATGGCGAATCAAAGTCTTGTTAAATGTAGTTTACTTGCTTATGCAATCTCTCTTCTTCCATTCTACGCTATTACATGTTACGTTTTGCTTTCTGAAGCCATTTTTTATTAGCCATATGTGAAAAATCGCGTCAATCCACCTCATATATGAATTTCACAACCCGACTGGTCACATACGCAATTAATATATCGGAAAATTTACATAGTAACCAACTAATATAATTAAATTTCTATAATTACTGCAAGGAAATGAATTATGGTTACAGAGAGAAATAATAAAACGACATTCAGTTAATCATATATATATATATATATATTTGTTTTAATAAGAGACAAAATAATGCATACTTTTCCGTATCCGTCTCTATAAAATTAGGAATTCTCACTCTCTCATCAATATATGTGCTCACTATATGTAATAAATAATTTACGAAAATAAACATACTGCATAGTTCTTCTAATAGGGGCATGTTTAATTAAATGTAACTTTAACAATTCAAGGCGGTATCTTTGAATATATTCAGTAGTCTTGCAATAGTATCTTTACCTTGTCGTGGTGGAGTGGCTTGCGTGCATAAATGATCCCGAGAGCTATGCCGGCGGTAGCATTGCTGCCGATAGGGTTACCCATGCCGGACTAGTCGAAGGTGATAAGCCAGACGAAAAAAGTACCTTGGTCGAAGGAGTGACGATATTTCACCGTAAAAATACAACTGTCAAGAAATGCGGACATGGGTTCAACTGGGGTAAAATTTTCCGGAGGTCAAATAGTCCCCTTTCGGTTCTCCGGGCGGGGACTACTTCAGGGAACACCTGCCAAAGGCTCAAACATAGGGACATGTTCCTAGGAACATGGAATGTTAGGACTTTATACAATAGCGGGACACTAGAGATATTAACGCGGGAATTAGATAAATCGCCCTTGGATATAGTTGCTTTAAGGAAGTTAGGTAGCCAGGAGAAGGTAGTCAGGAATCAGGAAGCTTTGCATTAAACTACGGGGGTGCAGAAAGACCTGCATTTGGAACGGGTTTTTTACTCAGAAGGAGGATCCTGTCCGCTATCCGAGATATTAAGTGTGTCAGTGACAGGATATCATACATAATTCTAAAGGGTAAACGACATGATTTTATAATTGTAAATGTACATGCTCCCACAAAAGATAAAGATGACAAAATCAAGGATGAGTTCTATGAAGAATTAGAATGTTTATTTGATAGCCTTTCACGATATCATATGAAAATTTTCTTGGGAGATTTTAATGCAAAAGTGGGGCGGAAAGATATATTCAAACCAACAATAGGCAAATTCAGTCTTCATGAAGATAGTAACAACAACGGGGTTAGATCAGTCACCTTTGCCACATCAAAGAATCTCATTGTTAAGAGCACAACATTTCAGCATAAGGATATTCATAAATACACCTGGACGTCTCCAGATGGCAAAACTCGAAACCAGATAGATCACGTATTAGTGGACAAACGCTGGCACAGTATCATCATAGATGTTAGATCAGTTAGAGGGACACACTGCAGTTCGGATCATCATCTGGTCAGAGTGAAAATCAGACAACGGCTATCACTTAGGAGAGGAAAAAATGCTAAAGACAATTCTGTAAAATTTGAATTAAAAAACTTGAAAAATGATGAAATGCGGCAAGAATACCAAATCAAAATTGCTAATAGATTTGAAGTACTGGAATCTTCAGATGACAATGTGGCAAACGAAGAAGAAACTGATATAAATAAAGAATGGGGGCTGTAAGAGATACTATTAAATTGTCAGCATCAGAAAACATTGGTTGTTTAAAAAAGAGGCAAAACAAGAAATGGTTTGATGAGGAATGTGCCGACATTGTAAAGAAATGAAAGCTGGCAAAAATTAAATTGTTACACGAGCAAAATGAGGTAAATTTAGAGCAATTGGGTAGTATTAGACGGAAAACCACCAGACTACTAAAGAGTAAAAAGAGGGAATATCTGAGAGAGAAGATTAATGATCATGAAATGAATGCAAAAATAGGAACACTAGATAATTACATCAGGGAATTAGGATAAAGAAGAAAGGATTTCAGGCTGGAACAAACATAATTCGGAATGAAAAATGGGGATATGATTGCAGATTCTAGGAGTATATTAAATACATGGAGAAGTTACTTTAATCAGCTATTAAATGTACATACAGAACAGGACATTGAGGAGGATAATTACAGACAGCAGAAATGCTAGTCGCAGAACCAAATGCATTAGAGGTTGAAATGGCGATAGAAAAATTGAAGATGTATAAAGCATCAGGTTCAGATGAGATCCCAGCAGAACTGATAAAATCAGGGGGAGAAAAATTGATGGACAAAATACGCCGGTTGCTTAGTATGATTTGGGAAAAGAAGCTCTTCCAGATGAATGGAAAGAATCGATTATCATACCAATTTATAAGAAAGGAGATAAAACTGATTGCAACAACTACAGGGGCATATCATTACTTTGAACATCGTACAAAATTCTAACAAATATATTAGTAAGTTGACTTACTCCTTATGTTGATGGCATTCTAGGAGATCAGTATTGTGCATTTACTCGTAGAAGAAACAGGTCTGCAATAGGTCAGATTTTTAGTATAAGACAAATTTTAGAAAAGAAATGGGAATATAATGGTACTGTACATCAACTACATTTAGACTTAAAGAAAAAACCATATGATTCAATTAAGAGAGAGAAGTTATATAGTATTCTGTTGGAGTTCGGAATTCCTAAAATGTTAGTTAGACTTATACGAATGTGTCTAAATGCCACAAAGAGTAGGGTGCGTGTAGGCAAAATGTTTTCGGACACTTTTGAAATCCAGAATGGGTTGAAGCAAGGAGATGCACTATGTCCTCTACTATCTAATTTTATACTAGAGCATGCCATCAAATCTTTAGAGGATAACGAAGGCCTACAACTCAGTGGTATTGAGCTGTTAGTTTATGCTGATCATGTAGTATTGTTGGCCGATAGCGAGGAGATACTAAAGGACAACACGCACACACTATTGAGTAACACTAAGGAATTAGGACTGGAAGTAAGTATTAATAAAACTAAATATATGGTCACACGTAGAAATGCATTATATAATGAAAATGGACAGCTAATGACAAATGAGGGAAATTTTGAGGAAGTGGCTGAATTCAAATACCTAGGAACAATAATCACAAATAGGAATGAGATGCACAAATAATTAAACATAGGCTCAATTCTGGAAATGCGTGCTATTATGCATTGCAGAGACTCTTGATGTCCCAACTCCTTTCAAAAAAGGTTAAGCTGAAAATATATAAAACTATTATTCTACCAGTTATATTACATGGGTGCGAAACATGGACTCTTACTTTAAGGGAGGAAATGAGATTACGAGTTTTTGAGAATAAAGTTGTTAGGAAAAATTTTGGACCAAAGAGAGATGAGCAGACAGGTGAATGGAGAAGACTCCATAACAATGAACTACATGGTCTTTATAGGAAGCCAGATATAATAAGAACAGTCAAGTCTCGTAGACTGCGATAGGCAGGACATGTTGCGCGTATGGAGAATGAAAGACGTGCATGGAAGCTTCTTTTAGGAAAGCCAGAGGGAAATCGTCCAGTTGGTAGACCGAGAATGAGGTGGGAGAACAACATTAATTATGATTTGAGGGAAGTAGATTATACAGGGAATGATTGGGAAGCATTAGTTCAGGATAGGGATGTATAGAGAGATTATGTTCGCGCGGCCATAAAGCTACGGGTTCGATAGTGCCAGTTTGACCCTTTTTACAGTTGTATGAATTTTATAGCATTGGTTGGTTTAGACACTATAGTAATTAATATAAGTTTTTCTATTGAAGTAGTAGTATTGGGACTTTATTAGACTAAAAGTAAGATACATACAATTTTATTTACAAGAAATATGGATCGCATAGACAGTAAGCCGTACGTGCTGTTGACAGTCCATTAACCAAATTTGGAACATAGATTTGAAATTCTGGACAGACAAGGTTAGGAGAGAACTCCAAAAGATTGGAATGGGTTGGGTATGGTAAAAAGGAACTGAAAATCGCAAGAATGTGTGGAGAAAAATAAGGAGGATATACTTAGATAAAAACCAACAAGATATTTTCGCCGAATGTACGGAAAACGCTCACTGTTTTTTAATATAAGTTATTTGCTACCATACATTGTAATGTGTCTTTCTCAATAAAAGACCACCCGGTATCTATTTATTCATCTATCTATCTAGGCACGTATAACTAACTGTTAGATTATGTTATGTTAAGTTTTGCTTAGGTTAGTTTCGGGTTAGCAGAGGATAGGTTAGGGTAAGGATAAAAGTAAAGTGATCCAACTACGTCAGCTCTATGTGACGGCGAACAAGCTAGGATAGATGAGTTTAAGTTAGGTAATAACATTATAGAGTGTCCAACAAGGCGTTATTAGAATTCTGTGTTAAATGGTGTATATTTGCTTTCTACTTGATTTTTATATCGCATATATGAGGGATTTATCTGATACTCTGTATATAATATGTCATAAGACGGAAGTTGATTGTTCGAGTCCCGATAGGGTCAGGATTTTAAAGCTGGCCTAAACCTTTTGGTGGCAAAATGACCCTAGAATCAATTCAACCTATAATATAAATGAGTACGAAATTAATTTTCTGGAGGTAAAGTCGGTAGTAATGCAGAGCTGACAATCCGACTCGCATATTATGGCAGTTGTCTGGAAAGTTGGGAGCCTTAACCTCCTACTACTTCATGAACTCCTAAGCCCTGTAGTTATATCACTTATTTACTACTACTATTACTACCGCCATTACTTATCACTACTACTACCACCACTATTACTATTGCTACTACTGAGGTAGGCTAGAATGAATGAAAATAATACTAGGTTGGTTGATAGGTTAAATAATAATTAATTTAATGACTACCACTACTACTGCTACTTCTACTACTGCTGATACTGCTTTATGTCAGTCCGAGATGAGTTAAAACATTCTATGTGAACCATCATATGTGTTGGTCATAAACGAACTGGTAGTATATGAATGGACTATGAGAACTGTCTTATAGCTACGTAATATATAGTATGTGAGCTATCGTAGTACCGTGGGAAATTTCGGGACAAGTTTTAATTAAAAGTTGATAATCCTGTAATTTATCAAATTTTAGTAAGCTTGATAGAAAATGTCTCTTGGCGTTTATCATTAGATACAGTATGTTGCATGCAAGATTTTCTGCATGTCACACGTGGATTAGATACAGAATTTTATTATATAGCATACAAGAACGGAAAGGAATTTAACATGTAACATGATTGTATAATGATTTTCACTTTTCTATCCTGAGAGCTGTCACATGGAAGGCTAATTAATTACATTGATTTTAATGTTGACAATTAAGTAAATTGAATATAAATTACTGTGGAGTAAATGTACGGGCAGAACAGGAAACTGAAGAACTTGACTTTCAGACAATATAAATACTGATCACTAGAAGCAAGTGCATTAGATGTTAAAATGTCGATAAAAAAATTAAAGATGTACAGAGCATCAGGTTTATGTGTAATCCCAGTAGAAACGTTAAAAACAAAGGGAGAAATATTGATGTATAAGATACAATTGGTTGCTTAGTATTATTTGGGTAAAAGACGTAAGAATAATTCCAAATGAATGGAAATAACCGATTATCGTATCAATATATAAGACAGGAGATAAAAATATATTACAACTATAAGTGAATCTCATTACTTTCAACTACGTACATAATTCTAATAAATGTATGTCCAAACGTACTCCCTATATTGACGACATAGAAGGTAATCATGAATTTGGATTTATAAGAAATAGCTCTGAAATAGATCAGACTTTTACTAAAATACACAGTTTAGAAAAGAAATCGGAATATAATGGCACAATTATATTCAGACTTGAAAAACCCATACGACTCAATGAAGAAGGAGAAATTAGTCAACCCTTAGGGATGCCAGACGCAGTCTCTGGCGAAACTTAGGAGAACTACAAGCCTCAAAACCACGGCCAACACCTCGGAAATCTTCTACAAGATCATCATTCTAACTCCGGCCGTGAAAGCCTAATCAATATCTTCTACTAGATCATCACAGTTTTCATATACTTTTGAAATTCAAATTTGTACTAGAACATACCATCAAATGATTAGAAGAAGAAGAAGAAGAAGAAGAAGAAGGCCTATAATTCAATGGTGTTCATAAGCTGTTAGTTTATGCTGATGATGTAGTATTATTAGGCGATAGCTAGGAGATACTAAGGCTCAACATGGTCACTCTATTGAGTAACACTAAAAAATTAGGGCTGGAAAACTACGAGTAAATATATGTTCAAGCATATAAATACATTATTTAATGAAAACGAACAATTAAAGTAAAGTATTCCCACTACAGGCCTCAGGAGGCCCTTGGGGTAGTGGGAGGTTAAGGCTCCCACTTTTTCTGGACAATCGGCACTTGATGTCAGCCGGGTTGTCAGCCCTGCGTGACGGCCGCCTTTACCCCAGAACAAGCGTCTGGTACTCATTTCCGTTAGAGGCTGAGTCGACCCCAGGGCCATAGTGCCGCCAGAAGGTTTTGGTCAGTTTAAAAATTTAATGAGGGAAATTTTGAAGAAGTGGCTAAATACAAATACATAGGAACAATAATTACAAAGTAGCATGAGGTGCAGAAATAAATTAAACATAGGCTTAATTCTCGAGATGCATGCTATTATGCATTACAAGGAATCTTGTCCCAACGTCTCTCAAAAAACATTAAACCGAAAGTATATAGAAGCGTTATTCTCCCAGTTACGTTATACGTATGCAAAAACATACCTTTATACATTTACTTTAACGGAGAAGAAAAGTATACGAGTATTTTAGAATTAAAAACTTTTAGCAAATGTTTTGGACCAAAGAGAGATGAAATGCATAACGGTTAGCTACATGATCATTATGGGAACCATATCTAATAAGAATAACTAGTTCTCGTAGACTGCGATGGGTAGAACATGTGGCACAAATGGAGAATAAAAGAGGGATTGGAAACAGGTACGAAAACCAGACGGAATCGATCAGTAGGCAGATAAAGAATGAGGTGAGAAAATAACGCAACCATGAACCTACATGTTCGATAGTGTCACTGAGTTAGTTAGGTTCTGTCAAATTTGTATAGTTGTTGTAAATGACGGAACAATCTAAAATATTATTAGATTAATTGATTCGTATCGGTAGTATGACTACTAGGGATGTCTGACTATTACCCGAGTTCAATTCCCGGTTATAACATAGAACTATATATATTTAGGAATCATTTTTGGAACGAAGTCAACTCATCCTCAGGTACTTGATTTTAGAAGTATGCAATTCCGATCAAGAAAAACTAAAATTAAAGTTATGAAATTCCCGTTACGCTAACCTGGGTACACGTGGTGTATGGGTTGTCATGCTCTCATTTAGATCTAAGGTTCGCATATTAAAACAACCTGCTCTATAGGCTCTTCAAGACATATATGAACGTGTTAAATTTACAATATGGCAAGTCATTTTCGTCAGCAGTAAAAGTGTAACTATTGCAGGCCCACAAATTTAATTCAATTTTAGATTCTATATTGGTACGGCCTCGAGAAGGGTACAGATGCCGACTATGTATACCTTAATAAATCTCGAGTAATGACACTGCGACGTTTTTAGTAGTTCTGCCAGCAAGTCTTAATCCTACGTTCTCGTCGTGCTCCCTGACTGCAGTCGTAATAGATTGCAGCTAACACGATGGAACGAAAGGCGAGTTCTCAACGCCTTAAAACTGAGACCTGTCGGCTAAGGGGGCAAACCCTAAAAAAAACCCAGGTCCTCCGTGTCTGATGGTTAGGCGTCAGGCTGGCAACCTGGCCCTGGAGAAAAGTATATCGCTACGTACTTCAGTAAAATATGTCAGCCGGATGGATTTAAATATGACAGACTTAAGCTACGAAAACGGACCTTTGCTATTGGCACATGGAATGTTCAAGGCTTGAACACTAAAGAACAAGAAGTAATAGATGAGATTACAGCAATGAATACAGATATTATTGTGCTCTCAGAAACAAAAAGGAAAAGGAAAGGACAGGAAAAATTAGGAAATTATACACATATCTGGAGTGGAGTACCAAAAACTAGTAGAGCAAAAAGAGGTATATCGATTTTGATAAAAAATAAGTTGGTAAAAAATATAGTGTCTTGGGAAGAAATTGATGAAAGAATTATAAAGTTAAATCTCAAACTTTATGGGATAGAACTTATAATAATAGGAGTATATGCCATAAATGAGGATGCAACAACCACAGAGAAAAATTAATTTTTTGACAAACTGTCAGAAATTTTGGACAACATAAAAAAACACCAAGAAGTAATAATAACAGGAGATTTTAATAGTTGAGTAGGAAGTAGAATGAAAGATGAAGTGATTGGACCATTTGGGGAAAAAGTGGAAAATGACAATGGAGATAGATTGATAAGTTTATGTAAATAACATGACTATATGATAATGAATAGTTTCTTCCAACATCGGGAAATACATAAATACACATGGGAACAGCCAACAAAAAGTCTCAAATCAATAATTGATTATATAATTGTGAAACAAAAACGTGATATGATATTAAAATATATATACAGTCAATATGCCCATTTCACCAATAAATGTTTAAAATGGTCAACTAGTTTCTACAGCCAAGCTGTCATTCTCAAGACCAGTTATTGACTCATTTTTTTTTTTTGATATGATATTGAAAGATGTTAGAGTGTATATAAAACCAGATTGCGGAAGTGATCATTATATGCTTTTGGGAAAATTCATATTAACAAGTAGGAAAAAACAAAATATTGAAGTAACGGAAGACAGAATAAATACAACCCCTTTGAATGAACAAAGATATAAAGTAAGTTTACTCTATGATGAGAGTATAAAACATCTTTTTCAATCAAGATTAAAACAAAAACTTAATTTAAATTTAAATAAATCTGCAGTGGAAATGTATGATCAACTAAAGGAAAGTATACATTCAGCAGCTTTAGAAGCACTTGGGACAGAAAACCTAGAAGTAAAAAGAAACAATGAATGGTTTAATCACGATATTAAAAAAATAGTAGAAGAAAAAAAGAAAGCACGGATGAAATGGTTATCAGAACACTCAACAACATCTCGAAATGAATATATCACTTTAAAACATAAAACAAAGGCGGAAGTGAAAAGAACAAAAAAAAAAAGAGGACTGGGATAATATATGCTCGAATATAGACCATTCGATTGGATATGCTAGATCCAAAGAAGCTTGGAAAACATTACAAAACATCAGGAAATCAGAAAGAAAGAAGATAAATATCCAGTTGATAAGACCATCGGAATGGATGTAACATTATAAAGGTTTACTTCAAGATAATATAAATAAGTTTCAACTTCAAGATACGGATGTAGAATATACATTTGACACTCCAGAGATAACAGAAGATGAAGTAAAAAGAGCTTTGAAAGAGGCAAAAAATGGGAGAGCACCAGGACCAGGAAATATTCAGACGGAACTCCTAAAACATGGAGGAGATAGTTTAGTAATAATTTTAACAAAACTTTTTAATAAAATTGAAATTGGAGACGATGTCCCAGAAGACTGGAATTTATCGTACATTACTCATATTTTTAAAAAAAGTGATAAAAAACTGTGTTCCAATTTTAGAGGTATAAGCGTTATACCTTCAACAGCTAGGATTTTTAGTAAAATTATAAATTTTAAACTTAAGGAGATAAAATATAACTTAAGAGAAGAACAATGTGGATTCCGGAGTGGAAGATTATGTATTGATAATATTTTCTGTATTAGACAATTACAAGAGAAAATCCTAGCAAAAAATAAACAACTGCATATTACCTTTATTGATTTAGAGATGGCATATGTAGTGTACCTCGACAATTGTTATGGATGGCAATGAGAAATATGAATATCTGTGATAAATGGATTAATATTGTTAGGAGGATCTATAGTAATACAACAGCTAAAGTAAAAAAATACAGAATAATTTAACAGAGGAATTCACAGTGAATAAAGGCCTTAAGCAGGGATTCAGTGTGTCACCAATTCTTTTTAACATTTATTTAGACCAGGCTCTTAACTTATGGTATAAAAAATGTTCTGAAATGGGTATTCCTAGAGGAGGAAAATTTCTGCATTCATTGTTGTTTGCAGATGATCAAATAATTTTTGCAGGGGATGAAGATGATATGAAATATATGATAAATAAACCAATGGAAGAATATAAAAAATAGGGACTGAATATAAATTTACAGAAAACAGAATATATGTGTTTGGGAAAGGATATGGATGACCTCATACTTGAAACAGGGAAAATAAAATAAAATGTGAATTTTTAAAATATCTTGGGTCAATAATTACAAGTTTAGGTACCTGTGAGAAAGATGTACAGACTAAAATTGTAATGGCAAAAATGCAACTAAGACATTACATTGCGTAATTTGGAACAAAAATATTACAAAGGAAACTAAAATGAAAATTTATAAGAGCATAATACAGAATATTTTGTCATATGGAAGCAAAACTTGGTCTTTGACGGAATTACAAAGAATAAAATTAGAACAGTTGAATTTGCCAAAAAACAAGACAGGATAAAATAAGAAATGAATTCCTTTGGAGAGAAATGAATGTCACCACATCTGTTGTTAAGAGGATTGAAAATCAAATGCTTAAATGGTATGGTCATTTACAAAGAATGGAAAAAGAAAGATGGCCAAAAAATATATACCAATGGTCACCCCCTGGAAGAAATAAACGTGGCAGACCAAGATGGAAATTGAAATCCTACGTCAGAACAATAATGGAGGATAGGAATTTGGAAGAGGGAGATTGTAATGATAGAGATAAATGGAAACTGAAAACGGAAACCTATAAGTGGGGGAAACCGAAGAAGAAGAAGATTCTATATTAAATTTGGATTCTGGTAACACCCCTAAAATGATAGCATTGCAGTATATCATTTTTTCTACCCAATTTTATTACAATACTTTTCCATTATGTAAATTTCTGTAATACAAACAAATATGACGTACTGTACATCACTGTAACCTTCATTCTTTGAAATATCCTGAATGTGTCCTTCTTTAAGCAACTTAAACCATGGAACCCGTGCCGCAGATACACGGAAATGAAATTCAATAAAAAAAATAAAATTATTTATTATGAAACTCTGTTGCCATTTCATGTCTAATTTTGAATTGGAAGGCTAATGATTTGAGCTATTGAAGAACGCCATTAAGAGGGGGAGGAGTATGTGGTTTTAGAGTTGAAATTTGCTCATACATGTTCAGTTTTATAGATAATGTAACCAAACTTTGCATATAAAAATAAATAAAAGAAAATACTCTGCTCAAAACAATTAGAGGAACACTTGTAATAAATTGAATAAGTAATTGTTTTTTAAAGCTGTGATGCTGAAAGTTGGACAATATGTAAATTGAATTATTAATTTTATCATTGGATACAAATTTTAAAGATCCATGGCCCAAATACAGAGAAATTACCTCAAATAACAAATACAGAGAATTTTTTTTATTTTGGAAGGCACTGGCCACTTCTAATTGGTAAGCTTCCTGATGTTGCTATAGTGACGAATGTTAATTTTTGCCTTGTTTATTGAAGTCTCTGACAAAATGAGGCATTTAAATGAGTTTGAAGTGTATCATGCTCTACATCTTTTACGACAAGGTCAATCTCTGCGACAAGTGGTTAGAGAGCTTGGGTTTCTCCTTCCGTGGTGTCCAGGTAACGCAACAAGCACAGAGAGACAGGTCAGTATTGTAGAAGACGTGGCCAGGGCCGTAAATTTAAAACAAGCCCCCAGGATGACAGATACGTTGTTCTTTCTGCTCTTCGACAGCGTACAAAAACTGCAAAAGACCTGCAGAATGACCTTCATATGGCTTCCGGAATCCGGGTTTCAGACCAAACCATAAGGAACAGATTAAGGAAAGAGAATATTCGTCCAAAAAGGTCCGTTAAAAAACCACTCTTAACAAATGGACATAAGGCAGCAAGACGTACGTATGCTGAAAACCATGGTGATTGGAACCTGAACCAGTGGGAGTCTGTGCTCTTCTCGGACGAATCCAGGTATCGTCTAACACGTTGTGATGGTCGATTGAGGGTGTGGGGACGGCCAGGTGAAAGATTTTCTGCAGAGGCTGTATAGGAAATTGATAGATTCAGAGGAGGTTCCATAATGGTGTGGGCCGAAGTTATGTACAACAATCATACGGACCTTGTACTTGTTCCCCAGCGACTGAATGCTGTCCGGTATATCGAGCACGTTCTGGAAGAGCATGTAGTACCTGCTGCCATTGGAGTAGGCCCTGGATTTCTGTTTATGCAGGATAATGCCAGGGCACATTCTGCGGCTGTCACCAGGGATTTTCTGAGGAGGAATGAAATTGAGGTATTGCAGTGGCCAGCGATCTGCCCAGACTTCAACCCTATTGAACACTTGTGGGATCTTCTAGACAGGAAGGTCAGGAACCGACATCAAGTTCCACAAACTCTGCAGCAACTTGGAGATGCTCTGAAGGAGGAATGGGAGAATATCCCGCAAGAGGAAATCCAGAATCTTATTGGGAGCATGCCACGAAGGTGCCAAACTGTCATCGAATGTCGTGGAGGTCATACACGATACTAACTCTATATAACGAGTGTTTAACTTTGAAAAATAAGCACAATATTCAATTGCTTACATAGCGGAATTATTTTAAAAGTTAATTGTCAGCGTTATTCATTTGTTTTTACTGACATGAGCAATAAATAAATAAATAAATAAATAAATAAATAAATAAATAAATAAATAAATAAATAAATAAATAACAACAAATAATGTACTTTATTAATTTCATTTTTGTACCTTTTTCCAATGAAAAAATATTTGGATATTTCATAGTGTTCCTCTAATTGTTTTGAGCAGTGTATACAGTCAGATTTTTAAGATTAAATATTTATCTTTTAATGAATATGTCCACCATTGTGTTCTCGAGATAACGTCATTACCTCGTACGCAGCGGATCTGTGTTCGTTCACTGATCTGGACAATTTCCTGGGTGATTTTTTGATGTCGAGAAACTTTAAGACCCATATAGTACCCGAACACATTTGACAGTCATGATCACCTACCATATTTGCATTTTTAAATATATATGTGATAGCGATTGGTGTGTCTTGTCTGAAATGTTCGGCTGCGACACCGAATTGAGCTGATTTGTCATTCGCTGAGGACCCCAATGTCTTTGTGTGGCCAACCTTTAAAGATCCTCTCTCGACTGATCATTACTCTAAGGCCTGGTTTACGTGGGACACAGAAAAGTACCTAAAAAGCTGAGGTAAAACTAAAAATAAGAAAGAAAACATTCTGAAAATTATTTTTATTAAATCAATTAACTAGTAATACTAGGACTTTATTAGATTAAAAGTAAGATACATACAATGTTATTTACAAATATGGGTCGCACGAGCAATAAGCCGCACGTGCTGTTGACAGTCCGTTAAAATAAGCTAATATTTGGTAATAATATAAATTAAAAACACAATAATATTACAATTATATAACAATAAAATTGTACATTAACCCACTGGTGCATAGCGTCCCATATATAAGAAGGTGGAATATATTTTTTTTCCAGAAGTAGGAAATAATATTTCAACATTTTTTTAAAGTGGTATTACCTTCATTTATGACTATATTTTAATAATCTTTTATCACATTGTTGCAAAAGTTGATTATTTTACTGTAATTAGTATTTGTTTTGAGATGGCGCGTAAACAGTATGCTGTTGCGCGCAGAGGATGAGTAAATATGTAATTACAGTACTATTATCACATGATTTCTTTATAGACCCTATTTCACTCTAATAGTTAAGTACAAACTATTACCCTCTTACTAATAATCCACATATAACTTTTATACAAGGTTTATACACATCTCAATTGAAAATTCTTACTAATAAACACTGTTTTAGCTGTTCAGTGTAGAAGAGGTGTACAACTTTACATGGGAATCGTTATACATGCCTACAGCCTTGTTTAAGGATTCTATAACTAGACAAAATGTCGGACATCAAGATCAACTGATTGTTTTCTTATGATATTGATGAAAGTTTCCTTAAATTTAACCCAAAATGCAACACTCTAACGACTGTTTGATGGATGCACAGGCCATAAATAATATTAATAAAGCTCTGGGTAGGAAAATAAAGGCATCATAAAATGCCTTTCGTTACACTCATTCTCGATTAGGCCTAACAATATTTTAAAATTGAACATTGAATCACAAAAGGATATGTTTTACAATAATTGCTGTATACAAGATTTAACCTGAATGTAGTTTAAATGCTTCATAATATTATTTTAAGAAAACTTTCTTGCATCTTTAATACATAACACACACACCGATATAAAAATGTATTTAAGTATAGAGGTACTATTATTGCAAGAAGCTACATGTTAACTTGGTAGTCTTGTGGTTAGAGCTTCTGACTACTATGCTTGAAGTCGTAGGTTCGATTCACGATGAAACTCGAGTGATTTTTTTTTCGCTTGAAATGATATTTTGTTGTCGGTAACATTTCCTACTATTTTGAACGTTTTCTAACGCATCTTAAAACACTGCTGTACCGATATTAGGTCTAGGCATTGTTTTCTAGTATCTAATAATAAAAAGGTATCCTAATCAAATATAGCATTGGCCAAAATATAAAAAGAGTAATAACAATCCAAATTATAGCGAGTTTATATTCAAAATAATCAGGGAACAATTTTTAGTATAATAGAAATAGAAATAAATTGATAACTAGAACAATATACGATTTTGATATATAGCTTAATAAATTAAATACATGATAAAGTTATTACTCAGGAAAGGCACGTATAATTCATGGGTTTTCCAGTGGCAGCGTGCCGAATACAATGGGGAAAAGAATCTGAACTGTCCCTTTGTAACAAAAGACTCGGCAAGGTAGGTACCTGTCAAACTCGACATAAATCCCCAAGCTAACATTTCACACAATAAGATATTGACATGACAGGTGACGTCTTTATCGGAGACGTGATATTAGCAAGTCGTTATACGAAAATAAATATAATTATTCTACCAACATAAGAAAAATATATGGAAGATTTGAACATCCCTCAGTAATGGAGAATGGGCGTAAACCAGCCCCAAAACTTGTAAAATTGGTTACTTTGTAAGGAGGTCCAAAGCACGTGTGGGCGGGATCACAAAATACCTAATACCCAAATAAATTATTCGCGAGGAGATTCGCACATCAGTTAGTTGCTGGCCCTCAGCCTAATAGATCAGTTAGTTGCTGGCCCTCAGCCTAATAGATCAGTTAGTTGCTGGCCCTCAGCCTAATACATCAGTTAGTTGCTGGCCCTCAGCCTAATAGATCAGTTAGTTGCTGGCCCTCAGCCTAATAGATCAGTTAGTTGTTGGCCTTACTTCAAACAGTGCACACATCAGTTAGTGGTTAGCCTTACTTCAAACAGGGCACATTGCTAGATCATCTCCTACATTGTGCTTTGGAGCTCTAGAAAATAGTCGGAGGGCCGACCAGTGTATACATATAGGTAAATAAAGTAGTCAACTGTGTTAACTCCACGGCAGCCTCCAGTGATTTCCTATTAACGTATCACGTTAATCTTCTATGCATCACCTTTGATAGGAATCCAGCTCTTACCGAACCCTGACCTGAGCTAGTCCCGAGCAACAATTCAGTCCTCGTATCTTTTCCTGGACACCAATTAAACCATCCCGGACTAATCCTGTCCCACTGCATATAATTCATAAGTAATGGGGAAAGCTTTTATTAGTTTCCAAGAATTGGTCGAAATTCTTGACGTTAGATGGCAGCACATTATCTGTGACACCAATTCTACGTTTTATTTGTCATAGCGTAAAGGGGAATGTATATAAATTAAAACACACTTATTTTTTCCGTACCTCGTCAATTAGGGAATCTCTATTAATTCTTATCCATATTCATTTCTTACACAATTAATCACTAGTTGATGTTGTTTTATTTCTGTTTCAAACAGCGAGTAATATTGTTCTGACGTCATTATGATGACGAATATGTGACGTATTGTGTGTAACTGCTGTTTTGTTATATAGCTCCGGAACAACGTTTATTAGTATGGAAATTATACGAGATCTACATCACGCTTATATATTGTGTAATTAAACAACTGATGAAAGCCTGTATTAGAGATTTTTATTAGTAAGACCGTAATTGTTTTATTGCTATAATATAATTCGTTTTATAAAATTATCGTTGTCCCAATGACGAAATACATTTGAGTGTCCTATAAAAAGGACGCCATGCAGTGTGTACCATATTAAAAGTACATTCGATTATATACATATGAATTAGCTTGAACATTTATCTACTGCATTGGCTTATCTAATATGATCATAAGTAAATCTGTTAGTCATGTCTATGCTAAACACATGACTTTTCTTCTCTTTGTACCAATATCTCATTATAGGGCCTAAATAAGTATTTTAGTGTACATATGTATATAAACCATCTTATAATTACATTTTTTATATTTATTATCAGTCTGACTACGAACGAAACCTTTGAAATATTGGAAAGTGGAGAAAAGGAGAGTCTTGTATATGTTTGTCCGCCTGATGATGACCTATTCAACGACGTGAATAGCGATAAATCTGACAATAAGTATTGAAGCGAATCTCAACCACCTCGACCGTCGAATGCTGCTTGTTACCACTGAGGTTCAGTTTGTGTTGAACGACGACAATATTGAAGAAGAAATAGGCTGTGTTCAAAATACCCCTACTAATTCTAAAAAAATAAAATAAAATATATGACAAATAATGTTGTACCTGAGGTCAAATTGTAAAATGTCCCCCAGCCTAAATTATTCTCCTCCAACAATAAAGGGATGGGAAGAGTTGATCATATGGACCGTTTGTTTCATCATATAGCTCTAGAATGAGGCAATAGAAATAGTGGAGGCCTATCTTGCTTACTTTCTAGATGTTCAGTGTTGTGAATGCATGGATACTTGACAGAAAACTACATAAGCAGGACATTTCGGAACCTCTGTAGGCACCAACTTGCCATTACCATATGGAGTTCCATCACATCAAGGAAAATCGACTCCAGCACCTTCACAAGACCTTAGGTTTGATGGCCTATGTAAAATGATACACAAAGATGATTTACAAATTGCACTGGGATGCCTAAGTTCATTTGCTCCAAATGAAAAATAGGACTACATCCAAAATGGTTTTTGGAATTTCATATAAAGAAATAACATAACACTCAATGTTCCAATAAATGTGTGCCCGCTTTGACAGGAATAAAATTTATTTAATTTTTTGTATTTTTCATTCTTATAACTAAACAAGAGTAATATATATATATATATATATATATATATATATATATATATATATATATATAACACAATATAATTGTACTGCCTGTTGTGCATAGCGTTCCATTTTTAAGACAAGTTAAATTTGTATGTCTAACATATAAAAACCAATATTTATATATTAACTTTCAAAACATTAAACAGTGAATTCCTTATTTTAAAAATAAAAATTTACTTTATGCACTAATGGGTTAACTTGGTTATGTAGAATCATTAAGAATTAATGGTACTGCAATTTGTTAAAGTATTTATTTATGCATGAATGAGTGTTGTTCTTATTTTCCGCGTTTTGTCCAGAAATTTACCCAAATGTATTCAATTTTCTGGGCTTACCATTAACTCGTAGCATGCCAATCTTTCACGTTTTGAATTTAGGAATCCTTTAGGTAATAACTGACGCCTCCAATATTCCAAATCGTTACATTTTCCTAATATATGTATCTCGTCTTGAAAGCTCCCGCACATTGGACATATTCGCAGTTTGTGACCGTCGCTAATTTTTAAAAATTTCCATGCCCCTAACATAAAGTACTAAGACTGCTAAAGAATGCACTATTATTTGTTTATGTTGATTCAATTTCAAACTATTGACTTTCTTGATATCTCATTTATTATTATCATTGACTCCGATATATCTATTTATTTATTTGAAATATACTTATATACTATTTTTACAAGCTAATTTATTATTTGTATTCTAGAGCACTACTTGTACCACATTATAATTAGGTTCAGTATGATAGTTAAAGTATCCCCGCTTGAGACTTATTATTATAAAATATTTATTGTTCAGTTTAGATTATTACTGATACATGTTGACGAAATATTTATGCCTAGTAGTTTGCAAACTCAGAATAGTGAAATATGTCCATGAAATTAGGGCCCAGCCACGGATACTCTGCTAGAAATTTATGTGGTTATTCTTTTTGCTCTCTGATTCTCATTAGTTACTCGATTTATCGTATTAGGTCATATTAATAGACACTTGTTGTTCACGCTATAATCTTTATGTTTATATTTATGTATATGTATTATTCGAGCTTACCCGAACCCCGAGCTTGGAACTTTATGGTAGCAGTTGTATGTATTATTGTTATTATATTCACGGGACCTCAGAGCACACATCATAATAGTAGATTTCTCTAAAACCCCGTGCAGAAATAAGAAATAGAATTAATAAAGAAAAATTTACAATTGCCTGCCTCGATGGAATATTGTGGAATAAAATATAAGTAATAAAAATAATATAATATATCATAAATATGTGTTAGAGTGGGTGAAGGAAGAACAATGCCGCAACTTATGATTAAGAAGAAAATAAATTGGATTGGCCACTGGCTAAGAAGAAACTACCTGCTGGCGGATGCGCTAGAAGGAATGGTTTACGGAAAGATGGTAGGAGGCAGAAAAAGACATCAGATGATGGACAATATTAAAATAAATGGTTTGTGTACGGATACAAAAAGGGAAGCTGAGTTAAGGAAAGAGTGGAGAATGCTGAGTTTGAAGTGAAATACCTGTTCTTGGGCAGAACACTATGTATGTATGTATGTATGTATGTATGTATGTATGTATGTATGTATGTATGTATGTATGTATGTATGTATGTATGTATGTATGTATGTATGTATGTATGTATGTATGTATGTATGTATGTATGTATATGTATGTATGTATGTATGTATGTAATGTATGTATGTATGTATGTATGTATGTATGTAGTATGTATGTATGTATGTATGTATGTATGTATGTATGTATGTATGTATGTATGTATGTATGTATGTATGTATGTATGTATGTATGTATGTATGTATGTATGATGTATGTATGTATGTATATATATATATATATATGGTATGATAAGAAAAATACATGCCTGGACGGAATTCGAACCCGGATCTCTGAGTCTGTACCTCAGCGTGATATCCATTACACTACCAGGCGAATCCAATTCAAACACTTATTTTTTTTTTCCTTATATATGTATTATACTCTCCATTATTACTAGATGTCGCGAGAACACTGTCTTCACTGCCATCTAGTAGCTGGCAGTGAAGACAGTGTTCTCGCGACATCTTGTAATAATGGAGAGTATAATACATATATAAAAAAAATAAGTGTTTGAATTGAACTAGTGTAATGGATATCACGCTGAGGTACAGACTCAGAGATCCGGGTTCGAATCCCGTCCAGGCATTTATTTTTCTTATCATACCATATTAAGCTTGCATTGCTCAATGTTAAAGATTTAATTATAACACATATATATATATATATATATCATACAATTGTTGAGAGCATCATTACTTATGGAGCAGAACTTTGACCATTAACAACTAGAACAAATAAGTATTTTTTGGCAACGGAAATTTATTTTATACGAAGGGCAGCAATAATTTCAAGAAGAGAAAACATTAGAAACTCAGTTATATGGTAGAAAATGAAGATTGAAGACACTATATACTATATTAAAACTATGAATTATATTAAAACTAAGCAATTAAGATGGTACTGATATGTCCAGCGAATATGTCCGGCCACCAAAATGTGTTTTGGAATGGAAACCTGAGGAAAGACAAGGCAGAGGAAGACCTAAAACTTCCTGGAGTCAGGGAACACATTTATACATGAAGGAGAAACATCTACAATCACGAAATTGGATAAACCGACATAATTGACTATTAGGAATCGGACGATGTCAAAGATATTAATCAACCGATGATCTGTCTATTGTCATGTCCTCTTCAATTCTTTTGTATCCTATTGGAGTTTTTTCTCACTAACTAAAACAACTCACTGGCATTATCGAACATGTTCATGGGTGGCCGCGTGGACATAAGTTCCCCTTACGCCCTTATTCCGAGCTAATGTTTTCCTGTTATCCACTGTATATTTGCCCTTCCTCAAATCATGGTTAATGTTATCCTCCTATCTCATTCTTGGCCTACCAACTGGGCACTTTGCCTCTGGTTTTCCTAAAGGAGTTTCCATGCCCCTATTTCATTCCCCATATATGCCACACGTTCTGCCCATGGTACTCTACTAGATTTAACTGTTCTTATTACATCTAACTTCCTAATAAGGATCATTAGCTCACTTCTTCGATTTAAAAATTTGTTTAATAACTTTACTCTTAAAAACTTATACTCTTCTCTCCTCCCTTACAGTGAGAGTCTATCTTTTGCATCCATATAACTGAAAGAATAACATTTGAATATATTTTAACGTTTTTTATTTTAATTTAACCCTATTTTTTAAAAATATAAATTAATTTGCCACTATATGACTCGTCCAGAATTTGAGAAAAAAATTCTTAAGAACGCTTTTGGGTCAAAAAGAGATTGACAGATGAATGGAGAAAACTACATAATAGTGAGCTACGTGGTATGTATAAGAAGCTAGATATAATAAGAACAGTTAAGTCTCGTATACTGCTATGGACAAGGCATGTGGCACGAATGAAAAATGGAAGAGGTGCAGGGAAGCTTCTTGTAGGAAGACCAGAGGGAAAACGCCCAGAATAATGTGGAAGGGTAATATTGTCCATGATTTGAGGGAAGTAGATTATACAGGGGATGATTGGAGAACATTAGCTGAGGATAGGGATACATGGAAATCTTATGTCCGCGCGGCCATGAACCTACGGGTTCGATAGTGCCAGTGAGCTAGTTAGTTAGTTATAACTCATACAAAAACAATATTATAGTTCTCTAAATCAGTTTTTGAAATTTCCAAATTTGGATCCAAGAGCAACCTTTGAATTGAAAAGTAATAAGTTATTAGATCTACTTTCTACTCAAATAATTTTCTATAGATCAAACTCTATGATTTCCTAATTTCGTGAGCTAATAAATAATTGTATAACAAGTTTCGCGTATAAAAGGGCTGCCAAAGTTAATGCATAATTTTAAGAATAGATAATGGAAAATTATTAGTTGAAAATATATTAAAGGTACAGGGGCTTTCAGTAGGGATACGTAAATGAAAGATTGAAATTAATTTGAAATAAATAAATAAATGAAATTAAATGAATAACATATTAAATAAATTTGAAATGTAGATGATTAAATTTGAAATAAAATTGAATTCCATGAGTTTAACATGATTTTTATCACCAAGAAACTGAATTGTGATCATAGACCACTTTTTTATATTGAATTCAAATATGAAATGAGAATTCTTTCATCAGACATTGTTCTTTGTAACTCTATTTTTTTGTAATAGGCTTTTTTGGTTATAATTCTTCTAAATTGTAGAAGTGGTTATTTTATTAAGAATAGTATGGAGCGATGGTCGGGCCAGTAATGTACTATGGTAGTGAGAATTGGGGTTTCCAAAGAACGGAAGTACTAAATAAGGTATATACGCATTTTCTAAAATATATTACAGGACTTAGTAAGGCCGTTTCTTACTGTGGAATTTTATATGAATTCGGGTCATTCCAGGACGACATACACTGTAAAATTCGTGTACTCAAATACTGGTTGCGAGTAATCGAAGGTGAACAAACAATGCTTAGAGCAATTTGTTACGACCACCAAATTAAAAACATAGATGTTAAATTTTGGGCAGACGAGGTTAGGAGAGAACTCCAAAAGATCGGGATGGGCTGGATATGGGAAAAAGGGACTGAAAATCGCAAGAACTTCTGGAGAAAAATAAGGAGGAGGTGCTTAGATATAAACCAAGTTACTTTCGCCGAATGTACAGGAAAATGCTCACTGTGTTTACAAAGAGACCTAAAACACGTCTGGGGAAAAGAATCGTATATACTCAACCTAGGATTTAAGGAGAGATCAGGGCTTGCTTGGTTTAGGCTAGGGGCATGGAAATTTCTAAAAATTAGCGACGATCACGATATGCGAATATGTCCAATGTGCGGGAACTTTGAAGATGAGATACATATATATTAACATGTAATGATTTAGAATATTGGAGACGTCAGTTATTACCGGAAAGATTTCTAAATTCAAATCGGGAAAGATTGGCATGCTACGAGTTATTGGTAAATCCAGAAAATTGGATAAACCTCGGTAAATTTCTAGACAAAACGCGGAAAATGAGGACAACACTCATTGATGAATAAATATATGTTATCAAAATGCAATACCATTAATTCTTAACAATTATATAAAAATTAATTGGTGTATAATGCTATCGTGTTATTATTTAATTGTAATATTATTGTGTTTTCTTTATGTAATTGTAATGTTAATGTTTTTAGTGTATAATGTTATTGTGTTATTATTTAATTGTAATATTATTGTGTTTTCTTTATGTAATTGTAATGTTATTGATTTTTGTTGTTTATTTTTCTTTACACTAGTACCAATTATTACTTTATTGTAACGGACTGTCAACAGCATGTACGGCTTACTGCCCGTGCGACCCATATTTGTAAATAATATTTTAAATATCTTACTTTTTGTCTAATAAAGTCCTACTACTACTACTACTACTACTACTACTATTAAGAATAAGTTGGCACCAGACAGACGAATTGATGTCAAAATTTGTTCTAAATCTGTACAAACTTATTCATGTTAAAACAGAATCTAAATTGTTAACTCAAAAATATCTTAATGATAATTATTATACGGGAATTAAATTTGTCTAAACAGTCGGCCGGGAATTTAATTTCCAGGCTCAATGGTTGGAATTCACTCCAAAATGATACAAGGAAATCTGTTTATCGTAGGCCCGATAGCGATTTCATAGACTACTTCTCTAGTTTTTGTAATAATATCATCATCATCATCATCATCATCATCAACAATCACGGATTAAACCCTTGTGGCTTGTTCCGGTCTCATATATTCTCATTCAAAAGTTGGGTCCATCTCTTCTTCGGTCTACCAACATTCCTGCGTCCTTTTGGTTTGTATTTAAATATAATTTTGGGAATGCGATAATCTTCCATTCTTTGAACATGTTCTTTCCAGTTTTTTCTAGATTTTTTTATTCTATCTAAGAGTTTAAAGATATTTAGCTCATTTCTAATATCTACACTTCTTCTCTTATCTAGAAGTTTGCAACCAGCCACACTTCTCAGAAATCTCATTTCAGCTGCTTCTATGATATTCTCTTCTCTTTTAGTTAAAACCCAAAATTCACTAACATACAATAGTAAGGTGCTGCCACTACTTTATAAAATTTTAGCTTTGTTTCTTTTCTTGTGCTTTTAAATATTCTTGATTGTTCCACATATATAATTACATTTATGAAGTTTGTTAAATAGATCTTCATTTTTAAAATAGGAAATTTCATAACCCAGATATTTAAAATGGTCCACTTGTTCAATGGGTTTCCCTTCCAGAATTATTTTAGCTCTTATGGTATCTGATCCCTTAAACGCTAGGATTTTCGTTTTACTTATTGATATTTTGAAACATATTTCTGTATAATGTTATTTAACTGAAAGAGCAATTTCTGAAGATCATCTTCTGAACTAGATATCAGAACTTGGTCGTCTGCAAAAAGTAAGGTATCTAACATCTTACTTTGACATGTGAGTCCAAATTTATCTGCCAATTATATATGATATCGTCAATATAAATATTAAAAAGGGGGGATGACAATGGATATCCCTGTCTTACACCTCTATGTATTGTTGCTGTTATATTGTTTTTATTTTTGCCTCCAGTTTCTATTGTTATTTTATTTTCTATATATAGACTTTTTATTGCAGTTATTAAGTCCTGAGGTACGCCTTTCTCTTTCATTATATTCCACAATTTATTTCTGTTAACTTTGTCAAATGCCTTTTCAAGATCTATAAATGCCATAAAAGTTGGTAGATTATATTCTCTGTGTTTCTCAATTATTTGATTGATAGTGAAAATGCAATCTGAACAGGATCTGCCTTTCCTGGATCCACTCTGGGCTTCTAGAATAATACTTTCCATAATTACATTTAAACGATTTTTCAATATATTTGCATACATTTTATAACAGGTACCCAAGATATTTATGCCTCTGTAATTTTCACAATCATGACGATCTCCTTTTTTATAAATAGGATATATTTTGGCCGTGTTCCATTCTTCTGGGATATGACCAGTCTTCCAGCATATTATATTCAACAAATCTAAGATACGTTGTTTTAGTTGAATAGAGCCATATTTTATTAGTTCATTATTAATATTATCAATGCCAGGAGTTTTTTTTGTTTTTACAATGATTGATGACAGTTATTAATTCTTCGAAAAAAATTGGATCTATATTTTCGTCAATTAATGATAAGTTTATTTCCTCATCATCTGATTGTTCTGTCCACAGACGTTTGAAATAAGATATCCATTTATCCTCAGAAATTATGTTCAATTTGAGTTGATCTTTTTCCTGATTATTAATGTGTTTTAGAATATTGTATCGTCCATGTAAATCATGTTATAGGTCATTAATCTATTTTTCCCATGAACTCCTTTTAATTTTTCTAATTTCTCTTCGAGCAAGGCATTTCTTTTTTTTTTTGTATTCCTTTTTTTGTATGCAATCAGGTTTTCATCTGTTCTCATATTCAAGCATCTCAAGTATGCATCTTTTTTTCCTTAACCAGTTTTGCTATTTCATCGTTCCAAATTTTTAATCTTTTATTATTATATCTTTTATTTCTAGTTCCAAGTGATTCTGAAGCAGCCTGTATTTATTATATTTTAATTCTTTCCCTTCTGTATTGATATTTCTACTTATTGCATTTTGTTTTATATATAGATCTAGTCGTTGTTGATATATATTTCTAATCGATTCATCTTGAAGTATTAGTAATAATATGTGTTCAATAATATGGAGGCTCTTTGACATTAACACCAGTCAAATGAGTGGTGATTGTTAATAGACTAATCAAGAGTTGGCATGAAGTCTGTAACTTGCTTCTGCATTACAGCAGTGAATTATCATCAATACCCATTACACTTACCACTGATATGAAAGAGACATATGGAACTATGAAATTGCTGTTAGAAAAAACCAATATACCAAATATAACTGGTAAATCTGCGGAGATTTGAAGATCAGTGCCTTATTATTTGAAATGAAACTTGTATACACTATATTTTAGACATGTTGTTGACTATTTGTACCTGTCAAGTTGGCGATAGGTACATTTTGGTTTATAAGGTTTTTGTAAAGCGGTATGACGAACTTCCGGTTGCCATGTTGTATCAGCATTCTTTGAATAAACGTGTACCAGAGTGGTCGTGTTATTTACAGTCTCCGGGTAGAGGCTCGATATTTCCTCTTCAGATCGGATCTTTTATGATCAAATCATCAGGTCCACGCGGGGGCCTTAAGCATATATTTGGTGCTTAGTAGCAACTAATATATTAAGGAAGTTTTGCATAACTTCAAGTCGCCACGTGCTTCAACGCAACTTCGTGTGAGTGATTTTTGAATATAACACGTTTCCATCTACATCGTGTGCATCAGGAAGTTCGTCTTCCAGCTAATATTCACCTCCTGTAACGAACTTGTAAGTACTGTAATAAAATTATTGTTAACAAATGTGAGTCCGGCAAAGTTCTTAGTTATTTCTACAGTAACCCATCCTCAGGTCCGCTTAAGTGCTGGGGCGGCCGAACTCTAACATCGATTAGAAAATACCAGCTGCGTCTCTGCAGTTGAGTGCAGCAAGCAAGGGATGTTGTGTGCAACTACATAATATCACCGACGAACACATGGTCCTCCGGGCCGGATCTCATGAAACATTTGGTCCTAATGGTCAGGATTAACACTAGTGAACTATTATAGTGAATATAAAACATTACTGTGGTGATTATATTCAAAGAGAGCTGGAAGAACTGAAAATTGCGAAAGTTGAGCACGTGGTATTTAGTGCATATGAACTGAGGCGGTCACGTGATAGTAGGCAGCCATATTGAAATATTAGTAGACAATGCGAATAGCGCAGCTACTATATTTATGAACTTTGGGAATTAAATGAGCGACAAGAAGTCTTCATTAGTGTTCAAAGCAGTGAGAAGTTGAAAAAATACATCATATAGAACTCAGTTTCTTATATCTTAAGTAAAAATAAGGGACGATCGTAATTTGCAAGATGGCGGCGAGAAATCACGTGATTCTTCTACAGCATTTAACAAGGAAGGTTAATCAGCAAGAGTGACCTAAGGTGCTGCAGTTGTGCCAACATAAATCTGGTGTTTGGAACATTATATGTACATGCATCTGGGTTCCATACCAACCGTCTTGGACATTTCAGGGAAGTATAATTAGTACATTAACACTAATGGCAATTATTAGTCAAATTAATTGTTTTCTACGGTATTTTATTCAAGAAAATAATTAAAACACTTCATGGGGGTTGTGTTTAAAGTAAAGATTGCTGAATATAAAAGTGTTAATCACATTTTCAGTAAATATAGTTACTTTCAGTAAAAATAAATCATTATTGATTATTTATGGGAACCAATTGCCATTAGTATGTCAGATGTTAAGAAAGGTGGAAATCTAAAGGTACGTTCATACAATTGTTTTATATATATATATATATATATATTGTTTATGTTTGCTGAAAACTATTTTGTGTTGGACACATATTTTGTTTAATTAGGGTTAAATATTATTTTATTTAACTATATTTGTAAGTGTTAGATTATCGAGTTTATGTAAGTAATTCAAATCCAGTAACAATGGCTCTCGATAGTGAATCAAAAGCAGTTGCAAAGCGAAGCATGCTTAAGCGTTCACTTATACAGCTAGAAAAATATTTGCAAAAGGAAAATTTATCTATAGCTGAATTATCAATCAAACAAGATAGATTAACTGATGTAGGGATTCAGTTCACAGAAGTTAAGAACTATTTAGAGCTGGAAATAGATTGTGAAAATTCTGACGCTCATGCAGAGGAGCATGATAATTTAAAGAAAGATTTGATAAACTTTCAATAAAATTTAGGGAACTGATGAATGTTTTTGAAAGACCAAGATCTCCTACAGGGTCTCATGTATCTGAAACATCAAATAGGAGTAATAATTTAAAATTACCGGCTATAAACTTACCTAAATTTAAGGGTGAACTTACTAAGTATTTAAGTTTCCGAAATACTTTTATGAGTCTTGTTGCAAATAATGATAGTTTAGACAATGTGCAAAAGCTACATTACTTAATTTCTTCTCTTGAGGGAGAACCAAGGGGCTTATTAGACAACCTGCAAATATATCCTCAGAACTACAAAGTAGCATGGTCGTGTTGATTGAATCACGCTACTTTAATAATAGATTAATTTTAAGTCAGCACGTTAAGCAGTTGTTAGACTTAAATAGTTGTAATTCTGGTTCATTTGTAGATTATAGGAAATTAGTCAACGCTGTTAAGGGAAGTGTAGCAGCTATTGAAAATTTAGAATCAAATGTGCCCTTGGGAGAATTACTTGTACAAGAAATTGTCTTGAATAAGATAAAATCAAACCATCGCAGTGAATGGGAAGGTAAATTCTCAGCTGATGAGATACCAAAATTGGATGATTTGATAGACTACCTTGAAAGGAAATGTCAAACATTAGAATTATCAGATTGTAAGAAATTTTCAACAGCTGACAGTCATAGCAAACCTAAACTGAAGTCGTTGCTTGCTGCCAGCAACAATAATTCTAATAAATGTTTTTATTGTAATGTACATAATCATGTAATTGATAATTGTAGAAAATTTAAGGGTTCGTCATTTAAGGAAAGAAGGGAATTTGTTCAAAGGAACAACATGTGTTTTTTATGTCTGGCAAAAGGACATAGAAGTAGTGATTGTAAACAGAAGCCTTGCAGTAAATGTAATAAGAGGACTAATCAATTATTACACTATCATAACAGTAATATTGATGGCCCTAGTAATGCAGATTCAAATTATAATGTAAATTCAAGGGAGAAAGAACTTACTACAGCTGAAGCTTCTCAATCAATTTCTACTGCCGCAATGAAAGTATTAAGCGGCCTAGGCAGCAATGTACTGTTGAGTACTGCTTGTGTTGGAGTGAGGACGAATGGTGGGGAAGTGATCCCAGTTCGTGTTCTTTTAGATTCTGCGAGTCAGCTCTCATTTGTTTCTTGCTGAATTAGTTAAAAGGCTAGGTATTAAACTAAAGCTTGTAGTCTTCCCGTAATAGGTATAGGGAATATTAATGCTTCTCCAGTAAATTCAATATGTGATTTACAACTTTTATCTAGGGTTTCGGACTTTGTATTAAATGTCAATTGTGCTGTGGTAAAATCCATAACCACACAACTGCCAGCTCAGAAAATTGAAATATCTGACTGGAGAATTCCAGATCATATTTGGCTTAGCGATGAAAGGTTTAATGAACCTTCTGAGGTTTCATTACTGCTAGGCGCAGATGTGTATTATGATGTTGTACTAACAAATGTGTCATCTAGGAAAGGATTTCCGACGTTGATTGATAGCCGCTTTGGTTATATTCTTTCAGGGAAATTTCCTGATTCTTGCCTCGAGAGTAAGATAAAGAAACCTCGTAATGTCAATTTAGCAAAACTAGATTCTTTGCATTCCAAACTACAAGAATTTTGGACTTTGGAGGAGTTGAATAGTTCAGTGCTAACTCCTGAAGAAAAGGCATGTGAATTGCACTTTTCTGAGAACGTTTCCAGAAGTGAAACTGGAAAATTTATGGTAAAGCTTCCTATTAAAGAAGAAGCTCCTGTGGTGGCCTTGTCAAGGAACAATGCTATCAAAAGATTGAAGCACATGGAGGGGAAATTAAATAGAACCCCTAAACATAAAAGTGACTATGTAACTTTTATGAAAGAGTATATGAGTCTAGGTCATATGGAGTTGGTCCATATAGAAAATGAAAATGATCAATCATTAAAATATTACCTACCTCATCACTATGTAATGAAGGAAGACAGCACCACTACTAAGCTTCGAGTAGTATTCGACGCTAGTTGTCCTTCCTCTAATGGGGTCTCTTTGAACTCTATGTTAATGACAGGTCCAGTCTTACAACCTGACTTGTTATCTATTGTTCTTAGGTTTAGAACCTACTTTGTTGCATTGTCAGCTGACATTGCAAAAATGTATAGGTGTGTGGAAGTTCATCCTGCAGACAGGGATCTTCAAAGAATTGTCTGGAGAGATTCTCCTGATGATGAAATTAAGGAGTATAGGTTGACGACTGTAACATATGGTTGTACTCCATCCTCTTATCTTGCTACAAGATGCCTTGTAGAACTTGCAAACGAATGTCAACGAACTCAGCCTCAAATGGCTGAAGTAATTCGTTCATGTTTTTATGTTGACGACTTGCTGACGGGGGAGAGTTCCATTGAAGGGGCTCAGAAATTCCAAGAGCAATTAAGTAGTACATTGGATGCTGCACATTTTCATTTGCGGAAGTGGTCATCCAATGAAATGAATGCTTTGTCTAATGTTCCGTCAGAACGTTCTTCTCTTTTGGAATTAACCAAAGAAGATTCCGTAAAAACATTGGGTATTGTATGGCATCCTGCTAGTGATGTTTTGAAAATAAAAATCAATCTCAAGGCAAACGTAGGAGTTGTCACAAAAAGAAGTATACTGTCTTGTGTTGCTTCTATATTTGATCCATTGGGACTACTTCCATGTGTGGTAATCAAATGTAAAATGTTGTTACAACAGTTATGGCAATTAAATATGAATTGGGATGATCAATTGGATTATTCTCTAACTGTCTATGAAAATTGGACTAATCTTCATAGAAATCTTCATGTTCTGAACGAAATAAAGGTGCCAAGAAAGGTATTACCCTTTCAGAATGCTAAAAGGGTTGAAATTCATGGCTTTTCAGATGCTTCTGAAGGCGCTTATGGAGCTTGTGTTTGTGTGAAATCCATTTCCATGGAACATGAAGTTTACGTAGGATTATTAACTGCGAAGTCAAGAGTAGCTCATTTGAAAACACAGTCTATTACTAGGCGCAAGCTTTGTGCAGCTTTATTGTTGTCTAGAATCATGAGTAAGGTTTGGGAATCATTAAATGTGCTGTGTTTCAATTTTGTAGCATATTAAGTATTATTTTGTTATGTTTTTCCTATTTGTATATATGTTCTATGCAATTGTAGTGTTGAGAGTACTCAAGGTGGGGAATATGTTGACTATTTGAACCTGTCAAGTTGGCGATAGGTACATTTTTGTTTATAAGGTTCTTGTAAAGCGGTATGACGAACTTCCGGTTGCCATGTTGTATCAGCATTCTTTGAATAAACGTGTACCAGAGTGGTCGTGTTATTTACAGTCTCCGGGTAGAGGCTCGATATTTCCTCTTCAGATCGGATCTTTTATGATCAAATCATCAGGTCCACGCGGGGGCCTTAAGCATATATTTGGTGCTTAGTAGCAACTAATATATTAAGGAAGTTTTGCATAACTTCAAGTCGCCACGTGCTTCAACGCAACTTCGTGTGAGTGATTTTTGAATATAACACGTTTCCATCTACATCGTGTGCATCAGGAAGTTCGTCTTCCAGCTAATATTCACCTCCTGTAACGAACTTGTAAGTACTGTAATAAAATTAGTGTTAACAAATGTGAGTCCGGCAAAGTTCTTAGTTATTTCTACAGTAACCCATCCTCAGGTCCGCTTAAGTGCTGGGGCGGCCGAACTCTAACATCGATTAGAAAATACCAGCTGCGTCTCTGCAGTTGAGTGCAGCAAGCAAGGGATGTTGTGTGCAACTACATAATATCACCGGCGAACACATATGTAAATGGGACAGGTGGGATAGAAAGACCGCTACATAAGGAAACAACAACCTAAACATCATCATCATCATCATCTGAATTCATGGATTAGGTCTGTTGACCCGTTCCGAATTCAGCCCCATCTCTTTCTAGGTCTGCCCTCATCTCGGGTGCCTTTAGGTTTGTATTTTGTTATTTGTTTTGGATATCTGTCTTCATTCTTTCTGTCTATATGTTGCTTCCATTTTTGTCTATATGTATCTATTTTATCAGTTATTGCAAATATTTCAAGTTCCTGTCTTATTTCTATGTTCTTGAATCTGTCTTCTTTAGTGCACCCTTTAACAGATCTCAAAAATTTCATTTCTGCCACCGTTATCCTACTTAGATCTTGTTTTTTATGTATCCAGGCTTCTGATCGATAGAGCAATACCGGTACTGCCAATGTTTTATAAAATTTCAATTGGGTCTCTCTTGTTGTTTCATTATTTAGTGATCGTTGTATCGTAACACATATTCCCTGGAATTTTGCTATTTTATTAGTTATACCATTATCATAATTAAATGAAATGTCACATCCTAGATAATTGAGATGGTTCACCTGTTCTATGATTTTGTTTCCTATTACTATTTTGGATCTGATTTGATTTTTCCCTTGGAATGCCATTACCTTAGTTTTTTGTATGGATATTTTGAGATTATATTGTTCACATATATTATGTAATTTAAAAATATTCCTTTGAAGCTTGTCTTCCGTATTTGCTATTATTACCTGGTCATTAGCATATAATAATGTTTTCAAGTAGTGTGTTTTATCTAATTTTATTCCTTTATTTGTTTCTTCGTTCCATTTTTTTATTATATCATTGATGTACAGGTTAAACAAAAGTGGAGAGATACTGCATCCTTGTTTAACTCCTTGATTAGTATGAATTTTATTTTTACTTACTTCATTTCTAGTTTTTATAACAAAATTTGTGTTCCAGTACAAACTCTTTATAGCTGCTATTAAGTGTTTCGGAATTCCTTTTTCTTTTAAAATTGTCTAAAGTTTTCCTATGTCTACTTTATCAAATGCCTTGACAAAATGAATAAAAGCCATATGTGTTTCCTTGTTATATTCTCTTCTTTTTTTTATAAATTCTTTTATCGTAAATATATTATCCATACATGAACACCCTGGTCTGAATCCACTTTGTTCTTCTGTTAACATTACCTCTGCTATTTGTTTTAACCTAAATGTTAAGATTCTTGAGTATATTTTATAGCCTGCAGGTAAAATGCTTATTCCTATGTATTTGTTGCAGTCGTTACGTTCTCCTTTCTTAAAAATATAATGTACTATTGCTGTTGTCCAGGTTACTGGTATTGTTGCTTGTTTCCAACATAAATTTAAAAAATGTAATAATCTCAGTTTAAAAAAAATCCTCCATATTTTATTAATTCCATATTAATTCCGTCTATTCCAGCTGCCTTTCTGTTCTTGGTTGTTTTCAGTACTTCTTCTAATTCTTCCATTGTTATCATATCTATTGCTGTCTCACACTCATATATATTATCTTTAGTTATTTTATTTTCATTATACCACAGTTTTTATAATGTTCTTCCCATTGTTTCTCCTCAATTACATTGATCTGTATTGTATCTTTTTCTTGTTTATTTAGATGTTTCATTACTTTATAGGCTATTTTTTGCTGACCATGTATATCGGATTCTAGTCTACTTATATATCTATCCCAACTGACTTTGTGTGCTTTTTTTTATTTCTCTTTTGGCTATTGCACTTTTATGTTTGCAATCAGATCTAAATTCTGGTGTTCTATTCTGTAAATATTTGTGATAAGCCTCTTTTTTATCTTTTATTATCCTCTCTAATTCTTCATTCCATATTCTTAAACCCTTCTCGTTATATATTTTATATTTTGTTCCTAATGCCTCATATGCTGCTTTATCAATGCTTTCTTTTATATTATCCCGTTCTCGGTTTATTTCTTCGGAAGTAGGTTTTAATATTAATTGTTCATTTAGTCTATTCTGATAAAGATTTTGTATACTTTTATCTTGTAATAAATGTACTTTGAATGTGGTCTCTTTAATTCTATATTTGTTTTTAGTTTTCTTCCATCTCGCTAATATATTTATTTTTGTGATCTGAATAAATATCACTTCTTCTAAATACTCTCGTATCTGTTAATAATCACGATGCTCTCTTATTGATTAACACATAATCTATCAGTGAACGAAAACCTCGTGCTGACCATGTATATTTGTGAATATCTTTTTTCTTATAACATGTATTTATTATTTTAAAATCATTAAAAATTGCGAATTGTTTTAATTCTTGTCCATTTTTATTTATAACATTTTCTCCATGGATCCCAATTACATTTCCCACTGGTTGATTCCTCACTCTAGCATTAAAGTCTCCTAATAGTATTATTATGTCGTTCTTGTTTATCTTATTTATTTCCTTTTGTAGAGTAGTATAAAATGTTTTTGTTTCTTCATCTCTCCCTTCCTCCGGTGCATATATTGCTATAATTGTCATATGTCCTCTATTATGCTTAAATCGCATTGCCATTATTCTTTCGTTAATACAAGTATACGTGTCTATTTTGGATCCCCATTTCTTATCCACAAATATTGCCACTCCTGCTTTCGCTCTTTCTTTCTGACTTACTCCACTGTAAAACATTATCATATCATTGATCATTTGTGATCCTTTCAATTCTTTCTTTGTTTCTGAGGCAGCTAATATATTTATATTTTTCATTTCGTTTGTTAGTTCGAATTCTTTGCTTCCCAAGCCTCTGACATTCCAAGTCGATATTTTAAGCTGGTCATGTATTCCAAAACTCTTTTTATACTTTTTCTTGCTGTGGTCGTCGTAAGGTTTATCAATCCGGCTTTTCTTCTGCTGAAGTTTATGAGTAAGTTATTTTTTACTAGTAGAGGTTACCAGCCAAACCCCTGGACAGGGAACTGCAATTTCGGAGTGTTCGTCTCCTACAGAAGTTGCCTTCACTACGGCTTTGGGGACTTCTCTTCTCCCCACGTAACCCTGTGGACGGGGCCCTACCCAGGTACTACCCACTGGGCGAGTGGGACCTGGAGCTCACAAAAGGGAAGGGCGCCTACTCCCTGGAATGGACTACCTCTTTCAAGGGTACTACTCTGTTACCACATGCATATCTTATTCCTGGGCATAAAAATGTATCAAATATCTCATTAGTCATTCCCTAAAAGTTGTATTTACCTTCATTGCACATAACACTGGTGCTTATGAAAACATTTGTAAAAACAATGGATAAAACTTCATCTGCATTTATGTATCTGAAATCTAAATACTCTAAACTAAGTAATGCAAAATTGATGGAAAGAGTTTTATAATGACGTCACTGATATTGCACGATTAACATTTTGAAGAACTGTTACAAATATCTATTGTTGGCGATAACAAAGAAGTAAACTGTAGTGAAATAGTGAATGGTCTTTAGAAATCATACTTTTCTTCAACTCCCATCTAGACTTCTTCCCTGAAAATCTTGAGGCTGTTTCTGATGAGCACAGTGAGTGTTTTCATCAGCAGAATTCTACTATGGAGAAGAGACACCAAGAAAAATATAATTTCAGTGTTCTGGTGACTGCAGCTGGACCATGAAGAGAGATATTCCGGAGGCAAAATATAGCCGAAAATAATCATATACAAAATTATTAGGCGTATATTTATCATTTGATGTTTCGTAAATACTAATTTTTAAAACCTTTAAACAAGTGCAGGCACAAAAAAAAAAAAGAAAAAAAAAAAGAAAAACCTAGTCTACCTCGTGTAGTGGATTAGCATGCATTTGTAGATTCGAATATTCTGAAAAATAGCTAAATAGCTTTATATTTTATAAAAGAAGTACATGTTCTCCCTTTGTCTTATATAATCTCTCCGTTTGTAGGCTCTCCACATCCGCTGGGTATAATCAGGACATGGCTACGGATTCCATTATCAGAAATGAAAATTTCTCCTAAGAACTTTTCACCATTTCTGCTCGAATGTTCCAAGAAGAGCGAAGAATACAAATAGCAATCCAATTAAATGGAATTATATAATGAATCTTATACATTTTTATACTTAATTTACACACAATAACTCATGGTATAACAATATTGCAGTTTGTAAGAAATAACATTGGGAATAATAGTTCTATTTTGAGAGTTCGTAGTCTGAAAGAGAACCATTTTTCTGGGACCTAGAATTCAATTTTAATTATTTATTCTAATTGGAAAATAGAAACAATTATAACGATTGTGCAAGAGTAACTGAATACCTGAACGCACGCGAGTACAAGCTGCACTTGAACGCACGCCAGTACAAGCTGCACTTTGTTTGATTCTTATCAAAGTTAACTGCTGACTAAGCTGTGTTAATTGTGTGCATTTATTACCTTGTTTTCATAAATCTATTTTCTCTGACATAAGAAGGGCACATTCCATGTAACATTATTGTAAATGTTAATTGCATACCGTCAATTTTCCTGTCCACAAGAGAAACAAGTACTCCGTAATCCTTATTCTTTATTTCCTTCTTTCACAAATTAGTTGTAACAACAATTTAGTACAGCATTTGTGCAATATTAATGTGCTAAATACATATTGTAAAGAGTTCCTCGCAAGGTTACTAAAGAGTAAAAAGAGGGAATATTTGAGAGAGAAGATTAATGTTCTTGAAATTAATGCCAAAAATAGGAACATTAGAGAATTATATCAGGGAATTAGGATAAACACGAAAGGGTTTCAGGCTAGAACAAACATATTTCGAAATGAAAATGGGAATATGATTACAGATTCCAAGAGTATATTAAATACATAGAAAAGTTAATTTAATCGCCTATTAAATGTACATACAGAACAGGATATTGAAAAGGATAATTCATAGACAGCAGAAATGCTATCGCAGAACCAAGTGCATTAGAGATTGAAATGGCGATAGAAAATTTGAAGCTGTATAAAGCATCAGATTCAGATGAAATCCCAGCAGATCTGATAAAATCAGAGGGAGAAAAATTGATGGACAAGATACGCCAGTTGCTTAATATGACTTGGGATAAAGAAGCTCTTTCAGATGAATGGAAAAAAATCGATTATCGTACCAATTTATAAGAAAGGAGATAAAACTGATTGCATCAAGTATAAGGGCATCTTATTACTTTCAACTTCGTACAAAATTCTAACAAATATATTAGTAAGCAGACTTACTCCTTATATTGATGACATTCTAGGAGATCATCAATGTGGATTTAGAAGAAACAAGTCTATAACAGATCAGATTTTTAGCTTAAGACAGATTTTGGAAAAGAAATTATATTATAATGTTACTGTACATAAACTATACGTAGACTTCAAAAATGCATACGGTTCAATTAAGAGGGAGAAGTTATATATCCTGCTGGAGTTCGGAATTCCTAAAAAGTTAGTTAGACTTATACGAATGTGTTTAAATGGCACAAAGAGTAGGGTGCTTGTAGGCAAACAGTTTTCGGATACTTTAGAAATCCAGAATGGGTTGAAGCAAGGAGATGCTCTATCTCCTCTATTATTTAAATTTGTACTAGAGCATGCCATCAAATCTTTAGAGGATGAAGAAGGCCTACAACTAAATCGTATTAATAAGCTGTTAGTTTATGCTTATGATGTACTCTTGGGCTATAGCGAGGAGATACTAAAAGCCAACAGCACACACTACTGAGTAACACTAAGAAATTGGGACTGGAAGTCTTCCTCTTCTTCCTCTACACATGTAAGCTGGCAGCTTGTTGTTATGTTCAATCACTACAGGTCCAGGTATGGTGACGTCCTTCCATCGTAGTTGTGGTCTTCCTAAAGGCCTTTTCTGTTGAGGTGTCCAGTCACGTACTTTCTTCACTAGTCTACTGTTCTCCATTCTATCTATGTGATCGTTACAATTTAGTCTTCTATCATTTATCCAGAGGTTCATAGGTTCAATTTCACATTGTTCTCTAATAATAGAGCTACGAATTTTCTCTCTCAGCGATTTTCCTACGATTTTCCTTAAAACTTTAATTTCGGTTGTTTCATTGATTTGTTTTGTTTTTTTGAGTTTCTGTTCGGCATTCACAACCATACTGGAAGTAAATCTCAATAAAACTAAATATATAGTCACACATAAAAATGCATTATATAATGGAAATGGACAGCTAATGACAAATTAGGGAAATTTTGAGGAAGTGGCTGAATTCAAATACCTAGGAACAATAATCACAAACAGTAATGAGATGCACAAGGAAATTAAACATTGGCTCAATTGTGGAAATGCGTGTTATTATGTATTATTCGTGACGTCCCAAATCCTTTCAAAAAACGTTAAACTGAAAATATATAAAACTATTATTCTACCAATTATATTATATGGATGCGAAACATGGACTCTTACTTTAAGGGAGGAAAGGAGTTTACGAGTATTTGAGAATACATTTTTTAGGAAAATGTTTGGACCAAAGAGAGATGAACAGACAAGTGAATGGAGAAGACTACATAACAATGAACAACACGGTATTTATAGGAAGCCAGATGTAATGAGAATTGAGACTCGTAGACTGCGGTGGGTAGGACATGTGGCACGATTGGGGAATGAAAGACGTGCATGGAAGCTTCTTGTAGGAAAACCAGAGGGAAAATGCCTAGTTGGTAGACCAAGAATGAGGTGGGAGAACAACATTAATTATGATTTGAGGGAAGTAGATTATACCATACTAAATGACGGTAAGGTAGTTTAGAGCCTTCGTACAAGGACGCAAAAGTGTACTTGACATGCATTTGGTCATCCATAAATAAGTGCCGAAAGTGTATGATCGTTTCCGCGTTAGTGGAGACGAATCGGAACTTAACGATTCAAGAGTTAGCGAAAGTTACAGGACTGGCGCCTTCGATTGTGTTTTACATACTGAACGACAAAATGTTGAAAATTGAATCAACGAGGGTTCCATAATATCTTTAACGGACATGCAGATATATCGTTTCTTGAAATCTCTTGCAGCCCTACGAGCGCAAAGGAGAGGACGTCGTACGGCGTTTGACTACTCTTGATAAGATCTGCGCCGGATCTGATGAAACACAGCTGGAAAGCCAATCCGTGGACTGGCATAATCGCGGGTCACAACGAAAAACACCAGTTCGGTTGGTCCTCGCCAATGTGAAGGCGATTTTTGTCTAAGGTTGAGATGGTGTGATCTTAAAGCATACCGTTCCCCCAAAGTAGAATATCAATGAGGAATACTACTATTCGGTTTTGGAAAACAGTCTTAGAGCTGTTCTGAGAAGAAAATATCGACACTTTATGAATAACCCACACATCGTTCTGTATAACAATGCTAAGGTGCATATCTCAGGACATGTGTCTATATTATTCATTCTCTAAAATGAGATGTCCTCTATCACCCGCTATATCCTCCGGATTTAAGTCCTTGAAAATCTATTTAATCCCTAGATGAAGGAACCACTTCTCGGGATTCGCTTCTGAACTGTCAAAGACAATCAACCGCTCTATTCGCACCATCAAAATAAACTATTCAGTGCCAACGGGTTCCAACGGCTTCCCCATCGATGACAATACGTGTGTACTCAAATTAGGTGACTAGAACGAAGGCCTGTAAAATTTAAAACCATTCAAGGGTATTCAAAATATAATTGCCAGAACTAAAAAATCAACCTTTGTATGTATCTCATTTGTTTTCGTTTTCAGTTTCCGGTAATTTGTACCGAAATCACTTTTTCGGTACGTAACAACTACGTCATCGTGTCTTCCCTCTACAGTGATGTTATAGAACAGTGCCAAATTCCTTTCTTCGTTGTCTTCTTTCCTACGTATCCCCCTCCTTTCCTTTTGCACTGCTTGTGACTGCGCAACTTCCCCTCGTTATCGAAAACCTCAAATAAGATGTGCAAGCTAGTATCAATGTCATCATCAACTTTGGGATCGTCGTGGTCAGGTCGACCCTAGCTCGAGGGAGCTGTTTAGTTTCATCAGTCCAGTAAGCCAGGGTAGGGCAACCGGACTGTGGAACCTAGCCCTCCGCTGGACTGGAGAGTGAGTGTATGTATACTTGAATATTATTAGTATTGTTTTTTTCGAATTATTGATGACCGAGTTTGTTAATTTATATTATTTCATTCATATCTTTTCTTTCAAGTTATATAATGGTCAAGAAGAAATTTTTTTGTTAAATTATTTGTATTTCAATTATCTGACTCATAATTTTCATTAAAAGTTATTTTTCGTTAACGTATGTTTACTAATTGTGTAGCTAATCATGATGTTTGCTGTTTCATATTGATATATATTCTAAAGCTTTCTCAAGCCAAGTTAATCCCCCTTTTTTCGCTTCTAGCTTCCACGATTATAATACTGTTTAGCATTCAGTATTATATGTTAAGTAATTTACAAAGGAAAGGTGGATTAATCTCTGCTTTCTATGGCCCGGGCAAAGGAATGTTGAGATAATCACTCAAAACTTTCAAACTCAATGTTATCGCAAATTTCTTCAACAGTTTTCCTTTTCCTTTCTGTTGGACGATGGAGTCCAGGCTTTGCAAATTTATTCAAGGGACGTATGTGATTCTTCTTGAATTTTCTTGCTTATAGATGGAGCTAGGGTTTGTCGATTTTTCTAAGGAATTTCGCCTTTTCAGTTGCACGGTCAGTTACAGCAAATATATGGGATGGTTAAATTGAGATAAATTCCACAAGCTAAAAATCTAGAAGTACCATTACCCATAATAGCTGCTTTTCCAAGCTTTGCTTAACAATTGTTCTAACTGCAGATGTATTACAAGTTCTATGCGGCCTGATTTATTGAATACCCAGTTGGTGATTCCGTTGTTCCATCATGTCTTGAGAGGCTCGAAGAAAGCTCTGTCAAATAATTTTAAGTAGTATGTTATAGGCCTGCAACTGGGCAAATATAAGATAATTACATAATTCTCAGCTGTATAATCTAAAGTTTTCACATCTGAACTGGAAAAACAATGTTATTTGATGAATTTGCAAGAACTATTCTAGTTAATTCATGAATGAAAAATATGTAAATCCTAATGATCGTAATGTACCTATCTAATATAGCAAACACTTTTCCCATCCATTTTCTCGGAACTTCCGTTCTGCGTTAAAAAGCCAAACACTGAAATAATTTCTTCTTCCTCTTCGACAGTTGTAATAGAAGTAGGCCTACACAACCTACGGCAGCTGCTAGATTAGTTTTTCTTTCATAACTCAAGAGGTTTAATGTTGTTAAAATATATTATAAAATAAGTTTTACAATGTGTTAACTAAAAGTTTTTCGATATAGATTGAGACATGACCTTCGATGCGGACTGGACGAAATTCATACCTTTAGAGTTAGGATCATGTAACGGTACATGCTATTGCATTTTTTGCAATAATATTATATTCAAGAACTTAACTACATTAAATATATGGCAAAAACCAATGGCTATAATGAAGAAATAAAAAATAATCTCGTAAATAAACAAAAAAGAAAGAACAATATATCCACATAACTAAACTAGAAAAAGAATCTGATAACAACAAGAAAACATGGATAACACTTACATATACAGGAAACGAAACGACAAAATTAGCCAATACACTAAAGAAACCCGATAAAAACATAAAAATAGCATACATAACTAATAACAAATGAAACACACATAATAAACAATAACATTGAAGAAAATGTCATTTTCAACAGCACAGGAGTATATAAATTGACATGTAAGGACTGTAACAAATTTTATATAGGAATAACAAACATAAGTTTTAATATCAGATTTAAAGAACATTTCCGACACTTTATTCACGCATAAGGAAAATCAAGCTATGCAAAACACGTTATCCATGAAGGACATCGCATATTAAATATTGAAAACACCCTAACAGTAATGCACAGAGAAAATAATCCAGCGAATATAAACGAAAACGAACCCAATACGTGTAACCTCCTCTACCAGATTTTCAGTGATATACCAGTTTTGAATCACGCCGATGATGGGACAAGTCCCGAAAGCGCTACAGTTAAATAACTAATTAAGTTGAGGAGACGGACCTTTCAGGTGAATATTCCATATTTTATATTTTAATTTTCATACCTATTGTCCACATAAGAACATGGAAGACCTCTAGATAGAGGTATCAGCTCAATATGAGGCCACCTCCGAGACAGGACGAACATTTAAGACAAGATATATCATTCACTGTCACAATCACGCTGATCAAGGTATGTATGACATGATGATTATAATGGTCAAATGGTGTGTTAGGATATTATTTGGGCCTTAAAGTTTCCCGACAATTTGTCATTGTCTCCTAGGTGAGGGAGAAAAACGAAAAAAAATCACACCAAGCAATCCTGCCCTGATCGGAAATGTAACTCGGATCCGTTGGATACGAAATAACGGTATTATCCCGTGACCACGACCGTAGATGAAATACCACCGATATGCAGTAAATTAAACAAAGGCGTACTATTACACAGCCGAACTTGGGAACTGATCTACAACGTTCATACATTTATGATATTTAATATTAGATTTATCACTTCTCACTGAATAACAAATTAAATTTGAAGAGAAAAATATATGCCTAAATCGGGATTTGAACCCAATATCTCTGGTTCTGTACGCCAATGCTGTAACGATTTAAGCTATTAGGCATCACGATATAAACATAGATGTTTCTCTTATACTAATATGATTCCCGTGCGCCAGGTAGCAGTGGACTTTTGTTTCACTAACGCCATCTAGCGGTCTCTTAAATAAGAGCACTTTTAAAATGGAAATCAACACATTCCATTTCTAGCAAGTAAAGCTAATATTCGACATTTAATATCAAATCCCGATTTAGGCATATATTTTTCTCTACAAATCTAATTGGTCATTGAGTGAGAAGTGATAAATGTAGTATTAAATATCGAATATTAGCTTTATTTGCTAGAAATGCAATGTGTTGATTTCCATTTTAAAAGTGCTCTTATTTAAGAGACCGCTAGATGGCGTTAGTGGAACAAAATGTCACTGCTACCTGGCGCATGGGAATCGTATTAGTATAAGAGAAAAATCTATGTTTAAATCATGATGCCTAATAGCTTAAATCGTTAAAGCACTGGTGTGCAGAACCAGATATACTGGGTTCAGATCCCGATTTAGGTATATGTTTTTCTCTTCAAATTTAATACATTTATGAAACAAGAAGCGGATGGAGGAGGATCGGAAAACTAATAACAAGTACAACTAGGAGGGGAAATATGGCGACGAAATATTATAAAAGTTCCTTATGAAGAATATTAAACTTGTACAGTATACCTAAACAAGTATCAACTACTGACGACTCGTGCCCATCTTCCTGAAATCACCGTAAAAGAAGAAATCAAAAGAAACCAGTTTCTAACCTAGGTAGTACTGACCAGAATTCAGTAAGACATGTTATTTTAATTTCCATAAAACCACGGTGATTTAGTGGTTATACTCATAGCCTCTAATCCAGTGGGTCGCGGGTTCAAACCCAGCTATGTTCGATGGACTTTCAGGATGAAAAAATCCAAGGAACATGTCTTTCGGGAGGGATTTTAAGCCGTGTGTCCTGAATCTGAAGATTTTCAGCCTCGTAGAAGAAACTTAGGTCTGAAAAATTGGTCTCTGCGCAAAATTGACTCACTCTATACTTCTGCAACCTTAATTGCCTTACCAGTGTCTCTTGTGGCGACATGCGATCACATGTCTCTTATGACATCTGTGGGAAAATATAAGCTTAACTAAATCAGACTGGTTATGAATTCGAAAGGGAGCCCAGGGCTCGACTTGGGCTGTAAGAGCCATCGGATAGATTGATGGATGTATAAAACAGAAAATGAGCAGGCGACGTTAAGAAAACTAAAAACAAAACTTCGGAATGCGAAGTAAAACAAGATTCAGACAGACAAATGTGGTGAAACGTTTATGGTATGCAATGGAGAAAACCCAAAATATATGTACTTAAAATTATGTTTAAATAATATAGCATTAACAAGAATAATTTCCGATAAATTGTGAATTTAAAAAATGATTTATGCTCGTTTCCACCAGTTTAGAAGAACTATACGCGGTTGCAATTTGTCTCTGACTCAGGGATACAATTTTCATTATGAATATTAACCAAGTATTTACAGTTACAAAGACACGCCTACTTCTAAGGATCCTAACCCCAATCCCTCATGTTGCTGTGCAAACTTTGTGGAACAGCCACTACTTGTGGTTTAAGAATCCACTTTCACAAGTGCAAAATTTTCTTGATCAGCTGTGAAAGTATTATTAATAATAATAATAATAATAATAATAATAATAATAAACTAAATTTCTGAAAGCAATAATAACAATTTTATTTATTTATATACAGATTTTCAATGTATACACATCTTTCTGTGCCTAAAAATTTATTTTTTCCTTTCCACTCGTCTCTATCCATCCACTCCATATCCTCGAGTCCTCTTGTTCTCATTCCCAGTTCTTATTTCTATATAATAATAATAATAATAATAATAATAATAATAATAATTAATAATAATAATAATAATAATCCGATCCGATTGAGGGTCTTTCCACTGTTCAGCGGTTGCCCTTTTACCAGCCGGCTGCTGGCCCTTCACATCCACATGTGTCAATCACAGAGGTAGATGATCAACAGCCAGTGTAGGGGTGACATGTGGTTAGCATGACGAGTCCCCCAGCCGTTATAGCTGGTTCCTCAACCTGGAGCCGCTACTTATTGTAGCTACCCAATTGCCTCACGATGCTGGGTGGGCACCGGTCCCATACTGGCCGAAATACCATGAGAAATAATAAATAATAATAATAATAATAATAATAATAATAATAATAGTAATAATAATAATAACACACTTAACTAGCTGTTTTGTATACTAAGTTTAGTTTTATAAACATTCCGGTTCCAGTAGCAGGATTCAAAATTTTGTTTAGCATTATGTCAGGAGATAATATTTTATTTAGGTGGAAATTTACACTAATTATAAGGTAAAGATGCCATCTAAAAATTTATCGAAAGTACTTCATAGAAGAAAATTGGCAGCTCGGATCATGTGATAGCCATTCCATGTGTTTATAAACTATGTTAAATAAACTTATTTCCAACTTAGATAAATTATGTTACACCTACCTAGGAAGAGATGAATATTATAAGAAGGCTACTCACCACTCTGTTTAAACATATGTTTATGGATTTAACAGATTTCAAGGACACGTGGTAGAGTTCGCTTAAAAATTTGTATGCCTAGTCGACAGTCGAAACAAACTCTAATTTCTATGGAACTACACTACCTAGCTAGGACAATAATAACACTACCTAGCTAGGACAATAATAACACTACCTAGCTAGGACAATAATAACACTACCTAGCTAGGACAATAATAACACTACCTAGCTAGGACAATAATAATTTTACGGTCAATTAAGGCTGGTGTTCTGATGGTACTACATCATTGATTTTTATCTAGCATTAATTCCATTTTACCAGGGTTTTGAAATCATAATAATTTGCAACAATTATATTTACCATCCCATGTGGATACACTTTTCTCTGAAACTAATTATCCGAACTGCACTATTCATTTTACTGACATTGTTTGTGAGTGGCTTGAAATAGCCGGTGTCCAATTTATTCACTCGAGGGCCTAACTTATTTTATAAAATTATTTACAATAATATATGTTTTTATTTATTTATTTTTTTGTATTTAAAATGTTTATCTTGAGAATGGTATAATTTAACAACACAATTTGACCTGCTGGATACAGTTAGACACTCTAAACGTACACAAAATATTTTAAGCTTCTAAGTTAAATAGTTTCTGAGAAATTTGCGTATGAAACTTAAACAAAATGAAACTTAGGGATAATTTAAAAAAAACAAAGAAGTGAACATTTTGTTACATACCAGTGTTCTAAAACATCCCTGGACCATATTCATGGCATTTCCGTATTTCTTCACCCTCTCTTTTCTTCTTAACAGCTCTGATTTTCACTCTAGCTTCCTTGGACCAGTACTGTACAATTTCCAGGTTCTATTACCAATTTCTTAAAAACTTCAGACCTCTCCCTAGTACCATTATTATAACAAATAACAGCATTCAAAACACCAAACTTTAATGTTTCAATCCCTACAAACATATTTTTTAGAATCCTTTCCGAAATACAGTGATTGAAATTGTCATTCGGGCTCTGGGTATAACCATGCAAGCACTTGGAGAGCAGTTTTGAGTCAGATTTCTAAAAAATTTGTTTTAATGCCTCCATTATTGCTGTAGGTAGCATATTCTTACGATTGTATGGCACTCCAGTTGCTATTGCTTTCTGGAAATTTCACCACGCCTTTAGGACATAAGCCATGCTGTGGATTATCATCGGTTGACATCTTATGGAAATAAATTGCCCATATATGCCTCTCCATATCTATGACATTTTTTTCCTTACATATCTTCTAATAGCTAATTCCCTCAATCGTCCATACCCACTCAATAACTTTCCATCACTCAGTTTCATACCTTTCATGTCCTTTCTCAATTTTCTCAATCTGATACCCATTCTCTTCTGCACATCCCCCACGGCACTGTTTAGCCCAATTGAATCGCACTTTTTAGAAAGGAACTAAGTCAAAATGTGTCATTTTTGTTTTTCATTGCTAAATGATTACTACTGCCAAGATGCATTGATTGGCAAAGAAATGAATATATTCGGACCCTTCCATGTATCTCTAACAGCACTGCGATGTTTATAGTACGTTAAAGAATAGAACTAAGTCAGGACGTTAGTGCGTTTCTTTACCGTTTGGGTATCGAAAACATGACAGAGTACAGTATGGGTTAATATGTTTTGTATTCACAATCTTAGTCCCGCGCCGTAGCCGAGCGGTTAAGGTAGGAAGCCTTGGCGCAGAGCTACGGGACTTGCGCTGGTTCGAGTCTCCATGGGGGAAGAAATTTTCTCATGGTATTTCGGCCAGTATGCGACCGGTGCCCACCCAGCATCGTGAGGCAATTGGGTAGCTACAATAAGTAGCGGCTCCAGGTTGAGGAAACCAGCTATAACGGCTGGGGGACTCGACATGCTAACCACATGTCACCCCTACACTGGCTGTTGATCATCTACCTCTGTGATTGACACATGTGGATGTGAGGCCAGCAGCCGGCTGGTAGGCTAAGGGCCTTGTAGGCCTGTCGCGCCAGGAGTTTTATTTACAATCTTAAAGCCAACCAATGTGTGCTGTACGTGTACCACGAAGGACAGACTGGAAAGGGAGCAAATTATGTTTCTTCATTTTTAAAATATTATTTTAATTAATTTGTGTGACAAAATATAGAAAACATACACATGTTCTCAGATGGCTGCCCAGGCCGAAACACAACTCATACAATGGTTAGGTTTTGGTCTTGGTCTGGTTGCTTCAGGAAGATTCATAACTATAAAACTTTATTTTCCTGAGCGAGGTCACTCTTTCCTCCCTTGTGATAGGGACTTTGGACTTTTTAAAAAAGCACTAAGAAGGGCGGACAGGGTGTATACAATAAAATAATATTTATAAATAATCATAAAATTCAAGCAAAATACATTAGTTAAACTTGTAGACTCTGAAACACTGATCAGTAACTTCGATATTTCGTGGCCTAAATTTTCCAAAATGAATACCATATCGAAAGAAACTGCAAAGAATACTAGTGAGAGAAAGGTTCATTTCACACCCTCATTATATAAGGAATTCACGTACAACTCAAACATTCCTGGTCTTGTAGAAGCACGGCCATACATAAAGAGTTATGTAAGCAATAAGTTTCATCTTGGGAAAGGGCATTTGCGACATTTGTCATTGGAACTATCAGTGGCATATCCCGGAGGACAAATTCCCATCAATCCCCAAAGAATGAAGATCTTAAGAGATTAATGAAGTACATCAATGTTGCAAATACAGAAAGCATTTCATGAAGAAGTAATACTTTCAAACTCTACTACAGATCCTGGTGCACCATGATTGAGAAATGCCTGTCATTTTGTGTGTTAGTTTTTTAAATAATATGTCTATTTTGATTTTTTTAAATCCAAATGCTATCTTAATGTTCCTAACATGTCAATTTAAGCAAAATACATGTAGATCTGTATTGAATAAATTTTATTCACTCTGTGGTGTCCATTTTATTCTTTCAAAAAACAATGTCCAGTGAAGAAAGGAACTAAGTCACAAATTTTAAATAGCACATATACCGTGGTAGCACAAACTTTCCATTACTAGGCTGTTATCATTAAATTCAGTTCCATTTTATGTTTATATAATATATAACATAAGTATTTTATTCCGCTATTTGTTTATGAACGTACTTTTTTATGCTCTCCTGAAAAGTAGCAAATTTTGACTTAGTTCCTTTCTAAAAAGTATGATTCAATTGATTTTCGGAGATAATATTTCCCTTTCCCAAATTTATTTATCCTCCCCATTATTTATTTATATGAAAAAAACTTTCTTCAAACACACTCACAACTTTATTTACAAACAGAAAAAAACCGCCATCAACCAGCTGATTTTAGATGGTTACGTGTAAGGAGGTCGGCCAACACTGGAATTAATGCACCAGAGAAGAACAAAAGTCCCTATATAAAAAATACACTATTTAGAACACAAGAAATTGTGGTGCAAATTAGCTAGATTAAGGTGGGCTTGGTTGTGTGGATGTCATTTTTAAATGGCCGCTAAACGCCATTAAGATGCCTAAATAAGAAAAAATATATAGGCATGTTCTTTATTCAAATTACAATATTTTGTTCGGTGTTATTCATTGGTGAGGCAATATTTAATAAGGATGTGGTGGTTCTAAAGTGAAAGAATAGTAATTTGTTGGATTATGGAAATTATATCTTCGAGAGGGGTCACTAGCAGAGATTTTCGGTGAACGTATGGGTAAGGCATAATTTCTGGGTACATCATTGGCCCCTACCTTCTTCCACAGGAAATAAATTTTGTAATTTATAAGACATTTTTAGAGCACGTCCTACCTGGATTGCTAGAAGAAATTCCTCTTCACGCCAGACTGCTCCCCATTTCTGCCGGAATATGCGAAATTATTTTGAATGAAGTGTATCCTGGCCGTTGTTCATCTGTAGTGTGGCCACTTCGCTCTCCAGATCTCTGTCCACTTGATTATTAACTCTGCCAGGTAAAATAAACTATTATTATTATTATTATTATTATTATTATTATTATTATTATTATTATTATTATTATTATTATTATTATTATTATTATTATTGGGACACCTGAAAACGTTGGTGTATGGGACCATCGTTGCACGCATAATCGCAGTATGTGATGTAATCCGCGAGACACCTGGTGGCTTGAAGGGGGTACGAGAATCCTGTAGTCTCTGTGTTGTGAGAATGGAGGTGACCAATTTGATCATTTTTTTTCTAATGAGTCTGCAGGTGCTTTACTTTTTTTTTTGGTTTAATCAAATATATTTATTTTTATTTCCCAATAACATTAGCCTATGTATGCCAATGTGTACATACACTGTATCTCTTCATCTTATTACTCTTGTGATCACTGCACTATCATTATCTAAGCACATAAATGCTGTACAGTATAATAACAACATTTTATTTGCGAAACCTATTATACTCTACAGTATGTGTATTACTATTACAATTTTTCAACAATTGTCTATACAATACGTACGTAGATAGTTTTGTAACTGTGTAAATTATAATACCGTATTCTGTAAAATGATAAATAAACAATTTAACCAGAAATAAATCTACGTACGTAACTAATTTACTGTACGTACATAATAAATGAACAAAAGAAAAAAAAGTGTACACCTACTGTAGGTAGCTTCGAACGTGATGCACCAGTCTTACATTAGCGTCGGTAGTAAGACTAATATAACCACTGAGCTAAAGGCGCATACTTGTTGCAAGTTACAGTCTCATATTATTTTAATTTTAATTTGAAGTAATCAGTGGCGCGCCAACCATTTTATAAAAATTGAATCATAACTTGGGCATTTTTATTCGTAGACCATTAGTTCATTTTCTCAAAATGCTTATCTTATACCCCTGCACACGTAGTTACATTTGTGCGGTATAATTCATTTACGCTCTGTATATACTTTTTTACACAATCTTCTGATCATCAATAAAACTAGCGATCCCAAAATTACAGTATTATATTCGGCACTAATCGGCCGTTTTCGATTATTAGTATATGTCACTCCTTCTGATCCCAGGGTCAGGAATTATATTGGTCACTTCTTCCTTGCAGTATCTTTACTGGATTGTAGGTTAAATATGTGCTGAATATCATAGAAATTGGTCCGGTTATTCCAGCGTTTCGTTGAATCATATATCGGTCATGTTCAATTATTATCATATGTCATCCTCTCTCCTCTCGCTTTTCGTAGGGTTTGTTACCCTTTACAACCATTTTTCCAGATTGTAATTCATATTTGTACCAGGATTAGTTGAAATTCCTGCTGGAATTAGAGAATTATGCTGAAAAAAAATATACATGCATACGTATGTGCGAGTGTTCTCTTATAGTAACTGAACAGAGAAACTCTACAAATTTGTTTTTCTTACAAGTAAGGGTACTTTAAATTTGAAGAGAAAATTAATATCAAATATCGAAGTAAGGGTACCTCTTATCCGCTGCAAATATCAAGTCTGTAGTAATTGTTCATAGCTGTAGTAGATTTTCTGTTTTTCAGATATGACCAGGAACTAGTCTTTAGTTCTAGTGGGCGTTTATTAAATTTTGTAAATAGCGCTTCAGAGATATTTTAGATTTAATGAAATGGATAACTCCAAACCTTGCAAATTCATATTCACCACCGGCCTCTATATATACAAATTCAATTCACTATAATATCTGCGCATGGATATTTGCAAATGCGTTTTTAAGAAATGTTTTATAAAGTAATATTAATAGGTAAAGTGGTCTCACTAAGGGCTTAGGAGAGATAGCATGAAGAAAACCTCGCAGATTTCCAAACTATCGATGTGAATTGTTAGCCAAATTTGTTAGTCCTATTATCTAACGGAAATGAGTACCAGACGCTTGTTCCGGGGGGTAAAGGCGGCCGTCACGCAGGGCTGAGAACCCGGCTGACATAATGTGCCGATTGTCTAGAAAAAAGTGGGAGCCTTAACTTCCCACTACCCCAAGGGCCTCCGGGTCTGTTGTGGGATCACTTTACTTTACTTTACTTGACTTTACTTTACTATTATATCGATCATGATATATATTCTAGTCAGTGGTACATCCCATATGAGACAGGTGGGAATTGCAGAACCAAGGCTAATTTATATACATGAATTTCCTTACAAATGTCAACAAGTGACAAATGGTTAGCTCATAGCCTCAAAGAGACATATAGTAAGTATCCAGGGTATTTCGTGGATCCAAAAGACCGGTTAAAGTTTGTTCGGAGACCCTAAAGTAGGCGTACGTTTGTTTTACGAGCCAAAATATCTTCATACTCGAGACCCACGGCTTAAAGTCTATCCTGGAGGATTTTTCCACAGACATTATTAAAAGTCTTGAGAATGTAATACAAATGGGTGATTTATGCATCAGTAGTACTATTTGTTTTGACCTTGATTTGAAACACGTACTCTCAAGTTCAATTCCTATCTTGTATTTCCTTTTATCATTCGGCACAATGGAACAATTGTCAACTGACGAACATAGAACGAAAGCTGTTGCCAGAAAATATATGTTCATCAAATCTTAAAAGGTCTATGAAACATTTTTAAACATTTAAATGTTTTACTAGTTCGTCGTTCTGTTAAATAAAAATGTATTATATAAGACCCATTTTATGTGCATTGAAATTATGAGTGACACTGGCACTTATATCGTTTTTACATTACTTCACCGATAGCTCGAATATATACCCAAGGAATAGTACAAATATAAACGAGAAAGGCAATATATTATATTAATGTATATTTCGTGATTGGGAATAAACACTGATGCCATATCCAAGAGTTTTAATATCCCACAGTGCACCTTCGATTTTTCCGTTTAAAGATATCCATCGATCTCTAAATCAGGCTCTTATTTTGAATCGCCCTGCAATTAACTGAAATGTGAAAAGAGTTTCAGAAATAGCATTACTCATTGATGAGTTGGCTAATGCTTATTAAATGAGAAATAATAACTCACCCACTGAAGTGACTATAAATTAGGACAGGGCTGAGGTAAACTACATGCAGTGACATTGCAGATAGAGCTCTCAATAAAAGTGATTACTTGTAAATAGGACGCGTCCCTGTCATACTTTACATTGCAGGAGGTCGCGTGTGAAATTCAACCGATATTAACTACCTCCTACTTCTCTTCTTTGCCAGTGATGACATAACTATTGTTAAAAATTAAATTTAGTTTGTATCTGCACATGCAAATCTAAACTACTCTCTCATTAAGAGTTCATCGCTGTGGCCTCGGGTTAAGTCCAGCCTTGTATGTAGCAGGCCGGGTTTGATATGTTTTCTGGGTGATTAGTTTTGGTGTTTTTTCTCACCTATAAGACAGATTTCAGGAAACTTTAAGGCCCAAACGGTCCCCGAACATAATCTTGTCATCCTAATCATCATTAGTATAGTCACCATGTTTAGTATGAATGTGTAAGTGAATGATGTGTATCGTCTCAAAGTTGTGTTGTCTCGGAAGAAGGAATCCATGTCATTGTGTGGGCAAAAAGATGTGTGAATCAAAGTTAAAAATCCTCTCCCGCCAGGTCGTGCCTCCAGGCGATGTGGGGCATGTAAATGTACCAATTAGGTGAGAGGTTACTAATGATGGAGAAGACTTTCATTAGGCGCAAAAACAAAATTAACATATAAATACATTATCAAGGGCAATGCCACAAGAGTTTATCTTATTCAATATCGGAGCATATCGACTGGATGATATTTCCATCATCATCATCTTCTTCCATACAAGTACTCCGTATAAGCTCTGATGGCCTGTTATGATCTCAAGAGATTAATTTCTTAAAGAGATGAAATCTTCAGTGATTTTTAAAGACTATTTAATCAATGATCTGCTTGGGTGGACTAGGGGTTATGTACCCTTGCCTCTGGTCCCGAGAGTCGCGAGTTCAAGTCCAGTAGAGTTCGATAGGTTTACCTTAAAGTGGAAAAATTCAAGGGACAATTCCAACTTCAAGGCATGGATTCCGAGTCTGACAATTTTTAGGCCTGCAAAAAAACCTCAAGTCTAAATTAGAAAATCTGAGCAAATTAAATCGCCTTTCCCATTCAACTAACAATTTAGTTGTCTACTAGATGTCTCTTTTGGGCGATGAGCTAACTATTCATCGTTCACTGATATCTGCAGGGAAACAAAAATAACTAAATGAGCTTAGATTAAGTAACTACTGCAATGGAGCACACTTGTCACTCGAAGATATTTATGGGTATAGAGAGATGTATTTATTGCATGAAATTAAAATACCTTTGCTCCACAATGCGACGGCCTACCTGCCGGTTGCCGACCTCATTTCCACATGTGTTAATCACAGAATTGGAGGTTATTCTAGCCAGTATAGAGGTAACATGTGGTTAGAATGTCAGTCCCCAGCCATTATAACTTCTTCTGTCAATCTGGAGCCACTAGTTATCGTAACTACCCAAATTCCTCACGATACTGGATGAGAAAAGGTCCCACACTGGCCGAAATTCTTTGATACAATTTACGTCACCTTGGGGATTCCAAAACCAGCATAAGTCCTACAGCTTTGCATTAAGGAATGAGTTAAACAGCCCGGCTACTAGGCAGGACAAGATAATAATAATAATAATAATAATAATAATAATAATACTTTATTTATTCTGGCAGAGTTAAGGCCATAAGGCCCTCTCTTCCACTCAACCAGCACAAATACAAATAAATATTCGACAAATATAGATATACACTGTACTAATTATAAACAGTTAAAGATACAATAAATGTAGCAATGTAAATGTCATGTACAAACAACATTTCATAGGGTAATAACAATAATGATACGATAATAATAATAATAATAATAATATAATAATAATAATAACAATAATGATACGATAATAATAATAATAATAATAATAATATAAATATGATACATTATATGGGAAACACCAATTAATATATACATCTTACACTGGATAATAATGAAGTCGAGTTTAGAGCAAATATAAATTTAGATTTCTTTTAAAAGATGCCAATGTCCGGCAGCCCCTTATTTCTTGTGGTAGGGAATTCCAGTTGCGAGAAGTGGAGATGGTATATGACATGGAGAGTGATGTGATGTCCTATGTTGCGGTATATTAAGTAAGAGACTATGTTGTGATCTTGTGTTTAAGTTATGGTTTGAGGATAGATACTGGAAACGGGATGATAAATAATTGGGAATCGAGGTATGTAGGATCTTAAATAGGAGAAATAGACAGTGCGATTTTCTTCTCTCTTTTAGATGTAGCCATGACAATTCGTGGAATAATGGAGAAATGTGATCGTATTTTCGAACATTAAATATGAATCTGATACACATATTATGGACACGCTGCAGTTTGTCCGACAACCCGTCACTTATGTCAGTTAGTAGAACGTCACAGTAGTCAAAATGCGGCATCACTAAAGTTTGGATTAAAATTCTTTTAAGAGTTGTAGGAAGAAAATGTTTAAGTCGCTTTAGGGAATGCATTATGGAGAAGATCCTTTTAGATGTTTGTTTTACTTGCTCATGCCATTTTAAATTAGAATCTAAGTAAAATCCCAAGTTTTTAACGACGTCGGTATAAGGAATTTGTTCATTATCTAATATGACAGCCGGCATATTGCCATTGTTTATGAGGTGTAATAGCCTTGGATGTCCGATAATTATTGCTTGCGTTTTGTTTACATTTAGTTTCAGCCCATATTGTCTGGACCATAAAGATATATGCCTGAGGTCAGTGTTTACTTTGTCAATATATTCATTAATTTCGTCAGGCCTAAAGTGTGTGTAAATCTGTAGGTCGTCGGCGTCGTAAAGATGATGCTTGCAGTTTTGTAGTTTTCTTGGTCACGTCATTAATATAACTCGAGAAGAGAAGAGGAGCGAGGACGCCGCCTTGAGGTACCCCTTTCCTCACCAAGCGCCAGGAAGAAATGCGATTATTAACAGAAACTGATTGCTGACGATTAGTGAGGTAAGATGCAAACCAATCAAGGCAGTTTTCCGACAGATGTAGTGTCTTTAGTCTCGCTAGCATTAAGTCTATATCTACTGTGTCAAAGGCTTTGCTGTAGTCGAGTAGGACTATTGCGGTGAGTTTGCTTTTGTCCATTGAGTCTCTTATGTCCTCTACAATGTCAAGTAGTGCAGTACTTGTGTGATGTCCTGTTCTAAAACCAGACTGATGTTCATCAAGTAAGTCGTGTGTGAAGATACTATTTAGTGATGAAAAATTGCAATAAAGAATATTTATAAAATTGCAATAAATTGCGTATTTTGTGCAAAGGGGCTGCTGTAGCGTAGTTGATTAAGATAATACACCACAAGCCGTAATGCCTCGTGTTCGAGTTTCGATGGTTCCTGGATTTGTAAACAGGCCTAAAACTAAATTAAATGAGTATCAGACCAAGTTATGGAGGATGAAGGCGGCCGTCACGCAAGGTAGCTAATCCGGCGATATTGCATGCTGATTGTATAGAAAGGTTAGAACTTTAACCTTCTACAGTTTCAAAGGCCTCTTAAGGTCTGTACTGGAACCAGTTATACATTTTACAATTGGTACGACTTAATGACAGTTTGAGGGATAAAATCAGGTGAAGCACCTATAATGAATCATGTCGGCTGGCCAGGTCTGTCGTATTTTCACAGGGGTAAATGAAATGAAACGAAATGAATGACAAGAGTATGGAGAAGTTGCGGAATGAAGCATTGTCACCTTATCCTGACTTTGATACGTCAGCCATAGAAACGCGAACTGAGAACTCAGAGGCGAAGGACGAGTGAAAGCATTTACAACACGAAATGTATTTTGTATAATATAATTTATTTTAATTTATGGTATAACAATGTTTAGGTAGAAATGTTTTTGTGCTCTATAGCTGTTTCTTTTTGTGAGCCAGGTTTGACAGCTTCCGAGCAATTATGTCACAATTTCTTCTAGACAGTATTTCGGTATTAGACGATCAGTGATTGGTCAAACTGATATACCATAGGCTGTAAAATGTATTGGGCAATGTACAATGCGTAGCGTATGAACGAAATAGTCAATATGATTTAATTTTAATCATTTACAATAAAATATTGATATGCACAAAGAAATTAAACATAGGCTCAATTCTGGAAATGCATGCAATCTCATCAACCAAACTTATCTAAAGAAAAAAAAAACATTTAGCTGAAAATGTATAAAACTGTTATACTTCTAGTAAAATTATATGGATGCGAAACTATGGCTCTTACTTTAAGAGTGGAAGAGATATTAAGAGTATTTGAGAATAAAAGTTTTAGGAAAATATTTGCACCAAAGAGTGATGAACAGACTGGCGGATGGAGAAGAGACTTACTTACATAACAGCGGAAAAAGGTGATCTTTATAGGTAACCAGAAACAATAAGATCATTTAAGTCTCAAGACAGGGGTCGGTAGGACATGGACATATGATGCGAATGGGTAATGAAAACTTCTTGTACGAATACTAGAGGAAAATCGCCCAATTGGTAGGCCCGTAATGAGGTGGGAGAATAACATTGTGAGGGAAGTAGATTATGCAGTGAATGAATGGAAAACATCACATGATAGGGATGTATTGAAAGCTTATTCCCACATGCCATGCATCTCATGATTCCTCCGTGCCAGTGAGATAGTTACATATATAACTACGTCAGTTAACGCTCAAGTGACCAGAATATTTTTCGGAACCAAACTCGGTGTAGGCCTCTAGAATTTAATTAACTAAAGTAAGTCGCATTGCGTAACCAGCAAAATCGAACGATTTGGAGTAATAATTCACAACATGTGAAAATATAGTAGTAGTAGTAGGACTTTATTAGACAAAAAGTAAGATATTTACAATATTATTTACAAATATGGGTCGCACGGGCAGTAAACCGTACGTGCTGTTGACAGTCCGTTACAATAAAGTAATAATTGGTACTAGTGTAAAGAAAAATAAACAACAACAAAAATCAATAACATTACAATTACATAAAGAAAACACAATAATAATATTACAATTAAATAATAACACAACAGCATTATACACTAGAAAAACATTAACATTACAATTACATAAAGAAAACACATTAATATTACAGTTTAAATAATAACACATTAGCATTATACACTAATTAATTTATATATAATTGTTAATAATTAATGGTATTGCATTTTGATAACATATATTTATTCATGAATGAGTGTTGTCCTTATTTTTTGCGTTTTGTCCAGAAATTTACCGAGGTTTATCCAATTTTCTGGATTTACCAATAACTTGTAGCATGCCAATCTTTCCCGACTTGAATTTAGAAATCTTTCCGGTAATAACTGACGTCTCCAATATTCTAATTCATTACATTTTCCTAATATATGTATCTCATCTTCAAAGTTCCCGCACATTGGACATATTCGCATATCGTGATCGTCGCTAATTTTTAGAAATTTCCATGCCCCTAGCCTAAACCAAGCGAGCCCTGATCTCTCCTTAAATCCTAGGTTGAGTATATACGATTCTTTTCCCCAGACGTGTTTTAGGTCTCTTTGTAAACACAGTGAGCGTTTTCCTGTATATTTAGCGAAAGTATCTTGTTGGTTTATATCTAAGTACCTCCTCCTTATTTTTCTCCACACGTTCTTGCGATTTTCAGTCCCTTTTTCCCATATCCAGCCCATCCCAATCTTTTGGAGTTCTCTCCTAACACCTCGTCTGCCCAAAATTTAACATCTATGTTTTTAATTTGGTGGTCGTAACAAATTGCTCTAAGCATTGTTTGTTCACCTTGGATTACTCGCAACCAGTATTTGAGTAAACGAATTTTACAGTTAATGTCGTCCTGGAATGACCCGAATTCATACAAAATTCAACAGTTAGAAACGGCCTTACTAAGTCCTGTAATATACTTTAGAAAATGCGTATATACCTTATTTAGTATTTCCGTTCTTTGGAAACCCCAAATCTCACTACCATAGTGCATTACTGGCCTGACCATCGCTGCATACATTTTTTCTAATGTGCTGACTGGAATATCAGGCACTCGACCCAGAATACCGAGTACACTGTTAAGTTGTCCCCTCCCTTTAAATAATGCTATATCAATATGTTTTTTCCACTTTCCGTTCATTTTCAACGTCGTACCAAGATATTCAAAATGTTTCACGTTTTGAAGTACTTGATCTCTGTATTTCCATTCCTCTGCTCTACCATAAACCGTCCCATTTTTAAAGGTCATTGTTTTTGTCTTACTAACATTTACAGTCAATCCCCAATTCCTACAGTATATTTCCAGTAGGTCAAGACCTCTTTGCAATCCCTTGATTGTCTTGGAAAGATAATTAAATCATCTGCATACAACAGGACTGGGATTCTAACATTTCCTATCTCCGGAGCCTCAATTTCTCCTTCTAGCATTACGTCTACAATATCATCAACGAATAGATTAAATAGCATTGGTGATAAAATGCAACCTTGTCTCACTCCCCGATTGGCTTCACTGCTCTCTGTAATGTGCCCTTGGTCTACTTTTATACAAAATTTAACATATTTATAAATTGACATTAAAGCATGTATCATGTTATGAGACAATCCTTTCCGATTTAATTTTTCCCAAAGTGCGCTTCGGTCCACAGTATCAAATGCCATCTTAAAATCAATGAATGCACAAAATAATTTACCCCCCTTCATTTTCAGATTGTCATCAATTAATGTTCTCAGAACAAATACATTGTCCACCGTGGAGTACCCTTCTCTAAAACCTGCCTGATATTTTGAGAGCCTATTGTTCTCTTTAGCCCATTGTCTTATTCGTTCGTAAAGTACTTTACAATATATTTTTCCGAACACTGACAAGAGACAAATTCCCCTGGAAGTTTCTGGTCTCTGTGCCCCACCTTTCCCTTTGTATAGCGGTTGGATGACACCTGTCGCCCAGGCTTCCGGATAATCTCCTCCATTAAAAAGTTTGTTGAACGCAGTTTTCAAAACGTCTGATAATTTATTGGATGATATCATATTTTTCAAGAATACCCCTGGTATTCCATCAATTCCAGGTGCTTTACCATTCTTTAAACATTTAATGGAAGAAACCACTTCATTTTTCGAAATATCCTGATCCAGTAATTGAATATGAATTGGGTCAGGGATCTCAACTATATTTCCTTGATTATATCTTAACCTCTCATTTCCCAGCACCCTATCAAAACAACTTCTCCATTCCCCGGGCGTTATTCTTGTCCGATTTATGGGCTTTACTTTGAGTTCCCTTAACGCTTTCCATATGTCCGCAATGTTCCCACTTTCAGTCGCGACTCTCATTTCTTCGGATTTCTTATTTTGCCATGCTAGTTTTGTTTCTGCCAATAATTCTTTATATTCCTTTCTCTCTTGCGCATAATTTTTTCTGCTTTCATCTGTGCTTTCTTTTCTAAACTTTAAAAGACTACTTTCGACAAATTTCTTCTTCTTTCTACATGCATTATTGTACCACCCTTTGTCCTTCTGGTTCATTGCGTATTTAACCTTGAATTTTTTCCTGCTTTTTGAAAACATTCTGTCAAAGTTTTAATAATTTCCTCCCCGCTAAGATCATTTAATTGCAGATCCTGTATTAGCGTTTCCAAACTCCTGATATATTCTTCTCTCAGATCCTCGATCCACCTGAAACGTGTAATTGGCCGCAATATTGTTGCCACCTCATCATTAACTGTCTCACTAATACCTTTCATATTTAAAATAAGTTTGTTTGGGAAGTGGTGTGATTCGATTCTGGAAACTATACAGAAATTACTTAGGACTGGAATCATGTCTTGTGTGCATATTGAATAATCGATTACGCTACTTCCATTTTTATCTTCCCCATATTTCCCATTCAGAATTTCAAGTTCAAATGCATCGCAAAAAGCTAACAATTGGTTTCCTTCTGAATTTAAAATCTTATCTTTGCTTCTCCTACCCTCACCTCGTGTTTCATTATCATCCGATTTTATAGTGATATTTTCCTCCCCAATCCTACAGTTAAAGTCCCCTAAAATTATTATTCCCGCTTCCGGAAACCTATCTTTTATTTCTGCCAACGAGTCAGACAATTCAACGAAAAAATTTGGATTGGCATACCTGGAATTTAGTGGTTGGCGGTAAATAGACAACAGACACATTTCTGCTCTTTCTGTATGGTAATATATACAAATTGCCTCTTTTAAAGTAATATTTACCTTTTTAATATATGGGTCTAAGTTAGCTTTATATAAAATGGCAACACCGCCTGGATATCTACCTCTCTTTCCTCTATTTTGATTACACTTAAAATAACCTTTCATATTACATAGATTTACGCATTCATTAGCTTTTAACCATGTTTCTCCTAGAGCTAATATATCAAAAGTCTCAATAAACTCTACACATCTGTCCATTGAAAGTTTTTGTTTTAACCCTTCGATATTCCATGAACCGACTGTCAATAAACCCTATTCTGTTCCCTTGTCATTAGTCTTACCTGTATTTTTCGAACTTCCCCCTCTCAATAGTTCCTTTTCTGCGGGTAAATTCAGAAGTCTTAGTGATTTTCTTGTTGGAGTTCTTGTGTCCGCCGGTCGTTCACCTCTTAGAGGATGCTTTTTGCGTTCGGCCGTTTTTTGCTGTATGTTATTGGATTCCTGGGAGTTAGTATCGTAGTGCTCCCTCTCTCTTTCTCTCGTGTAGAATTTTCTCCCTCCTCTGCTGTAAGGAGACCACCTGCTGTTGAAGCGTCCCCTGTAGGTTTTGGGGACTCGCTGTCAATGACCTCTTCAAATTCATTTTCAGAGTTGTCCATATTTTGTAGTTGTTCCCTGCTCCAGATTCGTCCATTTATAATCAATTTATTAAATTGCATGATTGCATGGCAGCCCTGCCTCTTTCGCCTCGAGCATGTGTCGCTTAAGAAAGTCCCTTTCGCGGCGCACCTTCTCACCAAAGTCTTCGGCAATATTGATACCGGTCCCTTTAAGATATTTACTGTCTCTAAGGATCCAACATTATATTTTGTAGTGTGATAATTTGCATACAATCGGTCTCTTTCCACTATTCCAACGACCTACTCTGTGCGCTCTTTCATATCACTGTCCACCAAATCAATCCCGATTTGCGCCACTACTCTTTTAACTATATGTTCAGTTTCCTCCCAGCTCTCTCTGTCTTCTTCATGCACACCATATATCACAATATTATTACGGCGACTCTGGTTTTCGAGATAGTCTAATTTAGATTCCAGCCATTTCAATCTGTCCTCCATCCGATGCATGTTCGTCTCAATATCACGAATTTTTTCACCCACGTTGCACTTTTCAAACCCCTCTTTCACTTCAGTTGACAATGTTTCAATCAGCTTTCTAACTTCTTCCATAATGCTTTGTCCCCTGCACATTTCAACCACTCTAACAAAAACACGTCCGCTCTTCTCGACGGCTAGCACAAAAGTCTGTGAAAATATAAAAATTGCCCTAATGGTTGAAATTTTCAATTTTTTTCGCAACGAAGCCATTAAAATAAAACAAAAAAAAAGGTATTTTCCAAAATTCAGTGAAATTCGATATCAGAAGTAGGGATTTACCTAAAAGCCATAATTTTAATAAACAATAGTTTAAAAAACTAAAACAACAAGCTTTATTAGAAAACCGAACTAAAAAAATGAAAAATAATTTTAATTTCCAACATGCTTGGGATAAATAATTTTACCATCAAAAGCGTGGGGTGCTCTTTATCAATTAATATATTTGACAATAAACAGATATTGGTAAAAGCAAAGTCTCTAAGAAGAAAATGTAAAAATCATAAAAAGCACCCCACGCTTTTGATGGTAAAATTATTTATCCCAAGCATGTTGGAAATTATTTTCATTTTTTTAGTTCGGTTTTCTAATAAAGCGTGTTGTTTTTAGTTTTTAAAACTATTATTTATTTTTTATTTTTTAGTTTTAATATTTTACAGAATAAGATAAAAAATGTAAATATCTTTAAATTCGATTTTATTGCAGTATGAACTGAAAGTAATACTCTTCTAAAAAAAACTCCCAGCCGGATATGAACCAGCGACCTATGGATTACAGAAATTATATACCACTAGAGCGTATCGCTCTACCAACTGAGCTCTTATAACGATTGACTAAAAAGTCGACAAATCCGCAACCAGTTTTCATTTTTTTTTATTTTCTGATGATGTTTCTATGTGGGTGAAAATCGTGTTAAAAAATTCCGTTACATAGATACTAAAACACTTTTTTTTTATTTTCTGATGATTCTGGCCAGGGTTTTAGAAAAAAATGAAATTATTTTATTGTCACGGGTCCTTTACACGTATATAAACTTTCAAGTCGATCCAATGTTTATAAGTGGGTGAAAATCGTGTTCAAAAATTCCGTTGCATAGATACAAAGACACTTTTTTTGATTTTCTGATGATTCTGGCCATGATTTTAGAAAAAAAATGAAATTATTATATTGTCACGGGTCTTTTACAAGTATGCAAAGTTTCAAGGCGATCCAATGATTTTAAGTGGGTGAAAATCGCGTTAAAAAATTCAGTTACATAGATAGATACAGGTCAAGCTAATATAAAGCGTGTATAAAATCTCTCTAACGCCGCCATGTTTGCTTTCTCTCAACTTACTGGACACACATGATTTAAGTGACGAAAGAAATATATATTACGTAAACCAGTAAAAGGAGGCTATAAATACGATTTGCTAAAAAATCACTTAGTTTATGGATTTCCTGTCTGACGAACTCTTTTTTAAAGGTGTAGATAAACCACGAATAAAAGCTGTCCCAATAAATTTGATCGAGCGAGTATAGAATCGGGCCCGATGCATTTAAAACCAAGACATTATTACGTAAGATGAAATAATCCTTGGAAGAAAAGTGCTAAGCTAATAATTTGTGAATCGTAAGTCTATAATGCAAGTTAGTACCGTAATTTATAATATTTTCAATTGCGGAAACATTTGGTTGTGTTAGAAAGAGAATATTGTAATATTTAATTCCAGGAAATTATATAACAGCAAGGACAGAAAACACAGTGTGTAGGGAACAAAACATATTGATGAATAATAGTCGAATATCTCTGAGAGGTAAAAAAACATCGTTGACAACAGATGGCCTTACTGTCTACAGATAAGCTTCTTCAGTATTGCAATTTCCAACAAAAAATCAAATTATAGTGTTATCTTCTTTCCACACTTTACCTTTTCTAACTCATTTTCAATTTAGTTTAGCGTCTCTCCATACAGATACAATATTTTTACATTCCACGGCGCCGGGCCATACAGTTGCACGACCTGTCGGGAGAGAGATATTTAATTTATGGATCACAAAAATAATTTTTTAAACACACAAATCCTTCGAAACAATAGATATTGAGACGAAACACAACATTCGCTCACATATTCATAATGATCATGTCTTAATGATAATTACAGGATGATGCTCGGGGACTGTTTGGGCCGTAAATGTTCCTGGAAGTTTCTTTTTAGCGAGCAAAAATCGAAAAAAAAAATCACCTTGGTAAGTTGGGGATCGAGCCCAAGCCCTCTGCGTACGAGGCAAGGATGTTACCCTGAAACTTCAGCGGTGGATCTACTTAATTCAAAACAATTGAAATACATGATAAAGTAGTGTTGAGATACTAGTCACAGTATTTTTTATAACATTATGATGCGTTGCAAAATCATACAACCATTATTCCGATTGTAATCCACACCTAAATAACAAACACACACACAATCAAAAATTTATTTGGGGATATTTTATTAATTGTGATATATACTTGTCAAAAGCTGCAACCGAATTTAAATTTTAAACTGTAACTTAATTTAGTAGAAAAATTGGATAACATAAACCAACATTTATGCACAACACTTTTGTGTTGCAAAATTACACAAATGAATGAAGAAACACGTTTCGAGACCTCTTTAAAAACACTATCACGCATGCTATTTACAAGCTTCTCCAGCATATTTTGCCATGCAGAAATGATTGCTGTCTGCAGCTCATACTGTTTTCCATCAACATAAGCTCAACGATACAAAATACATCAAAGGTTCTCCACAGGATTTATATCAGGAGAATTTGCGAACCACTCCTTTACATGTACCCTCATTCTGGAAAAATTATTCTTATGTGGAGTGTTCAAGATGGGTAGAGGCATTATTCCGATGGAATATTTAGATTGAACCTCCAATCGTCTCCCCAAAAGTAAAATGTGAATATCTACCAGATTTTGATAGTTGGATGCATTCGTTCCGCCCTTACGGTAGGCTATTTTTATTTGGCCCCGTAACCTAACCCAGCCCATAACATTAGCGACTTACCTTGATGTTGACGTTTTGAAAATATGGTTTTTCATTCCGCAAATCATGTCCCATCCGGCATATCTAATTTTTTTTTCGCCATTACTGAATAACTTGTAAATACCACTGAATAACTAAGAAGTATTACATGTGTTTGTTTTAATGGAACTGGTGGTTCCGTCATTGTGCAACAGCTGACTGTATCAATTTGCAACAATGTTTTGAATTCGTGGTTGTACTCGTATTATCAGCTAGTAGGGAGTGTCTTTACATAATGCTATTGTTCACACATTATAGTCTCTATGCAGACTAGGATAAATTATTATCAAGTCATTCTGCTGTTTTTCAGTACTGTCCCTAAAATTGGTGGTTGTATCATTTTGGAATGCACCTTACAAATTTGGTAGCAATCTATTTATTCAATCGTCCTTAAAAAAATGGTTAAAACTTTTTAAAACTCTATAGGAAAGCACCTCCTGCTATGGATGAAACTTGTTACGAAAGGCCTGAAGGATTTTAAAATGTCAATGAACTTGTAGACTACTAAACCTTATGGATACCAATTTTACAATATCATAAAAAAATTATGCTCTGCATCTTCGAATCCGGATGTCCATAGCAGAACAAAGATTTCTATTCCGAACTAATATTACTTTTAAAATATATATGTAAAATTCACCTCCCTTAAGCTATGGTTAATATTATTCTTCCACCTCATTATTGGTCTACCTATTGAGGACATTCCCCCAGGTTTTCGAAAAAAATCCAAGTTCTGTTACATTCCCCATTCGTGCCACATTATTTGTCCATTGCAGTCTACGATCCATTCTTTAGTACATCTCTTTTTAATGAATAACTAGTTATTAAGTTTTATGTAGTTTTCTGCATTCACTTATTTGTTCGTCTGTCTTTGGTACAAAAATATTTCTATATACTTCATTTCCAAATACAGGGTTCCCACAAATGCTCTTTCGGCCTTCGAACAGGTATAACTTGCGTTTAAATAACATACAGACATGAAACTAGTACTAATGAAAAGATAAACTCAAAACGTTTTGGTTACAGTACCTTTCAGATGTTCAATGTGAGCTGCGCTGGTAACACGACACACATCAAGTCTGTAGTCCATTTCCGCCCAGGAACGTTGTAGCATATCATGGTCATCTGTTTCGATGGCTGCTGTGATGCGCCGTCATAGAAAAAGGACGGTCTGTGGAAGAGGTGGCTTGTACGCAAGATCTTTGACATAACCCCATAAAAAAGAAGTCAAGGGGTGTGAGGTTCGGCGAACGCGGAGGCTAAGGAAGAAGTTCTTCATCGTCATTACCAATACGGCCAATCCATCGGTTCGGTAGTCTGGTGTTGAGGTCCAGCCTGACTTCATTATGAAAATGAGGGATTGCGCCGTCCTGTCGAAAGATGACGTTGGGTATTTCCTGTTCCAGCTGAGGCAGGAGCCATTGTTGTAGCATATCCAGGTACTCACATCCTCCAATTGTTTTCTCTACAAAGAAGAACGGACCGTACACTTTCGGCAGACTTAAAGCGCTGAATACGTTCCCTTTAGGAGAGGGTTTTGCCGAACCTCAGGTTCTAACGTTTTGTTTGTTCACTTTACCTGAAAGATGGAAGATGCACTCGTCACTAAACACTATGCATTCGAAAAACCCATCACTTTCCATGAGAGGCTGTATATTCTCGCAGAAAGTACGACACCCCATTTTATCTTCTTCCTTTAAGAACTGCAACATCTGCAAACGGTATGGATGAAATTTCAAACGTTTTCGCAGAACTTTCCATTTAGGGATCTACTAGCTGCAATTGTTGATTTTTTAGGACTACGTGTAAAAGATTCACGCATCCGGTCAACAGTTGCCTCACTTACAGCCGGGCGCCCAGAAGATTCTCTCCTACAGATGCACCCTCTTGTCGTAAAATCAGAGTACCACTTACGAATTGAAGGACCACTGGGTGGAGTCGAACTTCGAAGTTTCGGCTTGTAGCATATTTCTTAATCCTCTAGGCTTCGATGTTTTTTCAATGTGTGACCTTATATTATTTACTTTTATCTCTTCCTTCACTAGTCTGTATAGTAGAAATATTGTCATGTAAACGTTATCTAATTAATCGAGCATAGTCTTGAACCCAGATATGTCCGCTATGAACTACTATACATGTGCACAGGCAAATCTAATTCACTTACGTTATAATTAATGCATTTCCATAAATTCAAATTCATGCATATCTATAGGCGGAGGTGTTATTCAGTCGTAGTTGTAATTAGCAATTAAATGTCAAATAATAATCATCATCATAGTACATTCACGAATTTAGGCCATTTGTTAACCTGTTTCGGCCTCAAGAGAAACACCATCCAAAAGTCTTTTGAGTGGACGTCCTGGTCTTCTTCTTCCTGCAGGTTGATATCTTAACATTTGTTTGGGTATTCTGTGATCTTCCATTCGATGAACATGTTGCATCCATCTTGACTTATAATCAGAAATTAATTATTTTGGATTTATTAAGATTAATAAGAAAATAATTATTTGAAATTAAGTGGGCGCCTTCTTCTTCTTAATGTGGTTTGGCAATTTTGAAATAACAGACCGCCGTAAATGGCGACTGTAGATAAATTACTCTATCCACCACCGGCGTACTGTTTGTTGGAAGCATTTTGAACTACAGCATAATTTATTCGCAACTTATGTCTCCCGAGTTGAGATCTCAGTGTGGCGTCAAACGCTTACATATCAGCTCAAGGTTTTCACCGGGTAATTATAAGTAGTGTTTATTATTTTATTTCATAATATGTTTCACTATTGCCCTCGGTGATAAACCTTCGGTCAAAACACGGGAAGAGTAGATAGTCTACAATATTTTACATTTAAAAAATCCAAGAGACAGGTCCTCCGGGAAGGACTTCAGGTCTTGGACTCGCGAGTCCGAATATTTTCGAGCTCGTAAAAGGAAATCGAGCTTACGTTAGAGCCTTCCAATAAAATTGAATCGGCTCATTGCTCGAAGAGACACTTAGTGGCAATTAAGGTATTACTTGGGTGGGAAAAACCTTTTAAAATTTCCTCGAAGGTTCTAACGTAAGCTCGATGTTCTTTTATGAGCTCGAAAATATTCAGACTCGGAGTCCAAGACGTGAAGTCCTTCCCGGAGGACTTGTCCCTTGGATTTTTGAAATGTAAAATAATGAATCTACTCTTCTAGTGTTTTAACTGCGAGGTTATCACCGAGGGCAATAGTGAGACATATTATGAAATGAAATAATAATCGCTACTTAAAATTACCCGGTAAAAACCTTGAGCTATCTGTCATGTAAGCGTTTGACGCCACACTGAGAACTCAACTCGGGAGACATAAGTTGTGAATAAATTATGCTTAGTTCAAAATGCTTCCAACAAACAGTACGCCGGTGGCGTATAGAGTAATTTATCTATAGTCGCCATTTTAGCCCGGTCAAGTTAGCTCAAAAAATAGGGGTAGATTTAAAAAAATTCGCATCGAGCTGAAAAGTGGTACGAATATTGGGAATACCATTATGAATGAAATGTGAAAAGTCCATCGATTCCACATCTGAAAAAAAACATACTCATGGTCAAATTTCGCGAATATGAATTTTTTTTACATTTTTCAGCCAAACGGTAAGTTTCATCATAAAATTAGGTTCGTCAAATGTTGTAGACAATGAAATTATCTACAAAAAGTGACCTTATACTTTTTTCATAAGAATCACTATTCTTCAGATATCACCATTTGAAATACTGAAAACAATAATATGCACGCTTTTCAACCGCAAGTTAAACTCCTATACATCATGAGATATTTAATATAATAAAAATATTGGTTGAATAACTTATATATACAAATTATATGTTATATGATTGTGAGAATATACATAAAAAATAATAGTTTAAAAAAATAAAACAACACGCTTTATTAGAAAACCGAACTAAAAAATGAAAAATAATTTGAATTTCCAACACGCTTGGGATAAAATTAAAGTGGTCAACAAAAAAATCATCTCCAACACATATAGAATAAAACTAGAGTTATCAACAAAAAGAAATTCATTTTACCATCAAAAGCGTGAGGTGCTTTACATAAATTAATATATTTTATAATAAACAGATATTGGTAAAAGTAAAGTCTCTAAGAAGAAAATGTAAAATTCATAAAAAGCACCCCACGCTTTTGATGGTAAAATGATTTTCATTTTGTTGACAACTCTAGCTTTATTCTGTATGTATTGGAGATGATTTTTTGTTGACCACTTTAATTTTATCCCAAGCGTGTTGGAAATAAAAATTATTTTTCATTTTTTAGATCGGTTTTCTAATAAAGCGTGTTGTTTTAGTTTTTTAAGACTATTTTTTATTTTTTATTTTTAGTTTCAATATTTTACAGAATAAGATAAAAATGTCTTTAAACTCGATACTATTGTAGTACGAGCTAAAAGTATCATCATCATCATCATGAACAAATTCGTTTTAGGCCATGTGGCCTGTACGGTAAACCTAGCGAAGATGGTCTTGATCTTTCATGAGCTAAAAGTAATACTCTTCTAAAAAATCCTCCCAGCCGGATTTGAACCAGCGACCTATGGATTACTGAAATTATATACCGCTACAGTTCACCGCTCTACCAACTGAGCTCTTACAACGAATGTCGAAAAAGTCGACACGTCCGCAACCTATTATACCAGTATTCATTTTTTTAATTTTCTGATCATTCTGGCCAGGATTTTAGAAACAAAATATGAAATTATTGCATTGCCATAAGTATACAAAGTTTCAAGTCAATCCAATGTTTCAAAGTGGGTGAAAATCGTATTCAAAGATTCCGCTACATATATGCAAAGACATTTTTTTTTTGATTTTGTGATGATTCTGGCAAGGATTTTAGAACAAAATATGAAATTATTGTATTGTGACGGGTCCTTTACAAATATACAAAATTTCAAGTCGATCCAATGTTTCTAAGTGGGTGAAAATCGTGTTCAAAGATTCCGTCAGATAGATACAGACACCTTTTTTTGATTTTCTGATGTTTCTGGCCAGGATTTTAGAAAATAAATATGAAATTATTCTATTGTCACGGGTCTTTTACAAGTATACAAAGTTTCAAGGCGATCCAATGTTTCTAAGTGTTCAAAGATTCCGTTACATAGGCCTAGATACAAAGACACTTTTTTGATTTTCTGATAATTCTGGCCAGGATTTTAGAAAAAATATAAAATTATTGTATTGTCACGGGTCCTTTACAAGTATTCAAAGTTGCAAGTCGATCCAATGATTTTAAGTGGGTTTAATTGGCGTTGAAAGATTCCGTTACATAGATAGATAGATATATAGATAGACAGATTGATTGATACAGGTCAAGCGAATATAAGGCTTGTAAAAAGAAACTCAGTTCCTAATTTAATTGGCCCGTATAACCTTAAGCAACATCTGCCGTCTATTCTATTTTTGTCCGGGTGGCGACAGTCATATACCTGTTTTTTTCTAGAAGGCATAAACGAAATACTTTTAGTATAGTGTTTCTTTACAGTGAATTCACGTGCTTGTTAATAATATTTCTTAAAATAATTTGTGCTGTTCAATAAATTTAAAAGAGTCCCAATTTAGCTTTGTTTGTAGTAAATCTTTGACTGGAAATGAAACAGTTATTGTTGATCGTGGAATGAAAACTTCGATCCATTCAAGTGTTGAAAGAAATTATGGTTTCTCTGAGTACCCGAAGGACAAGAAATCTGTGACAATTCAGGTGCAGTGCCATGTACACTCGGAAGAGTTCTATCTCTGCAGTTAAAAGACCGCACGAGATGGAGCTACATCTGAAATCAGTCTACCCCGTACTAGAGCATGCGTGAGTGAATCCGTTTCTTGTTTTAAAAAATGTTGCTTATTTTGTGGAGATGAAGCAAATGAAGAGACTGAGAAGAAAAATGCGCAAAATGTTAGACGTAAATTCTTAAAGTTGCTACACTTGAATTTAGAAGTATCCATTCTGAGGTAGCTCGGACTCGTTCTGATGAGTAGCAAAACATTTTACTGCACGTATTCAGTACGAATATGATTTAGTTGCTGCCGAGGCTAGGTACCATAATACTTGCTATAATTCCTTCTTGAGACCCACCATAGGGGGTAAAATCGGTCGTTCTCAAGATGAATCTACTAATGTTGCGATGGAGAAAAAAGTGATGACTGTCAATTTTCATTGGAAGAATTACAAAATAATTCTAAAAATGCAGCTTTAGATGATAGATCACTTAAGAATCGATTGAAGTTAAAGTATGATCATCACGATATTTTTAACCAAGCTTGGCATGAGAAAAAAAGTCAAAATGAAAAGGAAGAACGATTTAGACTGATCAAAGCTGCATTTAATCTTTAGTATTTGATAATACCAATTACCCCCCGCCTAGTCGAATGTTTGAAAATATTAACAGCGATATTCCGGAATCATTGACTTATTTTTTTGGAAACAGTAATTCTTAAAAATAAACAGTTTAAACTAGAGCTATTAAAACTAGTACGTACTAATATCAGCCACAGTATTATGACTTCTGTTACCCTAGATATTTCAAATCAAAATTGCAATTGGGTCAATTAATTGTTAATACTTTGGAACCAATTCAAACGTTACTCCCACCTGCTCCACAAATATTCTTAACACCATTTTTGTGCAATTGTAAAAAGGGCTGTTGCGCAAAATGTGACTGTAAAACAATCGGATTATTTTTATCGCCAGTATGTACCAATTGTCAAGGCCAGTCTTCACAATGTTGAATCAAATGAAACAGATGAAGATTTATATGATTTCAATGAGGAAACAACTGATACTTATTTCTCAGAACAATTAACAAAGAAGAAGAAACCGAGAAGATATTACTGTCGTAGTAGAATTCGAAGATTAACAGTCAGATTAACATTACCCGGAATTAAGAATATTTTTTGACACTTAAATCATACCAAATAGAACCATTTTTTAATGAATAGAATATTATTTAATAAAACTTAATCAGAATATATCGTGGAGTATACCTTTCGAAGACACCACATTAACAAAAGATGCGCCAAGTACACTACCTCATAGGTGGTGCGGAAATGTGGACATATTATGTAGAATATGACTTCTTCAAACTTTAGAATCTTGATATCTCAAGAATGGTGATTCTTATGAAAAAACGTATAAGAACAATTTGTGTAGCCAATTGCATGATCTACAACTTTTTGCCTGGCCTATTTATATGATAAAACTTACCGTTTGGCTGAAAATGCAAAAAAAAAAACATATTCGCGAACTTTGAAATTGATTAACTTTTTTGCAGATGTGGTATCGATGGGGACTTTTCACATTTCATTTATAATGGTGTTCCCAACATTCGTATTATTTTATTTTTTATTTAGAGCCCCACCACCACCCTCCGGGTTACCTCTGGCATAATGCCCTTATCCCCGGGTCTGCTCTATGTCCCTATCTATATCTTACCTTTATTGAAATACATAATAAATATACAATTCGAGTATTTGATGTGTGTTGTTGTTACATAAAATTAAAGTAAAGTGTGTTGTTTGTTTGTGTATATGTGTATGTGTATGTGTGTGTGTGTGTGTGTGTGTGTAGTAATAGTAGACTGGTGACATTTTTACGCCTCTCTTGTCTCCGCTGATCTTCGTCTCTTCTTAATCCCAAGACTCTTCTTGTGTACTTGTTGAGGGATTTGAAGGCTTCCTTCCCAGTCCAGAATTCTAAGGCGGGCGGCCATTGTGTTTCACCGATCATGGCTGCTTCCTCCAGCTCCTGTCTGAAGACATTGTACTCGGTACATTGATAGAGCACGTGGACTACGTCGTCTTCTCCGGGGTTGAAACAATCACAGAGAGGTGAGTCGGCACATCCTCTTTCGTGCAGTTTGGAGCGGAAGAGTCCATGACCTGAAAGGATCTGTGTGGTGTAGTGGCTGGGAGTTATCCATGTAGTCTACATTCTTTTCTGGACTCTCGGGAAGAACTGGAATGTCTGGTGTCCATGGGGCTCCTGTTCCCATTCCAGTTGCCATTCGTCGAGGAGGTGAGAGTCGATTATTCTGCGGACGGCGTCCCATTCATCTGGTTCGGCGTATAGGTCCGGAGTAATGATTGTTTCCTCGATGTTGACGGGAAGCCCTCTTCGGAGACGATGTCGTTGAATCCTCCTCTCTATGTACAAGTCTATTGGGAATACTCCAGCTATGACTGGAAGGCATGCTTTCGATACAGTGTTATAGGCTTTGGTGACACCAGGAGCTTCTTTTTGTGACATGCCTTTAGTAGTCTCGCCCATCCGTGTGCAGCAAACGCGCATAGTTGTTGGAACAGCGTTCTATATAGCCTTACGTAGTTAATAGCCTGGTATCCCCAATTCTGTCCACCCAGACGGGCCATCGCGTGGAAGAGGTTTTTGGCCTTTCCAGCGATGTCTTCAATATGGGCGTCACTTTTCATATTTGTTTGGATCCTTACTCCGAGGTATTTAATTTGTTGAACGAAGCGCAGTCCTATTTGTTCAATTCTTATTGTTGGTGGGCGTGCTGGGTGTAGTGCGCCTTTTAGGAGCATGCCAATGGTTTTCCTTGGGCATAAGGAGAGTTTGTGCTGCTTGGTCCATTGTGTTGTTATGTGGACGATTTCTTGGGCTCTCTCCTCTACTTGCCTCCTGGAGTTGCCCGAAATGAGGATTACCAGGTCGTCGGCGTAGGCTATCGGTTGGGCGTGAGGATGTTCTTCTAATAGCTGGAGTAATTCATTCAGTACTAAGTTCCATAGGTTGTGGGCAACCAATCGTTACGTTTCGATGAATTCTGTTGTGGGTTTCCACTAGGGTAGCTGTTCTTCCTTGGAGGTAGTCCCTTATTACTTTGTACAAGTTCGAAGGGCACTTCCTTCGTTTTAGAGCTAGGAGAATGCTTGGCCACCACAGAGTATCGAAGGCGCTTTCGAAGTCAATGAACATTCCGATCGTCAGTTTTTCTTGGCTTCGTTCAACGATGTCGAAGAGTTCTGTGATGGCGTCCTCGGTATCTTTGCCTGGTTGGAAACCGTACTGTCTGTTCGATGCGGCTTGTTGGAGAGTTGGTTGGAGTTGTAGGAGGATTAGCCTCTCATAAAGTTTCCCCAGCACTGGCAGCAAGCAGATGGGCCGGTATGATTTTGGGTCAGTAGCGTCCCTGTCCCTCATTTTCATGATTATTTTTATTTGTGCTGGTTTCCAAATGTTGGGGAAGACTCCATGCTTCAGGCAGACGTTGTACAGGTTCAGGAGACCCTCTTTAATGTGTCTCCATCCTTTCTGTACTAGCTCCACATTGTCTATACCAGGGGCCGTGCCATTTTTAATTTTCTCCATGGCCATTTCCACATCGATCAGGTCTATTTCTCCTGTGTAGGATGCGTGTTTGGTATTTGCCCCGCTTCTGCTCTGAGGTTGCGGTGCAGCACTTTATCCGTTACTAGTTCGTCTTTGCGGATGAGGTATGTCATTAGATGTTGGGCTGACTCTTCCCATGTTTTGACGTGACCAGTTGGGTGTTGTACTGCTGTCATGACCTGACGTGGGAGAAGTTTCTCTGCCTGGAGTTTGTAGGCAAGACCTCATTGGTTGGATGCTGCTTGCGCGGTTACGTAGTCCCGCCAACTGTCTCTTCTTGTGGCTTTGATGGCGTTTGTGTAAATTCTTCTTATGCGCCTGTAACTTTCCTGACGCTCGGCCCATCTGTATTTATGAATATCCTTATGCTGAAATGTTGTGCTCTTAACAATGAGATTCTTCGATGTGGCAAATGTGACTAATCTGACCCCATTGCCGTTACTATCTTCATGAAGACTGAATTTGCCTATTGTTGGTTTGAATATATCTTCCCTAAGACAATTTTCATATGATATCGTGAAAGGCTATCAAATAAGCATTCTAATTCTTCATAGAACTCATCCTTGATCTTGTCATCTTTATCTTCTGTGGGGGCATGTACATTTACAATTATAAAAAAGCGGATAAGATCCTCCTTCTGACTAAAATACCCGTTCCAAATGCAGGTCTTTCTGCACCCCCGTAGTATAAAGCAAAACTTCCTGATTCCTGACTACCTTCTCCTGGCCACCTAACTTCCTGTAAAGCGACTATATCCAAGGGCGATTTATCTAGTTTCCGCGTTAATATCTCTAGTGCCCCGCTATTGTATAAAGTCCTAACATTCCATGTTCCTAGGAACATGTCCCTGTGTTTGAGTCTTTGGCATGGGTTCCCTGAAGTAGTCCTCCCCTGGAGAACCGAATGGGGGACTGTTTGACCTCCGGAAAAATTTTACCCCAGTTGAACCCATGTCCGCATTTCTTGACGGTTGTATTTTACGGTGAAAGATCGTCACTCTTTCGATCAAGGTACTTTTTTCGTCTGGCTTATCACCTTCGACCAGTCCGGCATGGGTAACCCTATTGGCAGCAATGCTACCGCCAGCATAGCTCTCAGGATCATTTAAGCACGCAAGCCACTCCACCACGACAAGGTAAAGATACCATGAAGGGCGTCACTGCTATAAAGAAAAAATATTCTCTTTAATTTGCTTACTTGTGATAGGAGCTACTAGGTGGCAGTGGAGACCGAGTTCCCTCTACATATAGTGATAATGAGAATATATATAAGAAAATAAAATAAATATTTGTACTAGACTTGCTTGGTAGCGTAATCGGTAGCCCCGAATGGGATATACATCCAGAGGTCCGGTCCAAGTCCCGTCCGAGCATTTATTTTTCTTATCATGTTATATTAAGCTTGCATTGCTCAATGTCAAAAATTTAATTATAACATCGATATAGCGTCACTGCTGTAAAGTAAAAATATTCTCTTTAATTTGCTTACTTGTGATGGGAGCTACTAGGTGGTAGTGGAGACCGAATTCCCACTACATTTAGTAATAATGAGAATATATATAAGAAAAATGAATGTTTGTACTAGACTTGCTTGGTGGCGTAATCGGTAGCGCGCTGGGATATAAATCCAGAGGTCCGGGTTGAAGTCCCATCCGAGCATTATTCTTCTTATCATGTTATATTAAGCTTGTATTGCTCAATGTAAAAAAAATAATTATAACATCGATAAAGTGTCACTGCTATAAAGTAAAAATATTCTCTTTAATTTGCTTACTTGTGATAGGAGCTACTAGATGGTAGTGGAAACCGAGTTCCCACTACATCTGGTAATAATGAGAATATATATAAGAAAAATGAATGTTTGTACTAGACTTGCTCGGTGGCGTAATCGGTAGCGCACTGGGATATAAATCCAGAGGTCCGGGTTCAAGTCCCATCCGAGCATTTATTTTTCTTATCATGTCATATATATATATATATATATATATATATATATATATAGCAAGGATTGGAAATATTATAACGAATTCATTGTATAGTTACTGCCCCGCTTCTACCGTAATTATCTCAACGTATCCTAAAAACTTAAATTTCAGTCCTTTCAAAACAATAGCTATTAATTTCATTCACAGTGTACTTAATAAAAAACATGGTATTTAAAGCTGTGATATAGGGTGCTGTGTGCACCAATCTTTGAAATATCGTTGTTGTTGTTGCTGAACAATAAGTTTAGTAGTATACAGTTTTAGCACAAGATCGTGCATGTTGAATCTACTTTAGATGTTCCTCAACAATATGATATAAATAAAATACCTGTTTGGAAAAAAATGTTAATTTTTGTGTTCAATATATTGTTTTAATATTAAGGAAATCATTTGTATGTACTTAGTTAAGACCGGAACCAAATTTTGTTATGTTAGTAAGATGTTTATATATTTGTAATATAATTTTGTTTTCTGATACGAAAGTAACCTGCGTAATATTGTTAGATCGTATAGAGAACACCGATAATGTTTTTGAAGTTATATTTATAAAACTCTAAGAAGTTATTTACTATTTATAGAAGAAAGCCTTTCTACTTATTACTATGTTATAACTTTAATTTTTAGTATCCTACATAAGAAATCCATTCATTGGAAATCAGCCACAAAAATGATTTCCCACCTCAATAAATGTGAAACTGAATGGGTTATTTGAACATTTGCATGTTTACGTACATTATATTTATATAGATAAGTCCCAAGTGATGACTTAGATTCAATAGCTTCAATAAATAAAATTACAAATTATAATTCGTTATATGCTTTTATAATGAATTGCTAATTTTCTTCGTAATTAATTCAACTTAGATTTAGGATATAATGATTGTAAATTGTTTTCAGCTTTCTAACTAGTGGATCCGGGTTCGATTCCTGGAGGGGTTTCATATTTTAATTGCAAAAACTTGAAATCCTGATCTAGGAGGTTTAGTGTTATATATTTAATAGCTAGAGTGAGGACCAGTTACCTGTTTTAAATTCTTTGGAATTTCCGCCAGTAGCCTATGTAATTAGATACAGCTATGTAGTCAGATACAGCTGATAGTGATTCGTGTATAGGAGAAGTTAATTCTGGCGGTCCCTTTTGTACTTTCCAACTGGAGTAGGCTATGTGCCGACACTGTATTTTACCTTCTTCCATCTCTTCATCACCGTCCCTCATACAACACACTTAAATTACATACGTTCATCCTTCATTCCCTATCTGTGCATAATACAAGTACACACCGCCTAGACATATCGTGGTATACTGAAGTGATACAAAAATGAAAATAGACCATTTTTACGTATATATCCACGAATTGCGGAATCCGAAGAAAAATAAGTATAGTGAATGCCATTTTAAAACACACAAACACACATACAAATATATATATATATATATGCACATATCCTTTGTCATCAATAATTTAAGTAACACAATTATTCAATTCATCGAAAAATAAATTAAAAATCTAAAGCGGTCGTAACACAAGATTCTCGCACGTATCATCTACTACACACATGTGACATCTAACATGAGGTACCAGTACGTGATATCTAACTTGGAGTACTCGCATGTAACATCTAACATGAGACACACACACGTGGCATCTGACATGAGATACTCGCACGAAATATCTAACATGAGGTACTCGCACGTAACATCTGACATGAGATACACACGTGGAATCTAACACGAGATATTCGCACGTTACATCTAACATAAGATATTCGCATGTAACATCTAACATAAGGTACTCGCACGTAACATCTGACATGAGATACACACACGTGACATCTAACATGAGATATTCGCACGTTACATATAACATAACATACTCGCACGTAACATCTAACGTGAGATACACACATGTGACATATAATATGAGATACTCGCACATAACATCTAACACGATATTCACACACGTAACATCTAACATGAGATACTCGCACATAACATCTAACATGAGATACACCCACGTATTATTTAACATGATATACTAGCACGAGAAATTTAACATGAGTTACTCGTACGTAACATCTAACATGCGATACACACATGTGACATCCAACATGAGATATTCGCACGTTACATCTAACATAAGATACTCACACGTAACATCTAACATAAGATACTCGCACGTAACATCTAACATAAGATGTTCGCACATAACATCTAACATGAGATACACATTCATGACGTATAACATGAGATACTCGCACGTAACATATAACATGAGATACTCGCATGTAACGTACATTATATACTCGCTCGTAACACCTAATATGAGATACATACACGTGACATCTAACATGAGATATATGCACGTATCATCTAACGTTATATACTGACACATAACATCTAACATGAGAAACACACACGTGACATCTCTAGTAAAATACTCGCACGTAACATCTAACATAGGATACTCAAACATAACATCTAACGTGGGATATTCGCACGTAATATCTAACATAAGATACTCGCACGTAACATATAACATAAGATGCTCGCACATAACATCTAACATGAGATACACACACGTGACTTATAACATGAGATACTCGCACGTAACATCTAACATGAGACACACACACGTAATATCTAACATTAGATACTCGCACATAACATCTAACATGAGATACACACACGTAACATTTAACATGAGATACTAGCACGAAACATCTAATATTAGGTACTCGGACGTACATCTAACATGAGATATACACACGTGACAACTATCGCGAAATATTCGCACGTAACATCTAACATAAGATACTCACACGTAACATCTAACATAAGATAAAGTAATGTAAAGTAATCCCACTACAGGCTTCAGGAGGCCCTTGGGGTAGTAGGAGGTTAAGGCTCCCACTTTTCTGGACAACCGGCACTTGATGTCAGCCGGGTTGTCAGCCCTGCGTGACGACCGCCTTTACCCCAGAACAAGTGTCTGGTACTCATTTCCATTAGAGGCTGAGTCGACCCCCAGGGTCATAGTGTCGCCAGAAGGTTTGGGTCAGTTTAAAAATCCTGACCCCATCGGGACTTGAACCCTCGACCTTCCGGCTTGAAGCGCAGTGCTTTAACCTCTACGCTACGGCGTGCCCCCAACATAAGATACTCGCACGTAACATCTAATATAAGATGTTCGCACATAACATCTAACATGCGATATTCGCACGTAACATCTAACATGAGATACTCGCATGTAACGTCTAATATGATATACTCGCCCGTAACACCTAACATGAGATACACACACGTGACATCTATCATGAGATATATGCACGTAACATCTAAAATGATATACTCGCACGAAACATCTAACATGAGATACACACACGTGACATCTATCGTAAAATATTCGCACGTAACATCTAACATAAGATACTCGAACGTAACATCTAACTTGAGATACTCGCTCGTAACATCTAACATGAGATACTCGCAAGTAACATCTAACATGAGATACACACATGTGATATCTAACACGAGATACACACACGTGACATATATCGTAAAATACTCGCACGTAACATCTAACATAAGATACTCGCACGTAAAATCTAACATAAGATGCTCGCACATAACATATAATATGAGATACACACACGTGACATCTAACATGAGATACTCGCACGCAATACCTAACATGGGATACTCGCACGTAACATCTAACATGATATACTCGCACGAAACATCTAATGTGTGATACACACGCATACGTGCATCTAACATGAGATACTCGCGTTAACATATAACATGATATACTCGAACGGAACATTTAACATTAGATAAACACACGTGCCATCTAACATGAGATACTCGCACATAATATCTAACATGAGATACACACACGTGACTTCTAACATGAGATACTCGCACGTAACATATAACTATATATACTCGCACGAAATATCTAATTTGAGATATACACACATGACATCTAACATGAGATACTCGACATAACATCTAACACGAGATACTTGCACGTAACATCTAACATGAGATACACACATGTGATATCTGACATGAGGTACCCGCACATGACATCTGACATGCGATACTCGCACGAAATATCTAACATGAAGTACTCGAACGTAACATCTAACGTGAGATACTCGCATGTAACATCTAACGTGAGATACTCGAACGTAACATCTAACAAATTATACTCGCACGAAATATCTAATTTGAGATACACACACATGATATCTAACATGAGGTACTCGACGTAACATCTAACACGAGATACTCGCACGTAACATCTAAACTGATATACTCGCACGTATCATCTAACAAGATATATTCGCACGAAATATCTAATTTGAAATACGCACACATGACATCTAATATGAGTTACTCGAACGTAACATCTAACTTGAGATACTCGCATGTAACATCTAACGTTAAATACTCGCTCGTAATATCTAACGTGTGGTACTCTCACGTAACATCTAACCTGAGATACTCGTACGTAACATCTAACATGATATATTCGCACGAAATATCTAATTTGATATACACACACATGACATCTAACATGAGGTACTCGACGTAACATCTAACACCAGATTTCGCACGTGTCATCTAACATGAGATACACACATGTGACATCTAACATGAGGTACCCGCACATGACATCTAGCATGCGATACTCTTACGAAACATCTAACATGAGTTACTCGAACGTAACATCTAACATGAGGTACTCGCACGTAACATCTAACCTGAGATACTCGCACGTAACATCTAACAAGATATACTCGCACGAAATATCTAATTTGAAATACACACACATGACATCTAACATGAGGGTCCTCGACGTAACATCTAACACGAGATACTCGCACGTGTCATCTAACATAAGATACACACATGTGACATCTAACATGAGGTACCCGCACATGGCATCTAACATGCGATACTCGCACCAAACATCTAACATGAGTTACTCGAACATAACATCTAACGTGAGATACTCGCATGTTACATCTAACGTTAGATACTCGCACGTAATATCTAACAAGATATACTCACGCGAAATATCTAATTTTAGATACATACACATGACATCAAACATGAGGTACTCTACCTAACATCTAACACGAGATACTCGCACGTGTCATCTAGCATAATATACACACATGTGACATCTAACATGAGGTACCCGCACATAACATCTAACATGCGATACTCACACGAAACATCTAACATGAGGTACTCGACGTAACATCTAACACGAGATACTCGCACTTATCTTCTAACATAAGATACACACACATGACATCTAACATGAGGTTCTCGACGTAACAACTTACACGACATACTCGCACGTGTCATCTAACATAAGATACACACATGTGACATCTAACATGAGGTATTTGACGTAACATTTAACACGAGATACTCGCACGTGTCTTCTAACGTAAGATAACGTAAGATACATCTAACATGAGGTTCTCGACGTTAAATCTAACACGAGATACTCGCACGTGTCATCTAACATAAGGTACACACATGTGACATCTAACATGAGGTACCCGCACATGACATCTAGCATGCGATACTCGCACGAAACATCTAACTTGAGTTACTCGATCGTAACATCTAACGTGAGATACTCGTATGTAACATCTAACATGAGATAAACGCACGTCACAACTCTTGTGATATACCCAAACATGACATCTAACATGAGATACACGAACGTGACATCTATCGTAAAATACTCGCATGTGACATCTAACGTGAAGTACTCTTACCTGCCATTTAACATGCGATATTCGTACCTAACATGGGATATTCTTACGTAACAACTAACATGAAATAACTCGTACGTAACATCTCACAATTCAACATTAAAATAGGTTATTTTGAACTGTTTATCGACAAGAATACGCCACTCCCATTTTTATATTACATTTTTATTTTATGTATTTGTCATATTCCTTTATGCCTCTCACTTTGGAAGAATTTTGAAATAAATTTACGATAGAGTAAACTAAGGGAAATTCTGAAATGTATTTAGAGCGCTATAGCATATGTATTATATGTTAAGTTTAAGAGTATTTATTTTGAAATAAAGTCGTATATACGAAGTTTCTTTGAGAAAAAAGTACAAATAGGCCTACTGCAGCCGTTAGGATCACTGAAAACATTCGCACTAACATTTCTACATTCGAGCTAACTCCTATTAATAATGATCCGATTTTGCTGATTAGCAAACTCGATCTTATTTCTCATATTTTAAAGTTAGTGCCGGGTTTCTTTTCGAAAAAAATAGCAGCCGCTGATGCGATTTTTTAATTTCAGCTCTCGGCTAAACAACTCTCACCTAATAGATTGATTTTGCTGATTTTCGGAGAATAATTTAATTTCTTACTTTTTTTTAGGAATTAACACTATGAAGTATTTATTTATAAAACTAATAAAATTATTTTAGGCGATAAAACATTTTACATAAATTTAATGTGTTAAAACACATCAATATTCACCATAATTGTCAAGTAATGGAACAAAAAATGTATGTACACATATTTTTTGTGAGAAAACAATACATTTCTTACTCTAATTGCGAATATATTATATTTTAATGTGATTTTTTTATGGTCACTTTCGGAGTGTATAAGGGTAAAAGAATCATGGCAACAACTTCAATAAGTAAATAATTTCGGGAATCGGTAAAAGTAAATTTAAGGATTTTAAAATAATAACAAAATTTCCCGTAACCTTTCAAACTTATTATATACAATATTCTGAGAACGTGCTTTTGTACGATATCTCTAATTGAAATTATAATAACCATGAGCAGTTAATAAATCATTCGGACTTACTTCTTTTTCATTGTGATAATTTTAAATTTAAAAAAAGAACTTGAGCTGTTGGCTGTTGCCTTATATAGTTGATCGAACTGTCAGTAGATACAGTATATGTTACTTGTAGTTCGTCTGGTGATTAACAATAGTTTCTTTCTTCTTTTTTACTTTTTTTTTTTTTTGCTGGTGGCACGTAATAAATTAGTTGTCGCGTGTTGTGACTACATATCTTGCTTTTTGTTATAAGTTTCAATACCCTCTGCAAAATATACTTTCAGTTAATCTCAAATTAAATTTAATATAAAGTACAATGTTTTGAATTCAAGTGATAAAATAATGGAACATTTTAAGAAGTAGCGGCATCGAAATATCTTTAAACAATAGTTATAAACGTCAATGAGTTGCGAAATTAATTAAACATAAAATCACTTTAGAAACGCATGCTATTAAATTTCATGGATATTATCATACCAAGTTCTCTAAAAAAATGTTGAAATATATATATGCTGTATATATATATATAATATATATATATATATATATATATATTATATATAATCCTGATTCTTCCTGTTATATGCATTTGAAATATGGTCTCATACTTTAAGTGATGAGAAAAGATTACGAGTATTACGAATAAAAGACTACTTAGAACACTTTTGGTCCAAAGAAAGATGAACCGACAGATGAATGGAGTAAAGCACACAACACTGAATCACATGATCTTATTGGGAAATTACGTGTTTAGTAAGAACAGTTAAGTCTCGTAGACTGCGATGGCAGGAGGTATGACATGAATGGGGATAAGAGAATGAAAGAGATGTTGGGTAACTTATGAAGGAAAACCAGTATGTCGGTCAAGAATGATGTGGGAGAATAACATTAGCCATGATTGGAGGAAGTAAAGTATATAGGAAATAATTAGGTAAAATCAGTTCAGGATAAAGCGCACCAGTAACCCCTGTATTTGATAGTTGTAGTGGGTTAGCTATGTAAAGGAGACCGAAGACAATATTTAAGATAGAGAATGCGCAAATCTTGGTAAATACTAGTTCATTAGAACCAAAATTATGGAATGTTTGTGAGATGGATGGATACTGACAGGGGCAGATGAACTGAAATTGAAGAAATTTGTATGGTGAAGTGGCGAAAAAAAAGCTTTTGGCAAGAGAAAAAAACAGTAGAATCCTCTGGAAAATCCGAATTCATTCATCTGGCACTCCACATGGAGCGACCGAACTTGAGACCGAGATGCCATGGATCTGCCTGATTGGGTAGTAGGCTACAAATTTGTAAAGTAGGAAAACAAAACTTTAACGTAGTAGGCTATATATATATATATATATATATATATATATAACTAACTAAATAACTCAATGGGAAAATCAAATCAGTAGGTTCATGCCCACGTGTACATAAGCTCTCCTTACATCCCTATTCTGAGTTAAATGTTTTCCAATCATCTCCGTATAATCCATTTCCTTAAAATCATGGTTAATGTAATTCTCCCACCTCATTCGTGGCCTACGAACTGGCGATTTTCCTTTAATTTTCCTAATTGAAGTTTACACAGTCCTCTCTTTTTATCCCATTAATATCACCCCTACCCATCGCAGTTGCGAGACTTGACTGTTTTATTATAGGCCTATCTGGTTTTTTTTTTTATAAAGATAATGTAACTCGCTGTTAGCGGTCTTCCCCATTCGCCTACCTTTTCACCTCTCTTTGGTCTAACAATTTTCCTAAGAACTTTATTCTAAATACTCGTAATATTTTCTTCCTTTAAAGTAGAGCCATGTTTCGCTTCCATATAACTGGGATATTAACATGTTTATATATTTTCAGTTTGACCCTTAAATTGGTAATGTATCCTATAAGATACATTAAATTGGTTTATTATATTTTATATTTTCAATAAAACAGAAGAAAACCGAAAGGTGGAAATTACTTAAATGTGTGTCGAATTAAACATTATACCTAATAATGAGAGTTATGAATGATATCGTTTTCACTGCGGTCTGCCACATTTAAAAAATTGACCCGAGGAAGCTGTGTTTTGCCAATTTAAGGGTTAAAATTTTTTAATAGAAATTTTGGGAAGGGTCCCTATAATGCGTAATAGCATGCTTTTCCAGAATTGAGCCCATGTTTAATTTATTTGTCCACCTCATTCCTATTTGTAATTAATTTACTGTTCTTAAGTATTTGAATTTAGTCACTTCTTCAAAATTTCCCTCATTTGTCATTAATTGTTCATTTCCATTATATATATGTAATCCTAAATATAGTTTTATTCATGTTTGCTTCCAGTCCAAAATTCCTACTGTTACTCAGTATAGTATGAGTGCGCGTGTTGTTCCTTAGTATCTCCTCAATATCGCCTAATAATTATAATACATTATCAGCTTAAACTAACAGCTTATTACTGCCATTAAGTTGTAAGCTTTCTTCACTCTCCAAATAAATATATATTAATAACCGATAATATATTAGTATCAACTCGTGTTTCGCAATGCGGTGTTGACCGTGTTGATATGTTATTTCAGTTGACTCTCAGAAGTGCTGATTTTATTACTGCTGGTCGGTTGTTTGAAAACAAATTGCACTCAGTCATTAGATGAAGAGCATTTGCGATAGCCTTTCGGAACATTGATTTATTCATCTAAAATTTGTAAGAAAACAAGTATCCAAGTATCCAGGTTTGTTAGGAATTTGGTGATCATTTGATTGTGTCAGAGATACAAGGAGAGTTTATGTGATATGAATAGTTTGGCGTGGCAGGCGTTTGGGTATTTGATATAATTCGTAGTCTGTCAGTACTTTCTTGCCTCGAGCCAAAGTAATTGCCTTATTAGTGTACGGTTTTTCTGTAGCTGGCGACAATTTCTACGAGATAGTTTATTTTTTCGTTACCATGAAGTCCTGTAGCTTTTGACCCAAAAGAGGGTAATTTGTGTTGACTTTATGCGGTCGAAAAAATTTATTTCTACATCCAGCATCTAGGGGTATGTGATTTTGTGGGTGGCGAGGTAGTTATAGATTTAGAGAGGATGTTATATTTGATCTGATGGATACGTGTGTAGAGTGACGTGGTAATCAGTGAAAGATAATTTGAATAGTTTAACATGTTTATTCAATTGTAAAATTACAAGAATTGGCCTTAACCTTAAAATGTCACAAGTAGTAGTCTGTAATTACTTTTGCATTAATTTATTTTGACTGTGAGATATTATTAAATGAGATTTCTGAAATAAATATTGACCTCTTTTAGATTGAGAAATCGTTTTCTTCTCCACATTTACTTAGTCTGACGCATTGATCTTTTTTGAAATATAGTAATGCACTATTTTTTACAGCTATATTATTTTCTGAAAATGTATTATTTTAGTGGTAATTGTTATGTTACAATGTCACTTTTCAATTATTGAAGTTATAGGTCTGATGTGGGTCTAGAGAAACCATTCATCTCCTACTTTGCTGATTCATGTAAAAAATAGGCCTTAAAAATAGCAAAGTTATAACGAATATATCGAATGCGCCGGTCTAGTGGCTATGTTCCTTACTTCTAGACTGGAGGGTCACCGATTGAAACCCCGCTGTGGTCGATGGATTTTTAGGATGGAAAAGTCCTGCGGATCAAGTCCTGTGAGAGACACTTTAAGCCATGGGTCCTGAGTATTCTGCTTTTCTGCTCGTAAAAGAATCGAAAGCCTGATTAAAAAACCTCTGTGCAAAATTTAATCGACCTTCAACCATACAAGTAATGCCTTGGTTCCTTAATAGATGTCTCATTGAAGCGATGTGCTAACTACATGCCACTCGTTGACATCTGTAAGTTTATAAGCGTAACTACATTAGCTTAGGATTCTCCCATTAGGGAGCACCCATGTTCCCACGCGAGACGTATGGGGTACATACACATATACTTAACAAATATAGTGGTGAACTCCAGTTGTGAGCAAGTCATGTATGCATTAATTCCCAGTGTAGTCCTCGAAACTGTGGTATACGGTACTGTGCGCATCATTCTTTGAAATACCACTGTTGTTCTTGAACAACAAGCGTCTAGTTTCCAGTTTTACCACAAGACGTTGTATCCTCTATTATTTCTCAACAATATGATATAAACAAATTAACTGTTTGACAGAAAACCAAGAGGAGGATAAAGGGATCGGTGACGCCCACGAAATTCATGGACAATTATATATATATATATATATATACACACAGACACACACACACACACACATATATATATATTGTGTACAGTACATTACGTTAATACAGAAAAAGACTTTCCTCGCCTGATTTTATAATATGTGACTAAAAGTTTTGAAGCACTAGACTGCGCGCGGCAGTCTACTTTGATTAATGTAGGACAACTGTGGGCAATGTTTATTTCTGCATTTTCCATCCAATTTTTGGAGACTCAAGACTCTATATGGTATGGTTAAAAGTACAGTGTCATTTACATATCCAAATTAGTATAGGCCATATGTGACGAAGTAGGTTGAGGGAACCAGCTATAACGGCTGGGGGACCCGTTATGCTGACATTATGGCTGGATGATCGTCCACATCTGGGGTTAACACATTTGGATGTGAGGTCAGTAGCCGGCTGGTAGACCAAGATCCTTCTAGGCCTGTCGCTCCATGGTGTTAATATATGATGAAGTTAAAATATGCATATCCTTATTTCAACATAATCAATTTGTCATAACTTGAAAAAGAGCCTATATATTTCAGTAACAGCTTTGCGATAATCAATAATTTGATTATATTTTAATAATTACTTAGGAATCCATCCATCCATCCATAGTAGTTCTGCCCGAAGGCAGGTCTTCACTGCAATCATAGCATTTTCATGCTATGCTTTACAGCTTTACTAGGGAATTGTAGGTGTGGTAGCTTCCCGTTGCTCTCCACAATAATAGGAATAATAACTAAATTCCATGGCGCGACAGGCCTAGAGGACCCTTGAGTTACCATCCGGCTGCTGGCCTCACATCCACACGTGTTCATCATAGAGGTAGACGATCATCCAGCCAGTGTGACGGTGACATGTGGTGATTATGTCAGGTCACTGCCGTTATAGCAGGTTTTCTCAACCTGGAGCCGCTAATTATTGTAGCTACAAAAATGCCTCACGATGCTGCGTGTGCACCGGTTTCATACTGGTCGAAATTCCATGAAATAATTTCTAGCCCCCATGGAGACTCGAACCACCCGAAGTCCCGTAGATCTGCGCCAAGGCGTCTTGCCTTAACTACTTGGCTTACGGCGCGGGACAAAAACTGAATATGTGAATCTATTATTCTCTAAATTTTATTATATGGATGCGAAACATGGACTCTTAATTTTAAGGAAGGTAAAAGACTTCGAGTATTTGAGAATAAAGTTGTTATGAAAATGTTTGGACTAAAGAGAGATGAACAGACAGACGAATGGGAAAGACTATAAAACAGTGAGCTACATGAACTTTATGGGAAATCAGATGTAGTAAGAAGAGTTAAGTCTAGTAGAATGCGATGGGCATGGCTTGTGGCACCAATGGGGAAGAGGGGCATGAAAGTTCCATGTAGAAAATCTAGAAGGAAAACACCCAGTAGGCAGGCCAATAATGAGGTGGGAGAATAATATAATCTATGATTTGAGGGAAGTAAATAATTAAGAGGATAATTGAAAAACTTTTGCTCATGTCCACGCGGGCATGAACTTATGGGTTCGTTAGTGTTATATCTATTTTGCAGATAATGATAGTGTTTTAAGTGGCATTACACATTTCTAAAAGCCCGAATTAACATTTTTAGAACCTGCTTTTAAAGTTTTAAAACCCTTTTAGGTTCGTAATCTCATCGTTTAGAACGTAAAATCTAAACTCTAATTTTTACACGCTCTGGAGCTTGTTGTTTATAATGTAGGAGGTTTTACAGTCTAATGTACACCAAACATGTGCGCAAAATGAGTTAGCAGTAGTTCTATTGTAAGTGGCACGCCTATTCTTTATGTATATTAATGAAATAATTTTTATTCGTTATTCCTATTATTCCTATTATTGTTATTATTATTATATTATTATTATTATTATTATTATTATTATTATTTTATTATTATTCTGTGCTTTGGCATCTGTTCGTGTAGACTTATATTTTAAAATGCCTAGTTTCGATGAAATAAGCGACATTGCCTTTTACAATTTACAGTTTTGTTCATTTTACGTAAAACATGCACTACAATTGTGGAGTACTGTATAGTTTATTAAAATTTGTTCCCAACGCTTAGAAATTAGGACATACTAGCTAAGGAAAAAAACCACAACCAGAAAATCATCGACCCCCCAGGATTGCTGGAGGTTGGGTGTGGGGTTGATATCCCTATCCCGTAAAAACAAATACGTTCAGAAACCCAACATGCCTCGGAATGATGGTCTACAACAACGACGACTAAAGCAAAGGAAAATGGACTTACGAATTGGCACTTGGAATGTTAGAACCCTTTATAAAACTGGTAGCCTAAAATCACTCCTACATCAATTACACTAATATAATATACAAATAACAGCTATACAAGGGACAAAGTGGATGGGTAATGGCATATATGATACTAAAAAACATACTTATATTTCAGTGTGGGAGGCAGCTGGAACATGAGAATTTGGAGTGGCATTATTGTAACTAAATCGATGAGGAAAACTTTATTAGCAGTTACACTTATTAATGAACGAATATGTGTTATCCGCTTAAAAACAAAATTCTTCAATTTATCTATTATCAATACCCATGCGCCCACAATGGATAAAGAGGAGAATGTGGAAGATAAATTTTATCATAATTTAGAAAGGACCTATGATAGTTTACCATCCAACGATATTAAAATTATATTAAGGGACTTAAATAACAAATTAGGACATCTGGCCCATGCCTCCACCCCTTGGGATACCTCGGACAGAAATCATAATTCCAAGGTCCTCCCTTAACTATCGCGTCCACGTTCAAGGTTCTCGGCAATAAAACCAACACCTCAGGGAGAAGGTATTGGAGTCGCAACTTCAAGGAAATTGCTGAGCTACATAGTACGTCAGGTCGCTCAATCCTGATGACCCCACAGTTGGTCCACGGGCTCCGCGAGCCTAGCCGGGGACTGCTGTGGCAGATTCACAAACCATTCGCCTGTTCTACCTCCAGGGACGCATCCTGCAGCCGTTGTGAGACCGGCTTGAATCCTCAAGCCCCACAGTGTGAGACTATAGTACATCCAGGTGCTCATTTCCTGGTGACCCCGCAGTTTGTCCACGAGCCCGTAGGGTTAGCCGGGAACCAGCACAGTTGCTCCTCTCTGCACTGGTCCGAGCCGTGCCCAGGTCTGCCCCCAGGGACGTGTCCTATTACAGTTGTGGGCCAGCATGGAGCTCGCAAGCTCCAACAGGTGAGCAATAGTCTGACAGGGTGCTCAACTCCTGCCGACCCCACTAATGGTTCACGAGTCCCCTTGTACTTATCCGGGAGGACTGACTAGCAGATCCACCGACCTTTCCCCCAGTGCATCACCTGGGACGTGTTTTGTTGCTGAAGTGGGTCCAGCCTGAGCATTAGTACGTCAGGTCGCTCAACTCCTGACAACCTCACATAATTGTCCTTGGGTCACTCGGTCACGGAGTCGACGCTAAGCCCACACCCAAAAGACCGCGCTTTCTCCTCTTCCGAGCTTACTGACCTGGTGGTAATTCCGAAAGCCTTACGCCTGGTATTGTCCCAACCAGCCCATTCGCAAGACTATGCCTAGTCGTGCCGCTGCTGTGAGTCCAGCCCACTAAGCAATGTAGGCATCCCGATTGCTCATCGCCCATGGTGCCCTCACAGATGGTCCTCGGGTTCATTGAACCAAGAGAAAGAGCTTCTGATCTCCAGACTCCCACCACTACGCCACGGCGGCCGCCGATCCTGCTGTGGGCCAGGATATGTGAGCTTTGACAACAGGAAGCTCATCTTCCCCCTGTTGACCACACTTATGGTCCGCGAGTCCATCGGACTTGGAAGGGAGGACTGACTAGCAGATCCACCGACCTTTTCCCCACTTCGCCACCGAGGGGACGCGTTTGGCTTCTGAAGTGAGCGCAGCACGAGCTATGTAGTAAGCCAAGGCGCTCGAGTCCTGACGACCTCACAAATGGCCCGCGGGTCCGGTCTGGACCTAGCCGGGAGGAATGCAAGCAAACCAATGACCATTCCCCGATCCGCCACCTGGGGACGCGCCCTGTTGCTGTCGTGAGCACAGATTGGGGCCCGACAAGCGGACCCCCAGGGACCAAATTAGGACAAGAGAGACTATATAAAGGAACAATAGGTCTACATAGTTACATACAACATCCAATGGTAATTGCCAAAGAATCATAGATTTTGCAGCCAATAAGAATACCGTAATTAGTTCCAGCTGTTTTCCTAGAAAAAATATATACAAAGAGACCTGGAGATCCCCTGATGGATTAACAGCTAATCAGATTGACCGCATATTAACAGACAAGATGATTGCCTCAAGTATATTGATGCTAGAGTTCACCGTGGGGCAATAGGAAACTCTGACCACTGTCTGGTTAAAACAGTATATAGGGGTAAAATAAATAGATGGAAAAACGAACCAAAAATGAAGGAACAAAAATAAATATTGATAAACTTAAAGAACCTGAACACCTAGAAACTTATCAAAAAATGTTGGAAGAAAATCTCAAGTAAGGAATCTCCACGAATAATATCGATGATATTTGGGAAAACATTAAGTCAAAAATCACCGAAGTAGCAACTGAGACATTGGGATATAAAAATAAGAATAGACAGAAGATTGGTTCGATGAGGAATGTGAGGAAGCACTAACAGCAAGGAGTACAGCTTACAAATGCTGGCTAAGTAGACTCACTAAAGCCAGAAGGATGGAGTAAGAAGGTAAACAAAGAATCGCAGATAAGCTATTCCAAAGAAAGAAAAGACAAATATTAAACAAAGAATTGTGTGAGGTGTTAAACCAATGACAAAATAGCAATCTAATAGCATAAAAGAATTAGGTTCTAACACTGTGAAAAAATTTAACTGTCTTGGCTCATGTATTACAGATAATAACGCCCAACACATTTTGTACAAAGAAGACTGAAACTGGCCAATAAAGCTTATTACTCACTTCATAAAATAATGAAGAGTAATAACATACACTCAGCAAATAAAATAAGACTATATAAAGTTTTAATAAGATCAGTTTTGATTTATGGTAGTGAGACATTGAACCTCACTAAATGATCAGAGGTAGCTCTAAATAATTTTCAGAAAAAAGTACCCAGGCAAATATTTGGACCGATAATATAATTAATGATCAGTGGAGAATACGATACAACAAATAACTGGATAACAAATACAATGAGCCTGCCATGTAAATTTTATTAAGTTAAATAAATTGGAATGGGCTGGCCATGTACACACACCGAGCACCCAAAAAAGGTGCTTACAGTAAGATTTTATGGGGAATAGACGAGTTGGAATACCCAAAAAATGATGTGAGGATGGTGTTAAGGAAGATGCTGCAAACCTACTTAAGTGTCGCAACTGGAGACTTTCTGCGCAAAATAGAAACGATTGGAGGCAGAAGTTAAGGGAGACCAAACCTCGAATTTGTGCCAATCAATCATTGGATGGATGGATATATGAATGGGTTATGAAATCTTCCATAGTACAAAAGAACACAAGAATACGACTAGTTAAACATTATCAACATCAGTACTATGTTATGGAAGTAAGTAATAGGCAGTGAGAAATAAGAACATCCATATAATCACAGGCAGCGACATTAAATTCATGAGATCGGCAGTAATTTATTCCTAGTGAGATCTCAAAATAAATGAAGATATCCTGCAAAGTTTTGAGTTAGAATCAGTTATCAATTTTATGAACAATTGCCAGTTCAAATGGAAACTCATGTGCATACTATATTCCTGGAGAGAATCCTTTCAATATCATTCACATGTAAAGAGATCTTCAGGCCATCTGAGGAAAAGCTTGAGATCATAGTAATCATCAGGCTTTATTCTTTATGGAAGATGAACTAATTTTCTTTAGATTATTTTTCTTACCTTAGTAATAGATTATTTTTCATTTTTCATAATATTGATTTTTACTGTAAATTAATTTTTTTATGTTGAAATCCACTATCCCTTTTGCAGCTGTTGGTATATATATAGGGTGTAAATGATTTATACCGCATAAATTTAACTACGTACAGAGAAGTATTATATAAGCATTTTGAGATCATGAACTAATGGCCTACGAATAAAAATGTCCAATTTATGATTCAATTTGTAAGATGGTTGGCACGCCACTGTATTTTAAATTAAAATGGAAATAATATGATACAGAGACTGTAACTTCCAACAAAGCATGCGCCTTTACCGCAAACATATGATTTATGCATCACGTTCGAAACTACCTACAGTACGTGTACACTTTTTTCTTCCTTTATTAAGTACGTACTGTAAATCAGTTACGTGCGTATATGGTAATGGAATGTCGGCGCAGTACACGAGTTACAAAACTATCTATGTATGCATTGTACAGACAATTGTTTGAAAGTTTGTAATAATGATACGATTACTGTAGAGTGCAATATGTTTCGCAACTAAAATGTGTAATTGTACTGTACACTACTTATATACTTAGATAAATGATAGTAGAGTGATTAATAACATGAAGAGGCATAGTGTATGTACACATGACATGTATAATGTTATTGGGAAATAAAAGCTTTGCATTTGAGTAAACCAGAAAAAAAGTGAAGAAGCTACAGACTCATTAGAGAAATTGTTCAAATTGGCGACCTCCATTCTCACAACACAGACGACATCGGCGACGAAAGAATTCTCGTACCCCGTTCAAGATACCAGGTGCCTCAGGGATCATATTACATTCTGCGATTATGCGTGCAACTAACAGTTCATCTGTGTCAACTGGGGCCGCATACACCAGTGTTTTGAGATGTCCCCACAAAAAATAATCAAGTGGACTGAGATCTGGAGAGCGAGGTGACCACACTACAGTTGGACTACCTCTTCCTATCCAACGGCCATGATACACTCCATCCAAATGATTTCGCACATTCCAGTAGAAATGGGGAGAGCTCCATCGTGCTGAAACTACATGTTAATCCTGATGTGGAGTGGAACTTCTTCTAGTAATGTAGGTAGGTCGTGCTCTAAAAATGTCTTATAAATGACACCATTTAATCTCTGGGGAAGAAGGCAGGGGCCAATGATGTGGTCAGAAATTATGCCTACCAATACGTTCACCGAAAATCTTGTTGGTGACTCTGTTTACATTCAACGTCCCATGCTCCCCAAACGCCTATCAACAGACTCAAAGGTTGTTCGGTGAGGATGGCGTCTATCCGGATAACGCTCCGCGTACATGGCTGCAGCTCTTACACCATTATCAGATGCTTATCGGCAAGTTCAGCATAACTGCAAATATGTTATATGATGCTTTCATGTAATGGAACTGAACTGATACTGAAGTAATTTCTAATCAGATGTTAATGTAATCACCAATAGAAGATAAGGAATTTTGCGTAAACCCATACTAAACTAATTTCAGTGTCAACATATCACAGTATACACGTAGTGACCAATAGGAGAATAGGAATTTTGCGCATGCCCATACTAAACAAATTTCAGTGTCAACATATCATCATGAAGAAAGAACGAAAGAAAGAGAAGAAGAAAAAAGAAAGTCGCCTGTCGTGATTTGAACCATCAGACTTCGAATCTTAAATCGATCACTTTGAGCATTAAGCCACAAGTTAACTTCACAGATCCTGCGTGTTTCACTCCGTAATAATACTCACATTGTATCGATTCTACTGTAACCAGTGCAGTGGCGTGCAATCATCTGTTCAGATCGAGAATTTTAAGGAATTTGATAACCCAATATTTAGTAAACGTTGTTGATGAATTATTAGCAATGAAGATCTCGGAATTAATATTAAGATATGAAGTTATTCTACTATAATTCTGTCTCCAAGTATGCTCTCCTGTCGATTTATCTATATCAAATGTCGTTTAATTGATTCCCTATAACTTGCCCATTTTCCCTCGTATACCATTAGTTCATCATCATCATAGTACATTCACGAATTTAGGCCATTTGTTGACCTGTTTCGGCCTCAAGAGAAACACCATCCAGAAGTCTTTTGAGTGGACGTCCTGGTCTTCTTCTTCCTGCAGGTTGATATCTTAACATTAGTTTGGGTATTCTGTGATCTTCCATTCGATGAACATGTTGTACCCATCTTAGTTCATTATCTCAAATGCTTATATAATACCCCTCTATACGTAGTTAAATTTATGCGGTATAATTCGTTTACACTCTGTACATTTGCCATGGAAAAATGCTTTGGCCCGGCCAGAATTGAAGCAGCAAATCTCGAAACGAGAAATGAACATGGTAATTACCCGGACTAGGTTTGAACCAGCGTAACTCGGAATCAGAAAAGAATATGTAATGAGACCGCATAGGTTTGAACCCGCGAACCTCGGAATCAGATGCGAGCAAGTTAACTCAAAATACTAACACAATATTTTGTAACATGACCAACCTCAAGATGTTATGGACAGAGCTGCTGACTGCAGTTTATGAGATTCCGGGTTCGACTGCCGTAAAATTCCTTAAAATAAATTATCCATGTCGCTGCTCATGGTCTGGAATTTAGATTAAGTTTACATTTAAGGACTGTTCTATTCATTCCATCCATCATATCATAGGGATAACGTAGCTCCGCGTATCACGTCCCCAAACCTCAGAAGTGGGTTACAATTCCACCAATATCAGGAGGGAATGCCAGAAAGTCTTAAGACTAATTCGTGACATTGAACAAAGAAAAATTATTTGATTGTAAACAAAGTTGATTACACTGCTTATTTACTAGTTCTTGCTTCTATGGTATGATAATGTTTTCAACACAAGCCAAGCCGGGGGGCGTCATGTTGTATTAAATTAGAATTATCTCCGCGGCATTATTTCTTACTCGCAGTCTGCAATTAGTCTTGTGTCAGTTGAACAACTTCTAGTTCTACCTTCAGCTAAATGACATTTAAATTCCGAGAAATCAAAATTTGATTGATATATTGAGACCAAAGGACAAGTTATGCCTTAAAATTAAGCATTATATAAATGACATGATCAATTACTATAAAACGGAATAAACCGGTTATACCTAAATTCAAGGAACGATAGAAGAGAGAAAAACAAACATTTTTAAATGACCTTGGGATTGAAGCAACAATTGAATAACGAAACCATAAACTTAGTATAAATCTCTCTCTTTATCTTATCTAAAATCTGCGTATTTAGAAACTATTACATGCCCCACGCCACATGGGCCATACAGGGCCACGACTTTTCGGAAGAATATTTTTAATTCTTAGTCACATAATACAATTTTGACCACACAAGGACATGGAGGGATGCCCCGAATGAGACATAAGCCGAAAGCGGGGCCACATTCGAAAGAGGACTAAAATCTAAGGCAAGGCACACCATTCACTCACAATTTCACATTTAATCAAGGCAATTGTGATAGGATGTTCAGGATGGCTAAATGATGTTCGGAGACTATTTGAGCCTTAAATTTTCCTGAAATATGTCTTACAGATGAGGAAACATCCTGTAGAATCTCGCCCAGAAAATTTGTCCCGATCGCGATCGGGGATCTAATCCGGGTCGCTGCATATGAGGCAACAAAGTTATCCCTAGATCACAGCAGCGGACAACTTCGTTTATCACTGAAAAAAAAATTAAGGTTATAATTGTAAACTTACTTATGAAGTCATGTTTCAAAATGTTATCAATTTGTAATACCTTACAAAAATAGAGATGAAAGAATAGCTTTAATCATAATTTGTGGGCAGTGAATAATAATAATAATAATAATAATAATAATAACAATAATAATAATAATCATCATCATCACTCCAGGGATTAAGAAATTGCCCGTTCCGACTTCATAATGCATCAGCCCAACGTCTTCTAGGTCTTCCAACATCACGTCTTCCTCTTGCTTGATAATTTCTTGCTAACAATGGATATCTCTCCTTACTCATTCCATCCATTCGATCAATCCACTTCTGTCTGTAATTCGTGACTTTATCCAATAAAGGCTGTACATTCAATTCTTCTCTTATATCCTCATTTCTTATTCTATCAAGTCTTGTAATAATAATAATAATAATAATAATAATAATAATAATAATAATAATAATAATAATAATAATAATAATAATAATATCTCAGGCCTAAGGCGTTCTCTTCCACTTAACCACAATTACACAAGTACAGATTAACAATAAATTTATTTATAGAATAAAGGCCTACTAATTATAATTAATTTAACAATACACTACAAATTGAAATGTAGAATTCACATACATACACATTTTATGCACTAAACATAATAATAAAAATAATAATAATAATAATAATAATAGTAATAATAATAATAATCCCTCCATGGTATCTTTACCTTGTCGTGGTGGAGTGGCTTGCGTGCTTAAATGATCCTGAGAGCTATGCCGGCGGTAGCATTGCTGCCGATAGGGTTACCCATGCCGGACTGGTCGAAGGTGATAAGCCAGACGAAAAAAGTACCTTGGTCGAAAGAGTGACGATCTTTCACCGTAAAAATAGAACCGTCAAGAAATGCGGACATGGATTCAACTGGGGTAAAATTTTCCGGAGGTCAAATAGTCCCCCATTCGGTTCTCTGGGCGGGGACTACTTCAGGGAACCCATGCCAAAGGCTCAAACACGGGGACATGTTCCTAGGAACATGGAATGTTAGGACTTTATACAATAGCGGGGCACTAGAGATATTAACGCGGGAATTAGATAAATCGCCCTTGGATATAGTCGCTTTACAGGAAGTTAGGTGGCCAGAAGAAGGTAGTCAGGAATCAGGAAGCTTTGCATTATACTACGGGGGTGCAGAAAGACCTGCATTTGGAACGGGTTTTTTAGTCAGAAGGAGGATCCTATCCGCTATCCGAGATATTACGTTTGTTAGTGATAGGGTATCATACATAATTCTAAAGGGTAAACAACATGATTTTATAATTGTAAATGTACATGCCCCCACAGAAGATAAAGATGACAAGATCAAGGATGAGTTCTATGAAGAATTAGAATGCTTATTTGATAGCCTTTCACGATATCATATGAAAAATATCTTAGGAGATTTTAATGCAAAAGTGGGGCGGGAAGATATATTCAAACCAACAATAGGCAAATTCAGTATTCATGAAGATAGTAGACAACGGGGTTAGATTAGTCACATTTGCCACATCAAAGAATCTCATTGTTAAGAGCACAACATTTCAGCATAAGGATATTCATAAATACACCTGGACGTCCCCAGATGGAGAAACTCGGAACCAGATAGATAATGTATTAGTGGTTAAACGCTGGCACAGTAGCATAATCGATGTTAAATCAGTTAGAGGGACAGACTGCAATTCGAATCATCATCTGGTCAGAGTGAAAATCAGACAACGGCTATCGCTTATGAGAGGAACAAATGCTAAAGATGATTCCGTAACATTTGAATTAAAAAACTTGAAAAATGATGAAATGCGGCAGGAATACCAAATCAAAATTGCTAATAGATTTGAAGTACTGGAATCTTCTGATGACAATGTGGCAAACGAAGAAGAAACTGATATAAATAAAGAATGGGAGGCTATAAGAGATAGGTACTATTAAATTGTCAGCATCAGAAAGCGTTGGTTGTTTAAAAAAGAGGCAAAACAAGAAATGGTTTGATGAGGAATGTGCCGACATTGTAAAGAAAAGAAAGCTAGCAAAAATGAAATGGTTACACGAGCCAAATGAGGTAAATTTAGAGCAATTGGGTAGTATTAGACGGGAAACCACCAAGCTACTAAAGAGTAAAAAGAGGGAATATTTGAGAGAGAAGATTAATGATCTTGAAATGAATGCAAAAAATGGGAACATTAGAGAATTATATTAGGGAATTAGCATAGATAAGAAAGGGTTTCAGGCTAGAACAAACATAATTCGGAATGAAAATGGGGATATGATTGCAGATTCCAGGAGTATATTAAATAGATGGAAAAGTTACTTTAATCAGCTATTAAATGTACATACAGAACAGGACATTGAGGAGGGTAATTTACAGACAGTAGAAATGCTAGTCGCAGGGCCAAGTGCATTAGAGGTTGAAATGGCGATTGAAAAATTGAGGATGTATAAAGCATCAGGTTCAGATGAGATCCCAGTAGAACTGATAAAATCAGGGGGAGAAAAATTGATGGAAAATATACACTGGTTGCTTAGTATGATTTGGGAAAAAGAAGCTCTTCCAGATGAATGGAAGGAATCAATTATCGTACCAATTTATAAGAAAGGAGATAAAACTGATTGCAACAACAACAGGGGCATCTCATTACTTTCAACTTCGTACAAAATTCTAACAAATATATTAGTAAGCAGACTTACTCCCTATATTGATGACATTGTAGGAGATCATCAATGTGCATTTAGAAGAAACAGGTCTACAACAGATCAGATTTTTAGTATAAGACAGATTTTAGAAAAGAAATGGGAATATAATGGTACTGTACATCAACTGTATGTAGACTTCAAAAAAGCATATGATTCAATTAAGAGGGAGAAGTTATATAGTATCCTGCTGGAGTTCGGAATTCCTAAAAAGTTAGACTTATACGAATGTGTCTAAATGGCACAAAGAGTAGGGTGCGTGTAGGCAAACAGTTTTCGGACACTTTTGAAATGCAGAATGGGTTGAAGCAAGGAGATGCACTATCTCCTCTACTATTTAATTTTGTACTAGAGCATGCCATTAAATCTTTAGAGAATGAGGATGACTTACAACTCAATGGCATTAATAAGCTGTTAGTTTATGCTGATGATGTAGTATTGTTGGCCGATAGCGAGGAGATACTAAAGGACAACACGCACACACTATTGAGTAACACTAAGAAATTAGGACTGGAAGTAAATATCAATAAAACTAAATATATGGTCACACATAGAAATCCATTAAATAATGGAAATGGACAGCTAATGACAAATGAGGGAAATTTTGAGGAAGTGGCTGAATTCAAATACCTAGGAACAATAATCACAAATAGGAATGAGATGCACAAAGAAATTAAACATAGGCTCAATTCTGGAAATGCATGCTATTATGCATTGAAGAGGCTCTTGATGTCCCAACTCCTTTCAAAAAACGTTAAACTGAAAATATATAAAACAATTATTCTACTAGTTATATTATATGGGTGCGAAACATGGACTCTTACTTTAAGAGAGGAAAGGAGATTACAAGTATTTGAGAATAAAATACTTAGGAAAATTTTTGGACCAAAGAGAGATGAACAGACAGGTGAAAGGAGAAGACTACATAACAATGAACTACATGGTCTTTACAGGAAGCCAGATATATTAAGAATACCTAGTAGAAGCAAGAATAAGATTTCCACCAAGATGGTTAAGAAAGAAGAAACAACAACATAGCATAGAACAAAAGTACAAGGTAAAATTATTTTATGATGACAGCATTAAATGGTTATATTCGAGAAGAATTCAGCAATATATGGCTACAACTCCAGAAAGTAATGATGTCGAAGAAGAATGGAAAAACATTAAAATGATAATTCAAAATGCAGCTAATGAAACTTTAGGAAAAGTAAATATACAACAAAGAAGAAATAGAACTCTAAAAATCTGGGATGATCAAATAAAACAATTGATTGAAGAAAAAAATGCAGCTTATAAAATATTTGAACACAAAGAAAGTAGAAAATGAAATAGAATTCAAACGCTGTAGAGCTATTGTTAAGAGGGAAATAAGAAAGAGATATGGGAAAACATGGTTAAATTTTGTTACACATTTAGAATCAGATTTGCATAAGCTCCAACCTAATGCCTTCAAAATATTAAAACATTTGAATAAAGATATTAAAGAATCTACCAAAATTAATTACGGAGTAACAAAAGAAGATTTTTTTCAATTATTATAAAAGTCTTTGGACTGACAATAGTTATGAAGATACAATTTTCCGAAATAATAATGAGACAGATTCCATAATATCATTGGAAGAATTGAACAATAGTTTTAAGAAATTAAAAAATGGGAAGGCAACTGGCACAGATGGCTTGAATTCTGAATTGTACAAATATGCAGGCAAACAGTTCCATGAAAGACTGTTGTCCTTCTTTAATAATGTATTCAGAAATGCAGATATACCACAAGAATGGAAGATAAGCATTATTTATACCCCTGTTCAAGAAAGGAGACAAGAGAAAAATGGACAACTATAGGGGAATCAGTCTGTTAAACACATGCTACAAAATTTATGCACACATTTTAAATGGAAAATTGAAAAGTTTCAGTGACAAATTCCTTATGGAATGTCAAAATGGATTTAGGAAAGGACGATCTTGTATTGATTCAGCATTTTCTGTTAAACTATTGCTTGAAAAAAGAAGAGAATTCAACTTAGAAACACATTTTGCTTTCATAGATTTTGAAAAAGCATTCGACACAGTCAAGAGATGAAAACTCTTAAACATATTGGAAGACAGAAATATACCAAATTTACTTCTGCAGAACATACAAAATATTTACAAAGACAACACCATAAAGATTAAATTAAATAACAGATTTTCTGAAGAAGGAATTATAAATCGTGGTGTGTGAGACAAGGCTGCCCCCTATCCCCAACACTCTTTGCAATTTATATCAATGAAGTAATATGTTGCTGGAACAAAACATATAAATTTGGAATAAGAATATCAGAAAATAGAAAATTAAACACCTTATTGTTTGCAGATGACCAAATAATAATAGCAAATTCAGAAGATAATGTACAGAATGGTCTGTATGAACTTAACAAAATTACAGAAAAATATGGATTAAAGATATCTACAGAAAAAACAAAAATTATGGCATTTCAAGGTGTAGATCCTGTCAGAAGTAAAATTATACTGGACAATAAAATTTTGGAGCAGGTGAATAATTTTACATATCTAGGATGCAATATCTCATATGAAGATGAAAAGGATGTAAATGCAAAAATATCTAAATTTTTAAGAATTTTAGGGTTAATAAATTCTATCTTCAAGCCACAGTTAGTCCAAAAACATTCAAGACTGAAAGTGTATAAAACACTGGCTCTTCCAACTCTTTTGTATGGTAGCGAAATATGGACGTTGAAACAGAAGGATATACAGAGACTTGGATCTGCTGAAATGAGAATACCTTCGGAGGACTGCAGGATACACACTACTAGATCACAAAAAAAATGAAGACATCTTAGAAGAATTACACATGGAATCTTTAGAAAACAAAATTTCTGATTATAAGTCAAGATGGATGCAACATGTTCATCGAATGGAAGATCACAGAATACCCAAACTAATGTTAAGATATCAACCTGCAGGAAGAAGAAGACCAGGACGTCCACTCAAAAGACTTCTGGATGGTGTTTCTCTTGAGGCCGAAACAGGTCAACAAATGGCCTAAATTCGTGAATGTACTATGATGATGATGATAGTTAAGTCTCGTTGACTGCGAAGGGCAGGACATGTTGCACGTATGGGGAATGAAAGACTTGCATGGAAGCTTCTTGTAGGAAAGCCAGAGGGAAAACGCCCAGTTGGTAGACCAAGAATGAGGTGGGAGAATAACATTAACTATGATTTGAGGGAAGTAGATTATACAGGGAATGATTGGAAAGCATTAGCTCAGGATAGGGATGTATGGATAGCTTATGTCCGTGCGGCCATGAACCTACGGGTTCGATAGTGCCAGTGAGTAAGTAAAATAATAGTAATAATAATAATAATAATAATAATAATAATAATAATAATAATAATAATAATAATAAGGGTTTTTCCTCACCTGTAAGACAAATGTCAGGAAAACTTTAAGGCCCAAACGGTCCCCGAAATCATATGGCAATCCTCATCATTCTTATCATTATCATAATCATCATCATCCTTCACCAGTGTGGAAAGCCACCACACCTACAATTCCCTAGTAAAGCTGCAAAGCATAGCATGAAAATGCTAGTCTCATATTGTTTAGTAATGTATTATCAAAATGTAAAATCTTATAATGCTGGGATGCAGTGAAAGACCTGCCCTCGGGCAGAATTACTATGGCTGGATGGAATAATAATAATAATTATAATAATGGTAATTATAGTAATAAAGTAATAATTATAATAAATTGAAAGGGAAATACCAATTAATATTTGTACGTTACACTGGATCCCATCACACATCGGTATAGCAAGAAATGAAATGGCAGATACCATAGCTATAGATGTCTGTGAATTAAGAAAAACAATCAAGAACACTCTCACATATAATGAAGTTTTATCTAAATGTAAAAACCAAGTAAATGAAATGTAGAAATTTCCACCACATCATGAGTGGTATAAAAACAACTGGAGCAGCCAGAAACTACCAATATAGCCGAGAATCGCAAACTACAATAGCAAGATTGTAAAGTAGCCACACTTTGCACGTGAAGATGGTAGCATTTCCGAATATATTCCCAATTAGTACAAAATGTAACACAGAACCGACCACACCAGCTCACATGCTGACGTATATAGGCCTCACTCCAGACCCAAAGACACACTTTGAAGCAACAAAACCTCATGGACTTGGTTTAAGGACCTCGGGGTAAGGAATAATGAGAAGAAGAACTTCACGCGTGAAGATGATGTTCAAACCAGAGTTAAGCAAATATCAATTTAGATTTCTTTTAAATTTTTCCAACATTTGGAAGCCCCTGATTTCCTGTGATAGAGAATTCCAGTTGCCGAAAAACGAGATAGTATATGGTGTGGAGTGATGGGATGTCGTATATTGCAGTATATTAAGCAAGAGATTACGGTGTGATCGTGTGTTTAATTTATGATTAGAGGATAAATACGGGGAATGAGAGTCTAAATGATTTCAAGTCAAAATATGTTGAATCTTAAATAGGAGAAGTAGGTAGTGCAATTTTCTTCTATCTTGGAGACGGAACAACGACAATTGCTGGAAATGTGGAGAAATGTAATCATATTTTGGGACATTAAATATGAATCTGATACAATTGTTACACTACAGATTGTCCGAAAGTCATTCGCCAATATCGGTTAATAGAACGTCAAAACGCGACATTACTAATGTTTGGACTAAAATTCCTTTGAGAGTTATAGGAAGAAGATCTTGACACTCTTGGGAATGCATTATAGATAAGATCTTTTTAGATGTTTGTTTATTTGGGTATTCCAATTTAGATTAGAATCGAGATAAAATCCCAAAATTTTAACAACATTGGCATATGGAATTTGTTTATTTTCTAATTAGATAGCCAAGATTTTACTATTATTTGTGGAATGTAATAGTCTAGGATATCGATAATTAATTATATGAACAATGGCGAAGAAAAAAATATCTCAAGATAAATACATATGGAGAACGGCCGTGCATTCATGATAATGTCAATGCGTTAATTACAAAAACTGTTGAAAAGTGCGTTTCGAGCTTAACAATATTCAGAACGTAACACAGTGGGCTAGGGGCACGCCGTAGCGTAGTGGTTAAGGCACTGCGCTACAAGCCTGAAGGTCGAGGGTTCGAGTCCCGGTGGGGTCAGGATTTTTAAACTGACCCAAACCTTCTGGCGGCACTACGACCCTGGGGTCGACTCAGCCTCTAACTGAAATGAGTACCTGACGCTTGTTCTGGGGTAAAGGTGGCCGTCACGCAGGGCTGACAACCCGGCTGACATCAAGTGCCGATTGTCAAGAAAAAGTGGGAGCCTTAACCTCCTACTACCCCAAGGGCCTCCTGAGGCCTGTAGTGGGAACACTTTAAAAACACAGTGGGCTAAATGGGAATTCTATGGCGCCAAAAAAATATATGTGTCATTATTGGCTAACGTACTATATATTAATTAATATATCCTCAACTCGTGTCCAACTCATGGTCGGTATGAGGGATTAGTTGAAATGAAACACCTACTCCTTTAACCTTACTTGACTTCAGCAAAGCTTTTGACACAGTAGACCACGACTTACTTATGATAAAGCTCAAGCACCTACATTTGTCTGACAGCGCTGTATCCTGGTTCGACTCATACCTGCACGGTCGTCAACAATACGTTTCATTAAACTCTAGATCTTCGACTTGGCGTAACGTGCCGGCTGGAGTCCCCCAGGACAGTGTTCTCGGACCTCTTCTTTTCTCAATCTACATAAATGATTTGCCAACTGTACTAAAGCACTGCCGTTATCACCTCTATGCTGATGATCTCCAAATTTACCTACATTCACCTCCTCATTCTCTCTATAACAGCTTGATGAAAATGAATGACGATCTCATATCCATCTTTAACTGGTCTTCAAGTATCGGTCTAAATCTAAATCCTAACAAGTCACAAGTAATTCTAATGGGACAACAAAGACTGGTTACAACCATTGACATATCTACACTTCCAAACATTACTATAAATAATATAATTATCCCTTATTCTTCTTCAGTAATAGATCTTGGACTACATGTAGACGTAAATTTAACCTGGCAAACACAAGTTAAACACATATGTAAAAAGACTTTCTCCATCTTACATTATCTTAGACGTTTAAAGAATTTTCTCCCAGTTTCGTTAAAACAAATCCTAGTGCAGAATCTTGTGTTACCACACTTCGATTATTGTGACATTATATATAATGATCTAAACTATGCCTTGTCGCAGAGACTGCAGCGTGTTCATAATGCTTGCATTCGATTCATTTTCAATATCCGCCGTTATGACCATATTTTCGAACACTTTAATAACCTCTCTTGGCTCCGTCTTACTGACAGACGTAAATTGCACTCTCTTTCGCTACTTTTCAAGCTTCTGAATTCCTACATTCCTACTTACCTGGCGTCCAGATTTGAGAAGTTATCCTCCTACCACAATATTGACACTAGGTCACAAGATAGCAGTCTGCTAACAATTCCTCTTCATAGCACTTCCTCCTATTCTACTTCCTTCACAGTAGCCTCCGCCCGCTCCTGGAATCTCCTTCCTCAAGATATCAGGGGTTGCCGCACACTTGGCACATTTAAGTCACGCTTATTAACAGTTACCTGTTGTCTAATAATTAATTTTTCTCTATTTATTTAATTTTATACTATGTCATTAATCTTTTCCTCGTTTTTTATATATCTTGTGCATTATATATTTAATTCGTTAAATTAGAGTAAATCAAAATACATTATAAATATTAATTATATTGTATTCATAACTTGTAATCGTTTATATATATACATTGTAATTTAGATTTAAGACTTTTCTTTTGTATTTTTTTTTAAACCTGGTTGAGTGGTAGACAAGGCCTTAGGCCTTAACTCTGCCAGGTAAAATAAAGCTATTATTATTATTATTATTATTATTATTATTATTATTATTATTATTATTATTATTATTATTATATTTGTAGAGGTATGTGAACAACACGTGTACCGCTCGACCATAGGAGCGGATGCACGAAATGAAACTTAATGGATGAGATGTGTACGGAGCAATGGTGGAAATAAATTTGTGGCAGGGAAAAAGCAGAACAAAATCCCAAGATAAACTTGCCCAAGCTCCGTTTCATCCATCACAAAACCCACACGGAGTGGCCGATACCGAGACCCCAGTGGTGAGAGTAACGGTAATATGGCGTAAATCAGATTAAATTATTAATTATTAATTATTGCAACGAGTGCTACAACTTCAGTACAGAGTTTCATCTTAGGGAGATGTCGTAACATCACTATAAAAAATTAAGAAAACACACATAAGGTACGGTTTTCTTGAATTCAATTTTCTGGCTACTCTAAAATATTTATTTCTAGATTCTTGTGCTTATTCCGGATTTTTTTCTTATTGGGAGAATAAAATATTTCACTACATTTTCGCAATGTATAACTAGCAATAAAACGAACTTAGCAATAAAAAGAATGAGCCGCTTCAAAAAGCAGAGTCCTTGTTACGGCCCACTGCGCATGCCCCAAAAGCTAAAGCGGTGATTCACGAGGTAACGCATTGTTCAATGTTTTAAATTCGCTGTATTTGGTTTTAATCGTCTTAAATTGTCAAAGAGAAGTGAAGGAGACATGTTTGTAGATATTTACGAGTGTTTAACAAATGAAATATTACTCAAAATGCGACATTTAAAATAAAGTTCAACTCTCGTTCATAGTGTAAAAGTAATCAAGAAATCTAATACCAGACGATCGAATAGAGTAGATCGTTAAACCAATTACAACAAGATGAAATGTATATGAGAACCAGGGTTCGAATTCCTCGACAATGGTTTTATTATTAATTTGTATTTTCGCAAAATATATCCTATAACATTAAATTCCTGCCACGTAATCTACTTTACTCTATATTTAGTATTATTACTGCCTTCGTAAACTCTATAACACTGTTTAGCTACCGGTATAAATTTAATGGTGTGTGCAGTATCATGTTTTAATATTAATGCTATAAATTTATGTAATAAAAGTATAAAAGATAATATAAGAGAAACTATGGATTGCTTTAAGACGTATGGGAATTAAAACTATAATAATTAAAGCTATACAAAATTTATATGACAACTGCATGTCTAAAATTAAAATTGGCAGTAAATTGTCACATGGTTTTACGATAAATAAAGGTCTTCGTCAAGGTTGTTGCCTATCACCGACTCTGTTTAAAATATATGTACATGAAATATTAAAGAATTGGAGGGGAAAATGTTCAAGCATGGGAATTCCTATTTCAAACAACAAAACTTTATACAACTTACATTTTGCAGATGATCAATTGTTAATTGCACAAGATTATGAAGATTTAGAATATATGACTAGAAAAGTAATAGAAGAATATGAAAAATGGAGTTTAAATTTAAACATGAAAAAAACTAAATATTTATCAATTGGTGAACCAGAACAAAATTTAATTTTGGAGACTGGAGAAACAATAAAATGTTGTAGTGAGATCACATATTTAGGAATTAAAATAAATAAAAATGGCAGTTATGAAGAGGAAATAAGAAATAGAAATAATAAAGGAAAATTTGCAATTGCTTGCCTCAATGGAATATTGTGGGATAAAAATATAAGTAATCAAAATAAAATGAATATATATCATACAATTGTTAAAAGCATCATTACTTATGGAGCAGAACTTTGGCCATTAACAACAAAAACAAATAAGTACCTTTTGGCAACGGAAATGGATTTTATACGAAGGGCCGCAAGAATTTCAAGAAGAGAAAAAAATAGAAACTCAGTTATAAGGGAGAAAATTAAGATTGAAGACACTATTTTAGATTATATTAAAACTCAGCAATTAAGATGGTACGGACATGTCCAGCGAATGGAAGAGGATCGACTACCAAAATCTGTTTTGGAATGGAAACCTGAGGGAAGACGAAGCAGAGGAAGACCTAAAACCTCCAGGAGTCAGGGAATATATTTATATATGAAGGAGAAACATCTACAACCAGGAGATTGGATGGACCGACAAAATTGGCTATTAGGAATCGGACGATGTCAAAGGCATTAATCAACCGATGATCTATCTAAAGATAATATAACTTCGTATATTTATGCATTTATTTATTTATTACGTTTTAGTGAGGAAAAAGATCACCCTTCAAATAAAATACTTGGTTTATATATATATCAAGTCCAGCATAATAATAGCATAATAAGTGATGGATAATAATAATAATAATAATAATAATAATAGTTATTATTATTATTATTACTTTCAATCATCTGTAATAATAATAATAATAATAATAATAATAATGGGATGTATCAAATGATGTGAAGAATGTAATTACCTAGGAATCAAAATTAACTCAAAATGTACCCAAGAAAATGACATAAAACATAGAATTCAAAAAGGCAGTTCGGTAATAACAATGTTAAACGGAGTTTTGTGGGATAAGAACATAAAAATAGAAACCAAATTACAAATTTATAAATCCATAATTCGACGTACGCTAACATACTTCGCAGTTGAATAAAATTATGAGTTTAAAACTTATGTCTACTGAAATGGATTGTTTCAGACGCTCAACTAGACATTCTGAATTGGAAACAATCAGACAACAAATGAAAGACCAAAATTCAATATTAGATTTTGTGAGATACAGACAACTAGAATGGTATGTCAGAGAAAATATTACCCAGACAAGCATTGGAATGGATTCTACCTGGGAAAGGAAAGAGAGGTCCAGCTAGATTTAAATGGATGGATTATGTAAGAAGAGGTAAGAGGGAGCTAGATCTGGAAGAATTGGAATGTGAAGATAGAGAAGAATGTAAAAAAGAAGATAAAAATTTAAAAAAGCTTTGGGTACGGGACGATGTTTTATTAATTGTAAATCTGTTTATAAATAAATAAATAAATTAATTAATAATAATAATAATAATAATAATAATAATAATAATAATACTTCGAAATAGTTAGAACGTTTTTTCTTTAAGAATGGACAGACAGAATAAAATAGAAAGCATTTTAACAATTTAAAAACTTTAACCTCATCGGGAATCGATGATTTCTTGCATACGAATCAAGCTTTTAAGCACTGAGCTATGCGTTCGCTGACTTAACTATGCTTGAAAGAATGCTCTTCAAAGGAAGGAGGGAAACGTATTGTAACTCCTACTGTGCAATTAGTTTATTCGTGTGAATCGCGCGTTAGAACTTAAAATATTCGAATATTCGAGATCAAGAGTCGGCCCATTGTTTTTGTTGCTAAGTGTACATTAGCAGCCGATATAATACCAGGCATACAAGTCGACATGTATTTTTATCAGCATTCTGAATTTCTTTCACACTGATATCATAACCTCTTGGGGAATTGTGAAGAATAATAAAGAAACGACGAATATAATACCTTCGTTAATCTTGGAATACGGGAAGAAAATTCAGGATATTTTTAAAGTTTCCTATGTTTCCGTCATATATATTGTCACTTCCATATTTTGGATGATCAGAATTTAAGCCTGCCTCTTCACGAAACATTGTTCTTTCCTTCCTTGCCATTTCTTATTATATCGACTAATTTGTGACTAATATGCATCAAACAATCAAAACAGCTTGTTTTATTTTGTTGGATGTATGTTTCAGGATAGTTTTTTGCAATATACAGTACATCATTTAATTATTTCAACAGTATCTCTTTTTCTCTCATTTCTTAAAACAATTCGGGCTAACTTAAGTTCTTTAGTACTACCCTCTTGCACTCGCTTCTTTCTGCTTGCTTCTGTTTGAATATTCGTCAACTAATTTTCGGAGACGAATTTACTGAACTGAAACTATGTTGATATGAAGTGCAATCAGTGGGCTCCGTTTTAAATTAAATGTAGCCTACTTCAATGGCTTCAAAGTAGCCATTGTGAATGATTTTTCGCTAACGTTTTGCTATTCTGATAGTTTGAAGCCATATATTTTTGTAAACTTAAAGAAAACTTAAAACTGTAATTTATTCGCCTTATATTTATTCCCGTGAATCAGGAAAATGAGACCATGAGGACTGGTGGTTCACCTGAAGCGAAATTTTCAAAATCGCTCTGTAGTATGTAATTTTTAATGTTTCGTAACGAAATATGTCATTGAAATAAATCGAAGAATGTATTCTCCATAAATCAATGAAATCTGACCATTAGGAGTGGGAGTTACCTAAAAGCGTAATGTAACTCGATGCAAAAGATTTAATGATCAAAAGAAAGATATAGGCCTACCCTTAAACCAGAAAAATCAGAAAATAAATTCAACTTTCTGAGATATTCGCTTAGTATACATAGTTTCTGCGTGAAAAAAATTGTCTTATTTTAGCCCTCTTTTTAACTCTTTTTCCCCATCTGAACCTTACAAATAATTTTCAGATATTTCTGAAAATTACGATGGATTAGGAGCAAATAGATGCACTATCTCCACTGCGATTCAATTTTCATCTAGAGCATGTAATAAAATATTTTGAGGAAAAAGGGGGCCAACGACGTAAGAGTATTAGTGGACTATTATTATACGCTGATTATGTAATACAGTTAGACGATAAAATCAAATACTAAGAACCAACAGATTTTCGATATATAATACCATGGAATTGGGGCTGGCAGTAAATATAAATAAACGTACAAATATACTTATAACATAATGGAAATTGAGAGTTATGAACATATTAGGTAATTTTTGAAGAATTGGATTAATTCGAAAAGATAGAAATAATAGTTACAAACAAGAATAAGATGCACAAATAAATATAACACAGATTAAACTCTTGTAACGCATGCAATTATACATTAGAGAGATTAGAGTATTCCCAACTTCTCTGAAAAAAGGTTATATAAAACATATAACACAATTTCTCTTCCATTTATATGGATGCGAAACATGACTCGTACTTTAAGGGATGAAAAATTATGAATATTTGCGAATAAAATTCTTAGGGAAAACATTTGTACTTTAGAGTACAAACAGACAAGTGAAAAGAGAAAACTACATAACAGAGAACTACATGATCTGTATGGGAAACCAGCTGTAATAAGAACATTTAAGTCTCGTAGACTGTGATGGGTAAGACACGTGGCGCGAATGGGGAAAAACTAGAAGGATATAGATAATTCTTGTATAAAAACCAAAGGGAAAGTACTCAATACATAGGCCAACAATGAGATGGAAGAATAACATTAGCCATGAATTGAGGGAGATGAATTGTACAGGTAATGTTTGGAAAACAATAACGCAGATAGGGTTGCACAGAGAGCTTATATCCGCGCGGTCATAAATTTGTGGGTTCGAAAATACCATTAAAATACGAATCACTTCAACATGGTTTAGTCTTAATTAGAACACAAACAATGTAAATTATATTATATAAATCATAAAAATTATAATTAGTTTGCCTCTTAAATGGACAAGTGTTAAACCTACTTAAGGGTTACATGATTTGTTCCATATTTTTCCCGTAATAAAACAAATTTTTATTCAGAACTTTATAAAAATCTTCCAGATTCCTGGTATAAGGAGATCCGTAAAATTTTCAAATCGCCAGATTTCCCACTACCTTCTAGATAAAAAATTTTCTCGTAAAACGAACGTGAAAACCTCGACTATTGATGGGGAAATCGTTAATTTGTCAATACTGAGTCTAGTTACATAATATTCTATGTATATTCAACTGGGAGAGCAAACTGACCTAGCACTGCGGTCTGAAAGTTATATTGTTCTTTCCTAGCATTGTAGAATGGCGTTATGTAGTTTTTATGGGTCTTCCTCCTGGTTCGGCACATCACGTACTGCACTCATGATTCACACAGCCATTTTTGTGTCGGACCCAGGGAGTGCCGACGCATATGGAATTGATGCCAGACTTAGTCCCTTCTGCCATTCGCTTGGAACTCTGCGGTCCCTCAGGTTTTCCTACAAGAAGCTTCCATGCACGTCTTTCATTCCCCATACGTGCCATATGCCCTGCCCATCGCAGTCTACGAGACTTAACAATTCTTATTATATCTGGCTTCCTATAAAGACCATGCACTTCACTGTTACATAGTCTTCTCCATTCACCTGTCTGTTAAAATCTCTTTGGTCCAAAAATTTTCCTTAGTACTATTCTCAAATACTCGTAATCTCCTTTCCTCCCTTAAAGTATGAGTCCAAGTTTCGCATCAATATAATTTAACTGGTAAAATAATAGTTTTTATATATTTTCAGTTTTACGTTTTTTGAAAGGAGTTGGGACATCAAAAGTTCTCTGTAATGCATAATAGCATGCATTTCCAGAATTGAGCCCATGTTTAATTTATTTGTGCATCTCATTCCTATTTGTAATTATTGTTCCTAGGTATTTGAATTCAGCCACTTCCTCAAAATTTCCCTAATTTGTCATTACTTTCCATTTCCATTATATAATGTATTTCTACGTGTGACCATATATTTAGTTATATTGATATTTACTTCCAGTCCTAATTTCTTAGTGTTACTCAATAGTGACATGCTACAAAATTTATGCAGACATTTTAAATGGAAAATTGAAAAGTTTCAGTGAAACATTCCTTATGGAATGTCAAAATGGATTTAGGAAAGGACGATCTTGTATTGATTCAGTATTTTCTGTTAAACTATTGCTTGAAAAAAGAAGAGAATTCAACTCTTAAAAACACATTTTGCTTTCATAGATTTTGAAAAAGCATTCGACACAGTCAAGAGATCAAAACTCTTAAATATATTGGAAGACAGAAATATACCAAATTTACTTCGGCAGAACATACAAAATATTTACAAAGACAACACCATAAAGATTAAATTAAATAACAGATTTTCTGAAGAAGGAATTATAAATCGTGGTGTGAGACAAGGCTGCCCCCTATCCCCAACACTGTTTGCAATTTATATCAATGAAGTAATATGTTGCTGGAACAAAACATATAAATTTGGAATAAGAATATCAGAAAATAGAAAATTAAACACCCTACTGTTTGCAGATGACCAAATAATAATAGCAAATTCCGAAGATAATCTACAGAAAGGTCTGTATGAACTTAACAAAATTACAGAAGAATATGGATTAAAGATATCTACAGAAAAAAACAAAAATTATGGCATTTCAAGGTGTAGATCCTGTCAGAAGTAAAATTGTACTGGACAATAAAATTTTGGAGCAGGTGAATAATTTTACATATCTAGGATGCAATATCTCATATGAAGAAGAAAAGGATGTAAATGCAAAAATATCTAAATTTTTAAGAATTTTAGGGTTAATAAATTCTATCTTCAAGCCACAGTTAGTCCAAAAGCATTCAAGACTGAAAGTGTATAAAACACTGGCTCTTCCAACTCTTTTGTATGGTAGCGAAGTATGGACGTTGAAACAGAAGGATATACAGAGACTTAGATCTGCTGAAATGAGATATGTTCGGAGGACTGCAGGATACACACTACTAGATCACAAAAAAAATGAAGACATCTTAGAAGAATTACACATGGAATCTTTAGAAAACAAAATTTCTGATTATAAGTCAAGATGGATACAACATGTTCATCGAATGGAAGATCACAGAATACCCAAACTAATGTTAAGATATCAACCTGCAGGAAGAAGAAGACCAGGACGTCCACTCAAAAGACTTCTGGATGGTGTTTCTCTTGAGGCCGAAACAGGTCAACAAATGGCCTAAATTCGTGAATGTACTATGATGATGATGATGATACTCAATAGTGTCTGCGTGTTGTCCTTTAGTACCTCCTCGCAATCGGCCAAAAGTATTACATCATCAGCATAAACTAATAGCTTATTAATACCATTGAATTGTAGACCTTTTTCATCCTCTAGAGGATGATGGCGTGATCTAGTACAAACTTAAATACTAGAGGAGATAATGCATCTCCTTGCTTCAACACATTCCGGATTTCAAAAGTATCCGAAAAATGATTGCCTACACGCACCCTACTCTTTTTGTCATTTAGACACATTCGTATAAGTCTAACTAACTTTTTAGGAATCCCCAACTCCAGCAGGATACTATATAACTTCTCCATCTTAATTGAATCGCATGCTATTTTGAAGTCTATGTATAGTTGATGTACAGTACCATTATATTTCCATTTTTCTTCTAAAATTTGTCTTAAGCTAAAAATTCGATCTGTTGTAGACCTGTTTCTTCTAAATCCACATTGATGATCTCCTAGAATGTCATGAATATAGGGAGTAAGTCTGCTTACTAATATGTATTTGTTAGAATTTTGTACGAAGTTGAGAATAACGAGATGCCCTTGTATTTGCTGCAATCAGTTTTACCCCCTTTCTTATAAATTGGTACGATAATCGATTCTTTCCATTCACCTGGAAGAGCGTCTTTTTCCCAAATCATACTAAGCAACCGGCATATCTTATCCATCAAATTTTCACCCCCTGATTTTATCAGTTCTGCTGGGATCTCATCTGAAACTGATGCTTTATACATCTTCAATTTTGCTATTGCCATTTTAACTTCTAATGCACTTGGTTCTGCGACTAGCATTTCTGCTGTCTCTAAATTATCCTCCTCAATGTCCTGTTCGGTGTGCACATTTAATAGCTGATTAAAGTAACTTTTCCTTCTTTTTAATATATTCCTGGAGTCTGAAATCATATCCCCATTTTAATTCCGAATTATGTTTGTTCTAGCTTGAAATCCTTTCTTTTCTATCCTAATTACCGGATATAATTCTCTAATGTTCCTATTTTTTGCATTAATTTCAAGTTCATTAATCTTCTCTCTCAAATATTCCCTCTTTTTACTCTTTAGTAACCTTGTGGTTTCCTGTCTTATACTACCCAACTGCTCTAAATTTATCTCATTTGACTAATGTAACCATTTCATTTTTGCTAGCTTTATTTTCTTTACAATGTCGGTACATTCCTCATCAAACCATTTCTTGTTTTGCCTGTTTTTTAACTAACCAATGCTTTCTCATGCTGACAATTTAATAGTATACCTTATAGTCTACCATTATATATTTATATCAGTTTCTTCTTCGTTTGCCACATTGTCATCTGAAGGTTCCAGAACTTCAAATCTATTAGCAATTCTGATTTAGTATTCCTGCCGCATTTCATCATTTTTCACGTTTTTTAATTCAAATTTTTTAAAATCATCTTTAGCGTTTGTTCGTCTTATAAGCGATAGCCGTTGTCTGATTTTCACTCTGACGGGATGATGATCTGAATTACAGTCTGTCCCTCTAACTGATCTAACATCGATGATGCTACCGTGCCAGCGTTTATCCACTAATGCATGATCTATCTGGTTGCGAGTTTCTCCATCTGGAGACGTCCAGGTGTATTTATGAATATCCTTATGCTCAAATATTGTGCTCTTAACAATGAGATTCTTTGATGTGGCGAAGGTGGCTAATCTAACGCCATTGTAGTTCATGAAGACTGAATTTGCCTATTGTTGGTTTGAATATATCTTCCCGCCCCATTTTTGCATTAAAATCTCCTAAGACAATTTTCATATGATATCATGAAAGGCTATCAAATACGCATTCTAATTCTTCATAGAACTCATCCCTGATCTTGTCGGCTTTATCTTCTGTGGGATCATGTGCATTTACGATTATAAAATCATGTCGTTCAACCCTTTAGAGGTATGTATGGCATCTTATTACTGACAAACTTATTATCTCGGATACCGGACAGGATCCTCCTTCTGACTAAAAAACCCGTTCCAAAATCAGGTCTTTCTGCACCCCCCGTAGTGCAATGAGTACTTGAACACTACTTGCCTAAATTAAGCGTACCATTTATGCCACATAGATACATTCGAATAAGTGTGACTAATAATTTTAGGAATATCGACGCCCAGAAGGATACTATCCTACTTCTGTATCATAATTGAATCATATCCATTTTTGAAGTCTACATATATGCTAGTTGATGCTCAGTGCGTTATATTAAAATTATATACAATGTCTTATGCTAAATACATAATCTAATGTAGACATACTTCCTCTAAATCTGCATTGCTGAACACATTAATTTTTAGATCGCAATATAAGGAGTAAGACTGTTACCATTATATTTGTTAGAATTTTGTACTACGTGAAATCGGTGAGGTGCCCCAGTTGTTGTGAAGAATCGTTTTATCTCCTGTCTTGGAGATCTGTATTCTAATCGATTATTTTCATTCATTTGGAAGATTCGTTTTTTTTCTCAAATCATACTGAGTAACCGATGTATCTTATCTATACCTTCTGAACCTGATTCCACAGTATTTAATTAACCAAGGAAAATATATTACGTATATCAGGAAAAATAAAAATAAATTCAACTTATTGGGGAATTTGGTTTGCTTACGCAGTTCTGCGTGTCAGGTTTTATTTTGTTACACCCGGATTATGTACTTGATATCTTATGTGACATATAATTTCAATTTGTGAATACATTAAAATAAATACTGATATATTTTAATCATCGTCTCTTTATTCATAACGTACTAGAATCTAGACTTTAAAGTAATTTTAATATTGAATACTAAACACTTGATATTCATTCTTGAAGAACCTGTTTCCACGCACTTCAGCCTGTAATGATTGCTTCAATTAACAGCTATGGAAATGTAACGGACGCAATAATGAGAACACAAGACTCTATTATGGGAGACTTATTTATGGAATAAAGTTTCGACCTACAGCGAGCTAAATAGCACTTGAGATGAATTTACAAGTCTTAATGGAATCCTGCGGTTGTTCTAAATTATATCCTTCTGTTAAAAAAAAGTCTTTATTGCACGTTCGTATTTGAGTACAGTGTTGATTTACATCTGCCATAAATATACTCTAATTATATAGCCTAACTCCAGATCCAATGTCTAATTTCCATTCTGTTTCTATGAAACCTGTCAAATTTCGGAGAAAATCGCCTTCGTTTCTAATTTATATTCTTTAAATAATCAAGCATCCCCTAAACGATTTACTCTTTATAAGGACACACGACTGTGAAGAAGAGTATATTATTATTGAATCTCCAAACATTTTGAAACCCTATTTCGTCCACAAAGGCATGTAGGCATGTTAGGGTTTAGCTTATTATAACAATAACAATATTATACTATGCATTCCATCCAAAGTAATTCTGCCCGGAGGCAGGTCCTTCACTGCAATCATAGCATTTTCATGCTATGCTTGCCGCTTTACTAGGGAATTGTGTAGGTGTGGTAGCTTCCCGTTGCTTTCCACACCGGCGAAGGATGATGGTGATAATGATAATGATAAGGATGATGGCCATATGATTTCGGGGACCGTTTGGGTCTTAAAGATTTCCTGACATTTGTCTTACAGGTGAGGAAAAACCCCGATAACAACCTCACCCAGAAAAACTGCCACGACCGGGGACCGAACCCGGGCCCGCTGCGTGACAAGGCAGCACGCTACCTCGAGACCACAGCGGTGGACTATACTATACATTGTAAAACACAAATATTATCTTGTGGTTTTGAATAAGAGTTATGAATTACATAAATCATCTTAGAAAATACTACATATTTTTATGAATTTTTTATGGATTTCATAAAATGTTTATAATAATTTTGGTTCTTAAAAATCACTCACTCATTGAGGCAGAAACCTCGTCATCATTTAAAAGCAAGTTTAACCAGAATCGTTGTCTTTCGAATCTATGACAATCAAATAAAACATGTTTTACGGATTGTATTGATTCTTGACATTTACAATTATGATCACTGTCTGGGTTAATATTAAATCTTCTAAAATAACTTCCAAATTTTTCATTGTGTTAAAATTGTAACATACTCAAAAATTTTTTTTTTTCTAATTCCCTGACTTTATTGACATTTATTGTGTTAATTAGAAGTTCTGGATCACGTCGTAGTACTGTAGGTTAAGGCAATACGCTACAAACCGGAAGGTCGGGGGTTTGAGTTCCGGTGGGGTCAGGATTTTTAAACTGTTAGTTGCTAAAAATTAAGGTTAGTTGTTAAATTTAAGGGATTTAGATGAACATTTTTAAGTGAATTTTAAATTTTAATTTACCTCTTGGCGACAACATGGCTCTGGAGTCGACTCAGTATCCAACAGAAATGAGTACCAGAAGCTTTTGCTGAGGTTAAAAGCGGCCGTCACGCAGGGCTGAAATCTCGCGTCGATTATCTAAACATGTGAACCTTAACCTCCTACTATTACAAGGAACTGTAGTGGGATCACTTTACCTGTAATTAAGAATTAATTTAGCTAACACACACACACACACATATATGTGTGTCTGTGTTGTGTATGTGTGTGTGTATTGTTTAGTTTGCTTAACCCATTCACTCTAAATTATTAAATAATAATCTAAGAAAGAATGAAGATTTCAAACTTTAGCTTCTGAATGTGTGTCGGGCTATAGAAGAACGGTTGAAGTCATCATACCTTGGTATAGAGCAATGTGACTTGCGCTGGTTTGATTCCCCGTGTGGGAGAAAATTTTCTAATGGAAATGGATCGTGAGGAATTTGGATTGTTAGAGTAAGTAGCTTCTCCTAGTTAAGAAACCCAGCATAACGGTTTTGGGACAAGACATGTTGAACACATGCCGTCCTTATATTGCCTGGATTATCGTCCAGTTCTGTGATTAATATGTGTGGATGTGAGATCAGCAAAAACCGGAGGGAAAACGCGCAGTTAGTAGACCAAGAATGAGGTGGAAGAATAATATTATCCATGATTTGGGGTAAGTAGTTTATACAGGGGATGATTGGAAAACATTACCTCAGGATATGGATGTATGGAGAGCTTATGTCCGCGCTGCCATGAACCTACAGGTTCGATAGAGCCAGTGAGTGAGTTAGTTAGTGAGATCATCAACCATCTGTTAGGCCTTTGGTGTCTATTAGTATTGAACACAGAAAAGGAAGATTTACTTTAATTTTTTAAGCGCAATATGCAAAATATCTGTGTGTGTATGTCTAATGTTTACACATATTAAACTCTTCATTCTGACTTTTTTTAAATAATTTATTAAAACGAATTCAATCATTTTTTATTAAAAAATGAAACTAGATAACTACTGCCATTGCTCTCCGGCCATTATTATATCTAAAAGATTTATTTTCTAAGCTAGAGTGAAGAATGGATCACATCGGTCTCTGTTATTCATTTAACCTCAAGATTCGATGTTGAAATTACTATTCTTACCCTCAGGGGTCCTCATCTAGAGGATATGTGGATGGCGACCACAAGGTGCCCAAGCTGAGCAAAACATTTCTTCCACTTACTTGTGTTTTGCACTCTTTTAACTTTACTATCTAACCTCCCTTGGTTAACTCTTGTTTTTTCGACCCCGACGCTATTAGGGCATCCGAGGTCTAGGGAGTCTTTCCTTTCTTCCATTTCTTCTTTCCTTTATTTTCTTTTCTTCTCCAGAAAAGCCTGACCAGAGGCTATAAGATGGCAGCCCCATCACTGGTCTTGCCTTCTTTTGGCCAGCAACCAATCGAAGGGACTATTATTATGCTTTCAAATCTTATATGAGAATTTTCCGGAAGGATCAAACTATTTACGCTGGAGGGAAAATTTAACTATAGGATCGTAACAGGCCTTGGCCTAATACTTGGAAGGAAGAAGAAGAAGAATTACTATTCTTCATAGCTAATCTGACGTTCAGTCCAATTTACCTGTGCATTTATTTTATTGCGCGTGTTACTGACTCTGCAGTTGATTTCCATCTGGGTTCAAGAATTTCAATTAATTTTTAACAGCTACCATGAAAGTAAAGTAAAGTGAACCCACCGGAGGTCTTAGAACAAATGCATCTGTTTTGTCTTTAACTCACTCTCGCATAGAGGCTCCTAGCAGTCGTCGATATAGTTCTTGGGATCATCGGTCAATATAAATACTCTATATAATTTATAGGGAAGTCAACCGTGTTGGCTTAGATGGTAGCATGCCTGCTTCCTGACTATGGAGCCAAGGTTCGATACACGGCGGGGTTGAGCATTTTAATTGTTAAATTAATTTAATTTCAAAATGTTCAATCTCGGGGCCAGAAGAGATGGTGGTGTACAATTTTTAATCGCCAGATTATTGTATTAAATTGTAAACCTCTGCGTAGACATATGGTTGAGAAGACATATAGGCTAGTACTGTAAGATGGGGATTTTAAGCCTGGTGGCTTCCTTGGTGCTTTTCGATAGGGAGTTGGCTACGTACCGGCACCGGTATCACCTTCTTTCTTCTCTTCATCTTCATGCCTTACACAACACACTTTACACTACACAAATTTGAACATAAACTCATCCCATACTACTGTCTCTACACAATACAAGAATACATAATGTAATGTGCCTGGCGGATCCCGAAGCATATAAAGTGATACTTTTTAAACAAAATGTTGCGTTAAGTAAGGATGTACTTACCTTTAAAAAATATGCCAATTTTTAGATAGACCTATATTAAACGATTCAGTATAAATTAATTTTAATTAAATAAAATATGATTATCACATACCTATATTAAGATAGAGCTTCCTAACATTTAACTGTAAATAAGAGAGTGAAATTTTAACTACAAGTATATAGTCATTACGCAGGGTGTAAATTAATTATACAGCACAAATTTAACTGCTTAGAGAAGGGTATTATACAAGTAAATTTAAATAAGGAACAAATGGTCTACGAGGGAAAATAGGCTAGTTATAAGGAATCAAAGTAATAGACAATTAATACAGATAAATAAACACGAGAGCAAAGTAGGAGAGAAAATTATACTAGAATAACTTCAGATCTTAGTAATAATTCCGAGATCCTGATTGCTAATAATTCATCAACAACGTTTATGACATATTGGGTTGTCAAATCCCTTAAAATGTCAAAATTAGCAGATGATTGCACGCCACTGCATTGGTTAAAGTAGAATCGGTACAATGAGAGCCTTATCTCAGAGTGAAACACGCAGAATCTGTGTGGTTAACGTATAGCTCATTAGTTAAAGCGAAGGATTTGAGATTCGAACACTGATGGTTTAAATCCAGCCACTTTCTTTTCTGTATGTGTACTGTGATATATTGACACTGAAGTTGTTCAGTATAGACATGCGCAAACTACCTATAACCGTGTTGGTTTTTACATTAACATCTGATTAGAAGTTATTTCATTATCAGTCGCATTCCATGAAAGCATCATGGAAAGGTAATGGTGCAAGAGCTGCTGCCATGTACGCGGAGCGCTCTCCAGATTTCTGTTCAGATGATTATTTTTGTGAGGACAACTCACATTGGTGTACGCGACCCCTGTTGATACAGATGAACTGTTAGTTGCACTCATAATCGCAGCATGTGATGTAATCCGCGAGACACCCTATATCTTGAACAGGGTAGTCGCCGATGTCGTCTGTGTTGTAAGAATGGTGGTGGCCAATTTGAACAATTTTTCTAATGAGTCTGCAGGTGTTTTACTTTTTTCAGGTTTATTCAAATGCATTGCTTTTTATTTTCCAATAATATTATGTATGCCATGTTTACATACACTGTACCTCTTCATGTTATTACTCTTGTAATCGCTGCACTATCATTTATTTAAATACGTAACTACTGTACAGTAGAATTACACATTTTATTAGCAAAAACTATCGTACTCTACAGTATGTGTATTATTGTTACAACCTTTCAAACAATTGTCTATACAATACGTACGTAGATAGTTGTGTAGCTCATATATAGTGTGATTCAGAAATATGGCTATAAGTTTGATCGCATTTTGTGACGAAAATAATATTATTAAAGGAAATATGATGTTATCACTGGAAAGGTCATCCTCCAAATTACAACAATAGAACAAAACAAATCACTTACAACAACACTAAGCAATTCACTTTAGTGCTTCAAACTGTTCGCCGTTTACATCCAAGCATAATTGGCAACGCTTTGGGAAGTCATTAATTGCGTTATAATACATGTTTAGAGGAATAGCTCTAATTTCTTCCTCAATCACTAATTACAGCATGTCGGCGTCTTGAGGTTTTCGGGCATAAACCTTCTCCTTCAAATAACCCCACAATCAATAGTCACATGCTGGGCGGTCAGGGGAACGGGCTGGCCATTCAATGGGGCCTCTTCTTCCAACTTACCTGTTTTGAAAATGATCATCCAAAATTTCCCTCACCGCAATTGCATAGTGAGGAGGCGCACCATCCTGCTGGAATACACATTGTTCATGTTCAGCACTTAGCATTATCGGCAGGACAATTTGTCTAAGGATATCACTATACCGGTCACCATTAACAGTCTCATCCAAAATTTGCATTCCTAACAGTTTTTCCCATCCGATCATGGCCCAAACAGTGACTTTGCCGTATCTTAAACGTGTCTCTTCAATAACATTAGGATTGTCTTTACCATAAAAGTGACAATTGTGTCGATTAACACGTCCGTTCACATGGAAAAATCTTCATCAGAAAAGTGCAATTTTCTCTACCAATGTTCGTCGTTTGCTGATTCCCTTACAACAAATTCACAAAATTCCATCCGCCTGTCAGGGTCGTCTTCATTAAGTTCGTGGACACGAATCGGTTTGAAGGGGTGGTATTTCCCACACTTCAAAACACGACACACACACGATTGACTGATATGAAGCTCATGTGCAGCTTCGCGGGTTGATTTTTGTGGGCTAACGTCGAACGCCTCCACAATTCTCTTCGTTGTTTCTGGATCCGTGCTAATGTGAGATCTTCCAGGAGGTTTGATTTTCTGCATCCTTCCCGTTTCCAGCAGTCGTTTTCTCCACTTTCCCACAGTCGACGGCTGCAATGCTACATTAAACTCGCGTCTTGCCCGTCTTGCGGCCTCACGATCATTAGCATACGTTATTGCCATGCAGCAATTGTAATTTGCTGTTGCATATTCAACGCCATTTTGACTAAGTTCTACACTGTTTTGTTTTATTCCATTGTTGTAATTTGAATAATTGCCTTTCCAACGGTAATTTCATGTTTCCTGTAATGGTAATATTTTCATCATACAACGCGATCAAACGTATAGCCATATTTATGATTCACCCCGTACTGCGCCTACATTCCATTACCGTAATCTATAAAATAATGAATTAACAATTAAACGAGAAGTAAATCTACATACGTAACTAATTTACAGTATGCACTTATTAAAGGAAGAAAGGGGGGAAATATGTACAGGTACTGTAGGTGGTTTCGAACGTGTTGCATCAATCTTATATTTGCGTCAGTAGTAAGACTGCTATAGCCACTGAGCTAAAGTCGCATATTTGTTGCAAGTTACAGTCACTGTATCATATTATTTCCATTTTAATTTGAAATAATCAGTGGCGTGCCAACCATTTTCAAATTGAATCATAACATGGAGATTTTTATTCGTAGACCATTACTTCATTATCTCAAAATGCTTATACAGTAAAACTTTCTCAAAGCGGTATCGCATGGGACCAATTTTTTCCCACGTTAGTCAAAATTCCGCATTGTAGAAAAAACTAAGACTTATTAATAATCATAGATTAAAGAGCACCGTGCACCTTGGATTAATTGTAGTTCCGCTGCCGTTGAAAAGTGAAGTGTACTATGTATGAGCAAAAAAAAGTTCAATTTCGTGAGCGTTAAAATGTCTCTTAGGCGCGTATCCTGAAATTCAAATATGCAATTTTGGTTTTTGCTCACTAACTACACTTTCGTCCACATTCTTTAATTCCCCGCAAATTTGATTCCACACTACATTGTGTCGTCTTTTAATACTGTCCAGCCAACCTGAAGATTCCTTAAAATCGTTATTCCCTTAGGAATTTAACAAGAGCTATGATGAGAATGATACATACGTTTCAGCCATCTTTATTCCGTAAATTCAGAACACTACTTGTGAAAGATCGGTCTCAGAACTTAACTAATTTAAGATTTTACAGCGCAATTCTTATTTGCAAGACAGGTGTTTTGTTTCACATAACGAGTGTGCAATGAGGCCGAATCGGTACAGGTAGAATCTATACAGTAAAAGCTCCTTATTCGCGGGGGATATATTCCGCAAATATGCCGCGAATACAGAAACCGCGAATATGGGATGCTAATTTGTATGGGTATATAGGGTATACGTTCCAAGGTAACAGAATTAAATAAAAATTATCAAAATAAATTAATGAGAGATTTTGAAAAAAATGTACTAATTATTATTGTCTGGTTTGGGCTTAAAGAACTTAGTAAGCTTTGTTTCCTGCGTTGCCTCGATTCCCAATTATTTATCATCCCGTTTCCAGTATCTATCCTCAAACCATAACTTAAACACAAGATCACAACATAGTATCTTACTTCATATACCGCAACATAGGACATCACATCACTCCATGTCATATACCATCTCCACTTCTCGCAACTGGAATTCCCTACCACAAGAAATAAGGGGCTGCCGGACATTGGCATCTTTTAAAAGAAATCTAAATTTATATTTGCTCTAAACTCGACTTCATTATTATCCAGTGTAAGATATATATATTAATTGGTGTTTCCCGTATAATGTATCATATTTATATTATTATTATTATGATTACTATTATTATTATTATCGTATCATTATTGTTATTACCCTATGAAATGTTGTTTGTACATGACATTTACATTACTACATTTATTGTATCTTTAACTGTTTATAATTAGTACAGTGTATATCTATATTTGTCGATTATTTATTTGTATTTGTGCTGGTTGAGTGGAAGAGAGGGCCTTATGGCCTTAACTCTGCCAGAATAAATAAAGTATTATTATTATTATTATTATTATTATTATTATTATTATTATTATTGCCGCTTTTAAAAGGTCTTTCATTTAAGATTGATATTCAGCTGTGAATTCTGCGATATAATTCCTTTTTTTGTCTCGGATTTCTTGATTCATGAACTTTGAAACAGCGTGAATATAATCAAACGACTCGCCAACGCGTATAAACGGTCAAGCAATTATAATTTTATTTAAGCGGCAACACTATTTTTTTTCTTCGGTACTAATTATTTTTCTTTCATTTTACTCGACAATATAAACTGGGAACAAAGCACAAGAGACACGTGTTATTCATTCAATCAAAATTATTGCAACGAACAAGTTGAAACAATAATATACCGATCATAGCGATGGAGGTATTTATCAATGTACATATCGGCATGTGAAATATGACAATAGCTTTTAACAATGAACTTTAGGGTCAGTGACAATTAGGTTTGTTTTGTTTTGATATTTATTTGTCCATTTGGTTTGAATCACTATTTGTAAAAGCCGTCTTGGCACCTGCCTTCAGTAAAAACAAAAAAAACTGCTGATGGTTGAATACATATGTATATACCTTTCCGCTTTATAATTTTTTTAATGAATTGCGTAGAAATATCGTTTCGTTTCCGCGTTGGACAGATTCCGTTTTATGCAAAATAAAAACGCCTAAAATTACTATTATTTCGTCGGGACCAATAAATTTGTTCACATTAGACAAGTTTCCGCATTATTCACGTTCCGGATTAAACAGTTTTACTGTATAATACCCTCTGCGTTATAATTCATTTACAACCTGTATATAAAAATCTACCTTAACACGTTTTGTTGTTCTGCCTATAATATTTTGAATTCTAGCTATATTTAATTTTAACTTTAAAACATGATATATGT
>JASPKZ010004218.1:0-212500 GCA_030220185.1 Diploptera punctata | reverse complement strand
TGAGGCAACATCAAATTGGCCTGAACTCCCCTAGGGGGTGCAGGGCAATTGCAACTTAGATTATCGACAGTAACTCGGCGTAAAATCATTAAATCAAAATAATTGATGTATTTAGACTATTTTTATAGGGTTTTCATAGAAGCTTTCAGAAGTCTGTGGATTCGCTCATCACATACCTCCGCGGTCGACCTTGTGTTTTGTGGACATGGAGATTAAATACTAATTAAAATAAATTATTTGAGTATTGTGATTTAATAATTATTAAATTATAATCGAAATATGGCGTCTATCCTTTCACTAGCTTATCTTCCGATATCTCTGATACAGAATCTCATCGTTCAACCGCTACCCTAGCAAGATCACTGACTTCACGTAGTAGAGCCGAATTTCTATAGAACCTGACGATTCTGATCTGCTGCATTATTATCCTGCTGCAAATTGTAAACCACTTTTGAGATTGGATATCTGAAATGCGGAGTTACGTTACATCGTTGATATGATGGGTGATAAATGATAAATAATAATAATAATAAGAAGAAGAAAGGTTCGCCCTAATGGGCATTAATTTGATAAATGATAAAGAAGCACCAAAAAGTACTTAAACCTAAACTTAACCGACATTGCAGACAACGGGCAAGAAAATCCTGTGGTCTGACCGAAAATTGAACCAGGACCTCATAAATTGTTACCAGAAGCTCTCGTCACAAGACCACGAGACTGGTCAGTCTCCAAAACTTTATTTTTGAGATATAGTGACCCTCATAGGAAAGACGGAGTTCCGCTATATGAGACGCAACGGATGTTTCATAACTGGGTGAAATTTTAGTAAAATTAAATAAGTAAGTATGATTCTGCGTATTTCATTTATATCCATTGAATTACATATGAGCAAGTCATTGTTTCCACCGAAATGATAAGTTATTAATAAAGAGTTGGGTAAAGTCTTATATAATACTTGAGAACTTGATTGCACGCATTCTACTTTAATACTCTATTTAAATGAGGTGACAGATAAAAGATGGTGTGATGATTATGTTTTTTACTATCAAACACATGGTTCGAGATGAGTTAACATCAATTTTTTCAATATATTAACCTTGCCGCGTATGCCATTTTTTCTTCTTTTTCAGGTATATAAATACTTTTTTTCGGCACTTTGAACATGTTTAGTTCGATGAAATCTATATTTGCACACTGTTAAGTAATTAGATTTTTTGTCTTGTTATTATATTAAGGCAATAATATTTATGTGCTAAAAGTTGAGATTGCAGCATATTAAAATGAGAAGAATGATTTCGAGGAACTTTTGTTTTGGTTCCTCATTTCTATTTCAATTCAATTGGGAGGGCAAAATACCATATCACTGCGGCCTGAAAGATGCATTGTGCTTTTCCATTATTATGGAATGAAAGTCTTTTCTACGGTTTTACGTAGTTTGTTATGGGTCTTCCTCCTGATGCGATATATTAGGTATTGTACTCATGACTTATACCGTCATTTCTTAATTGGGTTAGGAGAGAGTACAACCTTCCCGTTGACCTCTTTTTCTGCTCCAAAATTGTTACTCAGGTTTGGGATCTTGAAGTACATCGATGTGTCCTCTATTACATCGCCCAACCAAACATTTTCAACACCTGCTGTTCGACAAACCAAACTACTTTTACCTAACATGAGAAAATGTGAAGGGTGATGTGAAATGAATGAATGGGAATGTCATAAGGGGTGAAAGGGAGAGGAGGGTATTGGTGGAATGAAATTCTGGAAATGGGAGAAGCCCGAGAAAAAACATGTAAAATCCCGGTGGTCACCACCAATAACCCTCTGGAACCGCCGGGATTTCTACCTAGGAACCGAGTCCAGGCAGCCGCACGCGCTAGACACGAATCCAACGAGACGGCTTAGGTTCCACATACAAACAGTTCAGTAATATGAAACTATATGTGCTGCAACCTTAAATTAAGTAGGCTACATAAGAGTCCGTCACACAGGAACTGCGTTAACTAAACGAATTCCTCAGCAAATAGAATTTATTGTCCGATTTTGCTGATTTACCGGATAAATCTTCCTTCTATTAATTGAATTGAATGTAAACAGTTTTTTATGAGAAAATTAACGTGCCAGTTGGTTAATATATATTTAAATTTCGGGTTCCAGGTAAAACCCGAATTTAATTGTCGGATTTTGCTGATGTTTGGAGAATAATCTTCGTGTTTTATTTCATTGGCATATAGCGAGTTTCGTTGTTGCGAAAATATGAATTTGCGGCTGCTAGAGCGATTTAGGAATGTTCACTTCAGGTTAAATCCCCATTCATAATGATCAGATTTTGCTGGTTAACGAACTCGACATTGATTTTTAATAGACGTTATAGGCTTATGTTGAATTTGTTACCCTAATATATATATAGCCTATATAGGCTATAACATGGAAATAAAAATAAAGACTTTAACCAGGATTTAAACCCGAAATCATTTATATAATTGTCATGGTCATTTTGTGTATCTACTATGTAGGATATATGATGATAATCCTATATGTTGAAAATATATTCATGAGAACAAGCTCAAAAACTTCATACGTAAGGGAAATTACTAAAACAGTCTACATTTGTATGTCCCAAATTTAATATTGCAACATGGTGTATAGGTATAATCGAAACTCATGCGTCTGTCTTTTGTTTGATGTCATATTCAAAAGTTCGATAATATACATTATCTGTGTTCAAATGTTTACTTTTACTAGGAAAAATCCTTGTCATATTGTAACATGTCGCAAAATGACGTTTGAAATGTGCGGGCTGGGCGAGAGTCGCGAGTTAGAGGGCCCGCACAAACCGGCCGAAGTGTCTGTAGTGTCTTTACCAGTTCTACAGGTGTCTCCCGCCCCTTTCGGGAAAGATCTGTGATCAGAGGATTCTACGCTTCGAAATATTTCGAAGCTATTTCTAGAAGTTTCCTCGAGCCTATAAAAAAAAGGGACCAGAAGAGGGACCCCAGTAAGTCTCGCGTTGGACAGTGTTTAGCCAAGTGAACGAGAAATTGTGGAGAACTTATTCAGCTGTGACTATGAAAATAGTTGTGACTGTGATAAAAAATAAAAGAAGATTAATTGGGAGTTGTAATTGTCAACAAAAGTTTACTGATAATTGTGCAAAGAAATAAAGTGTTAAGTGAAATTTTAAACAAATTCAATGTGCTTATTTACGCCAAAATATCGCAAAAGAAAAATCGTGCCATCCTAGCGACAATAGAATTATTATTAATACATAACGTGCCTAGAATTTTTCACTGTATCCACTAGCCTGTGAATGTCTAATCTTGTGTATGTCATGTGTTTTGTAAATTCATGAATGTTTTGGTGGTTTTATTTTGCGACGGATCTCATATGAGCGGCGTTCATGCGTCCTGCTTTTTTGTATTTATTTATAAACGGCTTTTACATCTAAGATAGTAGAGAGTATATTTATTTATTTGTATATTTTATTTATTTTAATGATCCCTCATGAAAGTTCATTTTATGAAATACTATTTTGTTAGCCTAGGTGACCTGGAGGTTAACGTCTATGCCTCTGGTACCGAGGGTCATAGATTCAAACTGGGCCAGAATCTATGGATTTTTTTAGGATGGAATAACCAAAGGAGAACTCCTCCGTGATTTACTTAAGGCCGTGGTTCGCGAATCTGATGATTTTAGAATTCATCAAAAATAACTTAAAATCTGAATTAGAGCAACATTTAATCGGCCTTTCCCATCCAAGTACAAAGTAGTACCTTAGTTATTCGAATCCTGGCGGTTCCAGGGCCATACCGGGATTTTAGGGGTATTTTTATGGAAGTTCTCCCGTTTCCCGAATTGCAACCTTCTATGCCATTTTATTTCTCATTCATTAATTTAATATAATTCTTCATCTCATCTCATATTAAGTAAAACATAATTTGGTTTCCAATTCACATGTTCAACACTTATAAAAATCATGGTATAACTCCGTGTTATTCACAATACTAAAATCATAAAAGTATGTATCTTGTAGGTCCGTCCTATCAATTTTTAGAATATTTTATAACTAACTCACTGTCACTATCGAATCCGTAGGTTCATGGTCGCGCGGACACAAGCTCTCCACACATCCCTACCCTGAGCTAATGTTTTCCAATCATTCCCTATATAACTACTTGCCTCAGATCATAGTTAATGTTATTCCCTCGCCTCATTCTTGGTCTACGAACTGGGCGTTTTCCTTCTGGTTTTCCTACAAGAAGCTCCCATGCATCCCACATGTCCTGCCCATCGCAGTCTACGAGAGTTAACTGTATACTGGGATATATTGAAATTATAAACGAAATCAACAACAACCCGATTCTAAATGAAAACGCGCTTAGTATATACAATTTCTCTATAAAATATATTACACTTATGTCAGTACTTCATTAATGGTCAATGACAACGGACTAATTTATGCTGATGATGGGGCTAGTCGGAAATACCTACAGTCATTTAATATTTTTAAAGTTGAAGAGACGGACTAACAAGGTACATGTTTTTCTAATTTTATACTATAATTTTAACATTGCAATCCACACCACAGGCGGTGAAAATAATGTGGTTGTAGAAATCTAGTAGAGGGGATCATCATTGTGCTGCTTCATGACTCTGAGATTGAAGTTTAAAAGTGTCAGAGAGATTTATAGTTCCCTTCCAGGCCACGGATTCAACTAAAAACTGGCGGTATGGGTTATGGCAACAGAACTTGGGTGTGTCGGACCTGGAAGACGAACTACAAATCATATATTCTTGGACCAACGAATCTGTGCCCCCGTAAGAAATGCGAACTAAACACTAATTCCGTTTCTGCCTCGGTAAATCATTTCCCTCTCTGCATTTTTGCCTGTCTCTATTTTCTATCTCTCTCTTTCTCCCCTCCCATTACTCACAGTTCTGAGATTTTTTGCGGGGTATTATTTGCACTCACAGTCCAGTGTTGCCAACTCAGTATCAGTATGTTATGTAATATAGTATGTAAATTGTAAATTATTTTAGTATCAGTATGTTATGTAATATAGTATGTAATATAGTATGTAAATTGTAAATTATTATCTTTAGCTTAATTCATAAACATACATTAGAATTCCTGTATAGTATCTGTATGTTATATAATACGTAAATAAGATCGTAGCATCTAGTAACTTCGCCATAGCCGGTCCCTAGCCCGGATGAGAAAGAAGGAGGGTACATGACTGTGTGTTCATTTCTAAAATTTTATAATTTCGTTAGGGCTTCAAGAATACGTTCCAAATCTAACCAAATAAGACAATGAGGTGAAGGAGAAATATTCATGACGAAACATTTATGATAAGTAATGCCACGAGTGATTTCCAAATTATCGATAAATTCACGACTCATGAAGTGAGGAGTGAATTTATCTAGAGAATTTGGAAATCAAGAGTGGCATTTGTTAGGACTATTTAACGAATAAAAATAAGCTGTTTACTCACAAATCATTATTTAACTATAGTTATTTTAAAATATTTACATATTTAATGTAAACGGCGATGTTTGAAAACAAATGAGAAACGATTGGTACGCTTCATTTGATTCTTTTGTTCTATCACTGCAACCAGGTCATAATATTATTTATTGCCAAAATATCGCAATGTTGTAAGAATGCACCCTAGTGGAGAAATTTATAACCAACGTTTATAGGTATTAATTAATTTCTGATGTCCTATGATGTAAATATGTCAATTATATTTTTCCGCGACATTTCCTGGAAAATAATTCGTTTAAGAAAGTGGAAACAGTGTTTTTTTTTGCGGTATAATTAATTGTTACAAATGTTTTTATATTATCTCTCGTATGCGCTACGTGTTGACATTCATGCACTATATATACAATCTGCTAGCCGTATTCCTGAGAGAGTCAGTCACTGCAAAATAATGCTATGACCTATTCAAAATGTTAAAAAGGAGGTGTTTCTTTATTATGATAAACTTTAGTTGGTAAATTTTAGGCAAAACACGACTGTGATTGGATGTAAATAAAAAATCATTGAAATGTGATTGGTCATTGACTCCCACTTGGGGCATGAGTTAAATAGTCTTTAAAAAGAACATATGTAAATTCCCTTCACGTATTTTCCATTTAACCAACAAATATTCACTAGTATAATTATATCCATTAACCGCAGAAATCAATAGTGTCATTAGACCTACTTAAATTAAATATGAAGAAGTAATAATTAACCTTACACTATTCAATATTCAAGAGCCTGAAACCGGGGGAAGTTTGGCAACGTCCCTACTCGGTCAGTTACAGTGGCTTCTATATGACATAGTGGGAAGGGAGCGCGGTGGAATGTTGTGAGAACAGACGTGCACTTTTCGTAAACGATGCCAGCTCTACAAGGGCACAGATCCGTTGGTCCGAGTATACCATCGTATATTAGACTTTCATTTCACTCTTATCCATAATACTGGGATAGCGCAACAAATCTTTGAGATCGCTGCGCTTGGGTAGTCTACCCTCCCAATCTGATTAAGAAATAAATAAGGAGCTTTAATTGCCTATTATGTTTCTCTTTTAAGCGATAGGGTTAGCATTTGTCACTCGCTGATTTTTGCAGAGAAATAAATACATTTGATTAAAAAATAGGTATATCAGAGAATTGTATTAGGGAATCAGAATCGAGAGGAAATTATTTCAGGTTAGAAAATGATGATATGATTGCAGATTCAAAGAGCATTTTAAATAGATGGGAAAGTTACTTGAAACAGCTATTAAACGTACAAGCAGAACAGGATATTGAAGAATATGATTTGCGGACAGCAAAAATGTTTTTCACAGAACAGAGTGCAATAAAGTGAAATAAAGATAAAAAAATTAAAAATGTATAAAGCATTAAATTCAGATGGGATCCCAGCATAACTGATAAAATCAGAGGGAGAAATATTCAGATTCTAGATACGTCGGAAAAAGAGGCTCTTCTAAATGAATGGAAAAAGAAAATAGATTTTCTTACCAATCTATAAAAAGAAGAAAAAACTGCTTGGAACACCTACAGTGCAATCTCATCATTTTCAACTTTATAGAAAATTCTATCAAATATATTAATAAGCTGACTTAGCCTATTTCCCATATTGATGACATAATAGGAGATCATCAATATGGATTTAGAAAAAATAGGCTTACAACTGATCAGAGTTTTAGAATAAGATGGATTTTAGAAAAGAAATAGGAATGTAATGGGACTGTACATCAACTATTTGTAACCATAAACAAGGAATACGATTCAATTAAGAGAGAGAAGTTCGAAATTCCTAAAAGGTTATCTAGACTCATTCGAAAGTGTCAAAATGGCAGAAAGAGTAGGTCGTGTGTAAGCAAACACTATTTGGATATTTTTGAAGTTCACAAGGAAGTGACTGAATTCAAACACCTAGAAACAATAATTACAAATAGGAATGAGATGCAGAAAGAAATGTAATACAGGTTCAATTCTGGAAATTAATGATGTTATAAATTACAGGAACTCTTTTCGTCCCAACTTCTTTAAAAAACGTGAAACTGAAAATATATTATAAAACTGTTATACTCCTAGTTATATTATATGGATGCGAATCATGGATAAGGAAATATTATAGTTTTTTAGTATTTGAGAATAAAATTCAAAGACATATGAACAGACAGGTGAATGGAGAAGACTACTTAACAGTGAGCTACATTATATTTATAGAAAACGAGATGCAATAACAACAGTTAAGTCTTGTAGACTGCGATGAGCAGGACATGTTGCACGAATGGGGAATGAAAGAGGTACATTGAAGCTTCTTGCAGCAAACCCAGAGGGAAAAGGCCTAGTTATTAGACTAAGAATGAGGTGGAAGAATTTTATCAACTATGATTTGATTAAGTAGATTGCACATGGGATAATTGGAAAACATTACATCAGGATATTATTATTATTATTATTATTATTATTATTATTATTTAGATCCCCACCAATACCCCGGGGGTTACCTCGGGCATAAAACTCTTATCCCTGGGTCTGCTCTATGCCCTTATCTGTAAAAAATATTTATTAAAATACATTACAAATATACAATTCCGGTATCAGGATAGGGATTAGTGGAGAGCTTATGACTGTGCTACCATGAATCTACGGGATGGACAGTGGCAGTGAAATCTCTTGCCCCACGTGGGGAATGTGTAGACATATATTTTTAATATATTATAAATTAATGAATATTTTTAAATGAATTCTGGTAATTGAAATTCTAACCCAGCCTTTTCCTTGCGGACTCAGGACAACCGGGAAGTCCTCTGTCAGGTTGGTCGGCACTGGGATTTGGACCCAGTGTCTCCCGAATACGAGTCTCAAATCCTTCCGCTTGAACCAACACGCTAGGTAATGTCACTGATTTAGTTTCCGTAACTATTGTGTTAATATCTCAGTCATTGAAAATTAAGCAATTCAATTCAAAGCCCGTGTCTGTTTGAACATCTTCGTAAGGTACAGAACACAGATGGAAATATTTAAGAAAATAATTCCATAAAACTAAATATATGTCACACCTACAAATGCGTTATAGCATGAAAGAGAAGAGTAAGCAACAAATGGGTAAAATTTTGAAGAAGTGGCAGAATTCAAATACCTGGGAACAATACATATTTACAAATAGGAAGGAGGTATAAAATAAATTAAACATAGGCTGTACTCTGGATACTTATACTATTAACATTTTACAGGACTCTTATCACCCCCAACCTCTCTAAAAGAAAGTTATTAAAACAAATAAAACATCATTCTCCCAGTTATATGACGTAAAACTTGGTCTCTTTTAAGGGCGAAGAAAATGTTACGAATAATTAAGAATAAAGTGTGTGTGTATAAAGTGGTGTCCACCTGGAAGAAGAAGGAAAGGAAGGACGCGAAACTCGTGGATGCAATAAATGAGAACTGGAATGAGAATAAGAGAACTGGAGGAAATGGAGTGAATTGATAGAGACGAGTGGAGAAGGAAAATAAAACTTTAGGCACAGAAAGATGTGTAAATATTGAAAATCTGTATATTAATAAAATATATACAGAAAGACCCAAGAACGAAGACCAGACAACACAATGGAGAGAACCACATGAAAATTAGTTACATACTTTTATGGAAATCATATGGAATAAGAACAATTAAGTATCGTATACAACCTATGTGCAGAACATATTTATGGCAAGAATGGATCATGCAAGTTGAGTATGAACATTGTTTTAAGGAAAGCAAGGGAATATCGCCCTTCAGGTAGGTCAAGAATGAGATTAGAAAATATCATTAACCATGATTTGAAAGATTACTTACACAGTGAATGATTGGAAAATATATTATGATAAAGATGTTTGGGGAGCTGATATTAAATGCGCCCACGTGCATTCGGATATTATAATGCCAGTGAATTAGTTATTTGGAAGTAATATACATTGTAAGTAGGTCAGGTTAAGCATGAACTGTCCGACATACTAGCATGTTTGCTTCCTGACTAATAGGCCCGGGTTCGATGCAGGAAGGAGTTGAACATTTTAATTGTTAAATTCATTGAATTGCAAAATATTCAATCTGGGGGCCGATAGGGGTAGTTGTGAACAATTTTATTTCCTAAATTGTGCATCAGATACCTGCATTAAATTGGAAATCCTCAATCCTCTACATTACAGATGTTGAGAAGTCATGTGATACTGTTGATAGCGATTCGTCCGTCGGATGGGGGCATTAAGCCTGACGGCATCCTTGGTGCTTTCCGATGGAGTAGGCTATAGGCCACGCACGGGATTTAGAACAATGTCCTTGACGGTTAATCCAGTCGGAGAGCTTACCCTGATTGCTGAGTATTGTAAATTCCCTGCCAGACATGTGCTAACAAAACAATTTCACTTGTACTACGTCTGAGTACAGTCAGTTGTAAATTTTAGTGAGAAGGAACGTGTTGCTATTACATTATAATCAATAGTTCTTAATTTTAATATCTTGTTGTATTTTTGCATCCTGTAGATTTAAAATTGTAATGTGACGTGGATGTAAATTATTTAATAATTTTGAAGTATAACTTATTGTTTTATGTAACTTAATTCCTCTCACAGTTTTGAAGTTAAAAGGAAATTCTGTTCAAGTTAACCCTAGTACTGTACACGTCTGAAATTGTCACGCGAAACGTACACCAGGGTCATACAGACCCACAATTATTTCCTGGATAAATAAGCACAATTTAGCATACATTATAAAATAACTGTATTTTGATACATTATAATATCTTATTAGTACTCAATGATATCCTTTTCCAATCAATTTTAGTATCAATGTATAGCGAAATTGTGATAAAAAATGAAATGGGAAAAAATTAAAGTAATAGAACTTGATTGTGTTCCATGTGTAAATAATTTTACTTTGAATTCAATTAAGACCATTATAATGATGAATACACATATTACACAAATATTTTGAAAAGTCCTCAATTCATTAATTATTTATTTGCACACTCTTGGTACCACTTAGCACTGATGTGGACTGTATAGTCTTACTATTATTTATGTAGCCTATGTATCCCACACATCTCTGATAGGAGCCAGTTTATCAGATTCCCGCCTTTTTGTCCTTGTGGTTTTATCATCAAATCTTAAGCACACTGTAAGAAACTGTAAACGCTTTAGACTCATTGTTGCACGAAATAATGCAATCCCAAAATCATCAGACCACAGTCCAAAGCTTCTGGAGAGGGATCATCTTCAGAGTCATTTTCTTCAGGAAAGTCACTTAGTTCACTTTCATGATTAGACTCATCTAACAATGCTGTCTGTATATCGTTTTCTGTAAATATAATACATCATTTCTACGCGCCATTTTTCACAAAAATCGAGTTCACTCTCAGGAATAGAAAAGTACACAAACTGTACACCAGAGTCACAGTGACCCTTAATAAGGTATACCTAAAAATAATTAACTATTAATGGCCAACGAAGTTGTACATCCGTCCTCTAGTAGATCTCACTGAATACTGAATTTACATCGGTAGCAGAGGTATGTGAACGCCATGTAGTCCATGTGCAGGAGTAAATAAAAATCTGCAGGGTCAGACTGATCCTGGTGAACAGTTGTAGGCTTAAATTTGGGACATGATTTTTAATGCTCACGTTACTAATTGGATGTAACAACATTAATAATTATGTAATTATTTTCAATTATTATATTTATATTTTTTTAGGATTACATGAAAGAAGAAAAAAAATAAAATTTCGTCTTAGGTATTGACAATGTTTCATACAAATGAATAAAGCGCCAACATCATATTCCTTGAAAAATAAATGCAAGCCGGGTTAATTAAACAAAATATACTCGAGAAAAATAAAAAAACACATTTATATGATTCATTAATAAACCAATACAGAAAAACTACATAATTGACACAATATTAGCCGAAAATAATCCTACAGTTTTGAGACTTCCACCTTAGCATGCCCGATTTAAATCCAATTTAATTATTTCGGAGAGATGTCACATAGTGGGTTGGTAGTTAAAATGCCATTTTTAAATTTAAATATTTGACCAGCCTTATTGGCTAGTGGTCACAGCTTTTCGTGGTCCCGGGTTCGATTCCCAGTCAGACCACAGGATTTTTTTCTTAAAGAAAATTATTTCTATGGTCGCTTATGGTCTGGATTTAGGTTAAGTTTAGATTTAAGGATTCTCCTGGTGCTACATTCTCATTCGTCACCTATCATATCTTCGGGCTAACGTAACTCCGCCTTCCAGGCGCCCCAAATTAAGAAGTGCATTACAATTCCGCCTTGCCCAGAAATGTGATAAAGACAACCCGGTGGCATTGGTATGTACGTGTATGTATATATATTGAAAAGCTGTGTCGGTTAACTTTGGTCATATTAGTAAACGAAATGGGAAAACATAGGTTCAATAAAGACAGCGAACGCGAGTACTGGGAGACAGATGGAATCGTAGGGAAAATAATTAAGAAGAATAAAAGTAATGATGAGGAGAGTGGTCATGAAATTTACCAGATGGAACATGGAGATGACAGGTCAGATGTAGAATTCGAAGACTGTTAAAAATGTGAAATTGAGTGCTTATTTAAAACTTGAACAGACCGCCATCGTTTATAAAAGATACCGTGTACACACACACACACACACACACACACACACACACACACATATACATATATATATATATATATATATATATATATATATAGTGAATGTACCTTGTCCGCGAATAAACAAGAGCGTATATTATTTAATAATTAATCTGAGATTTTAAAATGTTTACCAGTGACTGCATTTTCACAAGGGGCGTGTTGGCAATGACATGTGGTCATATTTCTACTGGCCGGGCAGTTATCTGGTGAGTGCAAGACTCGCATCTATGCTCCCGTTACAAATTCCATTCGTCAGGATCCTTTGCTATGGCTATATGTGCCAACACCGGTTTTTACCTTCCCCCTTCTCCTGATCATCATCCCTCATAGAACACACTTTACATTACACAAACACATAAACATACACTCATTCTACACTTATATCTGTATACAATACAAGAATACATCATCAACGTAAAGTGGTCTGCCGAAGTGGTGTGTAAATGAAAATAGTCCACATTAATTCCATCTCTCCGCCGAAGCGCAGAACCCGAAGCACGTAAAGTGCAGTGGTTGGCATTAAAACACACACACGCCAACACACGCACAAATTAAATTACTGCCACAACAGTAGTAAATATATTTAATCTTGTATAAAACGAAAACTGCGGTGGTCGCTGGAAGTAACTGTACGTTTTGTATTTTAATTCTGTAACTTCTTCAACATTACTTTCATTTAAGTGTTCATAGCATTTAATGGTGCATTTTTATGTGTGACCATGTATTTAGTTTGCTTATACAGTATTGCCGTTACTGACTACTTAAGTCATGCCCCAAATGGGAATCAATGACCAATCACGTTTCAATGAATTATGATTTACAACCAATGGCAGTCGTGTTTCACTCATTCTTTATCGAATTATCTTTACCACCTCCTGCTTTTGTGATAAATAAAGCTTCTCCTTTTTAATATTCTGAACAGGTCAGAGCATCATTTTGCTGTGATTGACTCTCCAACAAATACATTAAATATAGCAAATAATGAACAGATTCCTTCGAACTACACATTCGATAGTTGTGTGTTCATTAATTGTGTTTTAAATAATGGTTTACTGAGTTGGTTACTAAAAAATAAATTAATAATCTATAATGTTGGTTATAATATACAGTTTGAAATGTTTAGTTTTTTCTCCACTAGAGTGCATTCTTACAATATTGCGATTCTATTTGACAATAAATAATATGATCAAGTTGTAGTGAATAAACAAATAAAACATAACAATACACATCTGATTTGTTTTCAAACATCGCCATTTACATTCAATATATAAATATTTTTTAATAACGATATTTAAATAATGATTTTTTGAGTAAACACCTTAATTTAATTCGTTAATTAGTCCTAACAAATGCCAATCGTGACATCTGGCGTCTCAATTGAATGGATTTTAAAAATAGAATTATTAGTTTATATTAGAATAGAAAAGATGGGTTCGGGTTCTAAGACCCTAACACGGCCATCTTATTTTTGGTTCATTGTATTACCCAGCTTTACTTTATAATAAAATGATGATGATGATAATAATAATAATAATAATTAGGGAAATGATTTTGAGGTGCGGTACCTTTCCAAAAATATACCTGTTTTCATACCAATAGTTGAATATATGTATTTAGGTGATGAAATGAAGCGAAGTGAACACAATTTATAACACTTTTGAACATTTTCGTGGGGAGTACTACATTTCACCCATTTCTCTCTCTTTTTATGCTTCAGCACCCTTTCCTCCACCCTTCTCTGTGTTTTTAAAAGATTGGACAGAAAAATGTATATAGTAAAACTTGTTTAATCCGGAACGCGAATAATGCGGAAATCTGTCCAATGTGAAGAAATTTATTTGATCTCGACAAAATAATAGTAATTTCACCTGTATTATTTAGCATAAAACGGAATATGTCCAACGCGGAAATGGAATGATATTTCTAAACAATCGTGAAAAAAATTGTATAAAGCGGAAAGACAGAGAGAGAAATAAATTAGTTTCCGCTTCATTGAATTCCCGTTAGGCAAAACGAAAAGAAAAAGGAATGATTCCTGCCGCCGGGTGAAGTAGAGATTAAACCTGAAATTTTCTTTCGGCCTCACTGCAGCACACCCGTTATGCGATATAATACCTGTCTTACAAGTAACCATTGTGCTGTAAAATCTTAAATTTGTTTGTTTAAGTTCTGAGACCAATCTTATACAGGTAGCGTTCTGAATTTACGGAATAAAGATGGCAAAAACGTATGTATCATTGTTAGTAAACGAAAAAATGAAAGTGGCGAAGATAAAAAAAGTCTCAGTGCGCGAAATAATTACTAAATTTAAATGTGGAGATACTCAAATTTATGAGATTTTAAAACACAAAGAAAAAATAATGAATGAATGGATGCAAGGATATGGTAAAATTAAGTGAAAGCCAAAAACAAACAGGAAATGGAGGAATCAACGAAGTAGAGTAGGAGTGTTTTGGAAGTGCACGATCAAAAAATCTCCAAATTTCCGGACCGATGCTCCAAAGTCAAGCTCTAGCAGTTGCTAAATCCTTAGGGAATAACGATTTCAAAGCATCTTCAGGTTGGCTGTATAGTTTTAAAATACAATGTAGTGTGGGAATGAAATTTGCGGGGAATCAAAGGATGTGGACGAAAGTATAGTTAGTGAGTGGAATCCGAAACTGCATACTTTAATTTCAGGATACTCGCCTAAGAGACATTTTTAACTCTGATGAATCGGGATTGTTTTATCGCGCGTTACTATCGACGTTGCTCGTACATATTATACTTCACTTTCTAATGGCAGCGGAACTACAATTAATCCAAGGTACGTAAAAAAACATATACGGTACTCTATAATTTAAGATTAATAATGAGTTTTTAGTTTTTCATAATGCGGAATTTTGTCTAATGTGGAAAAAAATTGGTACCATGCGATTCCGCTTTGAGCAAATTTTATTGTATTTTTTCAACAGTTTTTTAAAATCTTAATAAGAAGCCAACAATATTAAATATATATTAAAATATAATTTATACACCGGAAACAATGGCCAATCAACAGTGTGAAGTCAACATTAGTAAATAATACTTACTTAATACTTAATAGAGGATTTCCACTTTACAGCAGTTTGCCCTTGATTCATGCTTTCCAGATATTCATATCTTCCCATTGACCATCTTCCATACCCCTCTTCATCATGGCATCATATATTCCCTCATACCATGCTTTTCTATTTCTCCCCCTCTTCCTTCTGCCTGGTACCATCCAATTCAACACCTGTTTAGGCCACTGGTCTTCCGACATAAGTTGTACATGTCCATACCACTGTAGAGCTCTCTTTGTTATTCTATCGAACAGTTTCTTGTGCATCCATTTATTGTCTGATATATGTATTTCGAATATCTTGTATCCTGGATATTCTCATACTTCTCCGTAAATCCATCCATTTCTGTCGCTAAGATTCTTTTCTGCACCCTTTCATTTATTGTCCAGCTTTCTGATCCATATGTAAGTATACTTTCTATTATTGTCTGTATAATCTCTTTTTTTTCTGGTCAAATTTCTACTACATAAAAGGTCATTCAGGGATCTAATCGCCTTCCTTGCACAATTTACTCTGTTAATAATATATTTTTCACAAGTACCAGATTTATCTATTATAGATCCAAGATATTTAAATCCTTCAACACATTTAATTATGAAATTATCTTTTAATTTTCATATTATTTATTTGTAGGTCTAGTAAATAATAAATATAAAAATGTATTTCATGTAAGCCACCAGTAACTTATATCCCAGCAACAATGGCCAATCTGCTGCTGTGAAGTCAAATTTAAATTTTAACAGTGTTGCTGGAACAGTTTAAAAGAAGTCCAGTTAGTACTGGCTATAATTTGACAGTTTTCTATCTATCTACTTGTTATTGGTTATGTTTTACTAGTTTGAACCACAGCGCATTTTTATTAGTATTACAACTGGGTTTTCACAATAGGGCGATTCCACGAAAATGTCATACCGAGGTGAGAATTTTGAAACTGACGCAGGAATAAATCTGTTGATGTAATATATATCTGTAAATATCAATTTTTATAATTCTATAAGAAAATGTTTCAAATGTGGATTATTTTAATCTAATAATAGCGGTAAAACTTGTCATATTCCAAACCTGAAAAAATACGCAAAATTTTACCAATTTCTTGTTTAATGATTTGGTCGTAGGAATTCGTTTAATTTCACAAAATCGTTTATTAAACCATACTTTGGTCCTCCTTGGTCGCAAATTAAACAATATTAATTTGATTCTAATATTCTATATACCTTAAATATGTCCTATAGTTGTTAACTGTAAGTTATGGTCAGTCAGTCACAGAAAACGGATAAAAATTACACAACATAATAATTATGGATTAAAATTTCCTCTTGGATTCTACATTACACAACTAACAAAAAAGTATACATGACATTTTCTTGTAAAGTCATTATTTTTCCTGCTGGAGTCCCGTGACTGACTGACTTTTTACCCCTCACTTATATTGCTAATACGCATAACGCAGTCTGTTGCTTGCTGGACTCCGCTGTGTATTAACATAAACATGGTTTAGGAAATCTGGTAGACTGTTCAGCTCAGCTGTTTCATTAAATAATTAGTAACCCTTCTTCTGTGACAATTTGAGCTAAAAGGCAGCCAGCGGAAGGATTTAAATGTAGAGTCATTACATGAGAATGTCATACCGATGTGAAAATTTTAAAATTGGCGCAGGAGTATTTTTTCGATGAGATATTTTTTTGCAGATGAAATTTTCCGAGTATAGAAGTTAATGTTTGAAATACGGATTATACTTACTCACTTACTCACTGACACTATCGAACCCGTTGGTTCATGGCCGCGCGGACATAAGCTCTCCATACATCCTATCCCGGGCTAATGCTTTCCAATCATTCCCTCTATAATCTACTTCTCTCAAATCATAGTTAATGTTATTCCTCCATCATTTTTTTCTCCCACTCTTCTTTTTGTCTACCAACTGGCGTTTTCCCTCTGGCTTTCCTACAAGAAGCCTCCACGAAAGTCTTTCATTCCCCATACGTGCAACATGTCCTGCCCATCGCAGTCTACGAGACTTAACTGTTCTTATTATATCTGACTTTTTAGAAAGACCATGTAGTTAATTGTTATGTAGTCTTCTCCATTCACCTGTGTGTTCATCTCACTTTGGTCCAAAAATGTTCCTAAGTACTTTGTTCTCAAATACTTGTAATCTCCTTTCTCCCTTATCTAAATTAATGGTAGAACATGATATATTCCGAAACCTGAAAACACATGCAAAATTAAACGAAATTTTGTTTTACGATTTCACTGTATAGATTTGTTTTGTTTCACCGACTCTTTTGTTATACCATACTTCGGTTCTTCCTGATTATAAATGGAATACGAATAATTGTACTATAATATTCTAGATAATTAAAATGCGCCCTATAATTATTAAGGGTAAGCTACAGTCTGTCACATAAAACATACAAAAATTATTGTACACAATACGATAATTGATGGACCCAAATTTCCTCTGGGATTCTACGTTATCGGCACATAACTAACAAAAAAGTATTAACGACATTGTCTTGTAAAGTAATTATGTTAATTATATTAATTACATTTTTATATTTGTATTAATGGCATTTAAATAATTTTTCATTATGCGATTCTTCCATATGTATGTTATTAAGTCAGTGGAATTAGAAGCAGGTGCGAGGTTCATATGTGTTTAGAAAATGTGTGTGTGAAGGCCTTGAACCTGAAAGGTTCACGCATTAGTTTGACCTTTGACATGACATGACATGTGTGACGTATTATCGGGGATTCACTTTATGAAACAGATTCATGCTTGTTAATTGCAAAAACAGTTTTAATCATATGAAGTTTCTTGTATAAAAAATACAATTGGCGTGGAGTATATGTGATTAAGTATGTATAACCTGTAGTGTAAAATAAAATTATTATTGGGTGTAGCGTTGTTATTGGAAACCAACAGTGAAAATACGTATGGCAACACTTTACTATGTGCACTGCTGCAAGCAGTCAATCATAAAGTAAGATTCGCCTGTTGTAAGAGATTTATTTCGATTGTTTAGTTTAATAATAGAACTCATGTCAGCAAAATAATTTGTAATCAGTGCTTTGAAAGAGTTATAACAGAATTTTCCATATTTAAATATACATTTCAATAATTCGTATACTGTACTTTTTCTTTAATTTTTTTTGTCTTTATAGTTGAGGCGCGTGAAAGTTAATTTTAGTGATCTGGAACGAACAATGCAAATTCCATATCGACATTTTTTATTTATTTTAATGGTTCAATCCATTAACAGTATCAGATATATTTTAATCAGTTAATGTGGTTGTAATAAAATTATACCCATATTAGGCATATTTAACTATAGAGAAGGCCCTACGTTGTTAAAAAGTTAATCTTTTCTTTGTTTTGTGAAATTTAAAATGATACTTGTTAACCAAGTTAAATAAATTACACTATTTATTTAATATTTTTACAGCTATCAAATTGTACATTTCCTATACATGATAAAAGGAGTGAAGTTCTTTATTCATCTCCATATTATCGCTTTTTATATATATCCATCCATAGTAATTCTGTCCGAGGGCAGGTCTTTCACTGCAATCATAGCATTTTCACGCTATGCTTGCAACTTTACTAGGGAACTGTAGATGTGGTAGCTTCCCGTTGCTTTCCACACCGGTGAAGGATGATGATGATGATAAGGATGATGATGGCCATATGGTTTCGGGGACCGTTTGGGCCTTAAAGTTTTCTTGGCATTTATCTTACAGGTGAGGAAAAATCCCGATAAAACCTCACCCAGAAAACTGTCCCTACCGGGGATCGAACACAGGCCCGCTGCGAGACAAGGCAGCACGCTACCTCGAGACCACAGCGGTGGACTTATCTATTATAATTCATATTATTTTAATATTTGTATAATATTTGCAGCTCCAGAATATTAAAGTCTAAATAAAATTCAGTAATGTCAGTCAGTCACGGAATGTAGTCAGTCAGTCACACATCATATATTAGGTTATAACTCTGGTCTTAATTACGATTTTTGTTTCGTTTTTATTGAGAATGTAACTTGAAATGTGTCCTCCAAAGGGTATTTTGGAAAATTGAATTAGGAATCACACTTCAGAGCATGATGCAGATGAACATGTTAAGCTGCATGATGAGTTGACATTTAGTCAGTCAGTCACACATACTTTGATAGATAATAAATAGCACTGTTTTTCTTCAAAAGTTGTATATTTAAGTACAGTCTTAACCACACACTATTCCTCTATCATATCACGTAGATAACACCCCTAATTTCAATCAATTGTAATATTTATGCAACCATTTTGCTGCAAAAGTGTATTGTAAATGTCAGTCAGTCACATATGGAATTACTTAATAATAACGTGGCGAATGTTAAGAAGGATAAGTTGCATGCACTTACAGATGAATTCAAAATACAATTTATCAAAACTAATGGTCTCGTTCTTCGATGTTCCATCTGAGAAGTAAATGTTGCAATAGTCGTCATTAATAAGATTTATGATGAAGTTCCGTTGAAAATAAAGAACTATGGATTACCTCTTATAGACTCTATAAAGAAGAATAATGCATATTGTAGAAACTGAGTTCATGTAACTGGTTTAAACCTTTCTATTCTATTCTATAGTGTTCTGCCCTAGGACAGGTCCTTCACTGCAATCACATCATTTTCATGCTTTGCAGTTGTAATTCAATTTAATATTTGTATTTTCAATTTAATATTTTGATATTAAGATTAATATTTAATATTTGTAATTAAATTGTTACAACAGCACCTTTTTTGTACCTTTTTGTATGTTTTTTCAGAACTTTTTCCCCCCTTTTACGACCAAAATCTGCACCTTATAATCCCTTCCCTAATAATAATAATAATAATAATAATAATAATAATAATAATAAAACTTTATTAAAGCATTTTCTTCCATTGACCCAGCGAATAATAAAATAATATAAAAATACATACTTATTACAATTTTAAAATATAGGCCTACTAATAGCTCCTTACTCGCGGTTCCCCTATTCGCGGGTTAAAAATTGCGATTCATCCTGTATTCGCAGCTAAAAATTATTTTATTCGCGGATCCAGTCGGTATGTAAGAAGGATTGGTATCTTTCATTAACGCATCGACAACTTTTTTGCTGCAGACACATGCCAAGGAGACTTTTACAAAGATCGATTCAAATCAAACGGACAAATAAATATTAAAGAAAAACAAACCTTTGTCACTAAGCCTAAAGTCCATTGTTAAAAACCACCGCTGTTGTATTTCACGTGACGCTATGTCCGTTGATAAATGCCGCCCTCGCTACGATCGGTGTTTTATTGTTTCAACTTGTCATTCTCTGTAATAATGTTGATTGAATAGCATGCGTCTCTTCTGCTTTGTCGCCAATTTATAATGTCGAGTAAAAGGAAAATTGTTCAAAATCTCTCATTAATTAATTTTAATTTGATAATTTTTATTTTATTTTGAAACCTTGGAACGTTTGCCTTATATACCCATACAAATTACCATTCCATATTCGCGGTTTCAGTATTCGCGGCATATTTGCAGAACATATCCCCCGCGAATAAGGAGCTTTTACTGTATTACTAAAATATAGGTTAAAAAATCAGATGTGCTCTAATATTAGCTAACACTAACAAAATATAGAATAAAATAAGATAAAGTAAGTAAAGCGTCCTCGATGAATATGTATAGATATATACACATGTTGAATATAGTTGTTATGCAGTTAATATTTTCAGTTAATTTGGATTTAAATAATGATACTGATATACGAAATGAATAAGATGAAATATACTCTTAGGTAATCGTGGTCTGTTATGGTGTTTTTGGTTCGACACACATCAAGCATTTACACACATGATTCATACCGCCACATACTTGGGCTTGGCCCAAGTCCTAGAGGAGGGGTTAAAATGTCCATTTGGCCCTATTCTGCCCTACGTTAACAAATAGGTTCGGAGTCATGAGGAAATATATGAGTGTGGTCAGTTAGATCACCACAACAACATATTTTAAACACCCGTGATTTGCTAACATCATTATTTTCTCCCTACATGAGTACATGAGGTGAGGTGAAATGTAATATGAAATAAATGGATGAAAATGACATGATGGGGTCGGCAATAGGATTTAGAGAGTATTAGTGGTAATAAATTTGGGAAACCGGTGAATCTCGAGAAGAAACCGAATAATCCCGATGTGTCCCACTACCAATTCTCCACTGGAACCGTTAGGTCAATTTGTGGTAGTCTTTTAAAAGGAGTTGGCATAGGAAATGTTGAAGAGCCTTGTGGTTTATTTACATTGTCCTTGAGGTTTATTGATCCAGACAACATTTTCAAGGGGAAGGGTCGTTGGACAAGTGATTGGAATCGTTACGTTGAATTAACTATGATTGCAAGCTCGTTCAAAACGATTGCGCTATACGTCAAGCCTTGAACGATTTAGCTGCCTTGCACCATTGTGGAAAAATCTACCTCTTTGTTCAAACGTCAGTTTTAAAATGCCTCTTGGCCCGTTTCCATTCATTAAGCCACCTCCTCTACTTCAAGATGTTGTAATAATTCTACTAGACTTCCCTCCTCTTATTTAAATACTGCCACTGAATCGTAATTTGAGCATGATAACGTTGCAATACATGGGGGCATTCAGTAGCCAAAGCGCTGCAAAAGCGCTTTAGCGCTTTATCTGCAGCATACCATTCAGAGGGCAATAAAGCGCTCTAGCGGACTTGCAGCTACTGCAGCGAAGTAAAAGTAGGCTGCAGACAGAAAAAACCGCTGCATCCATTGTGATTGGCCGGTTCATTCAGTTTAAACATGGCGTCTTTGTCCATAAACAATTTATATTTTATGTACAAATTTTGTGTTATTTATGTCTGGACATTAATATATGAGTTATTCGAGGTGGCTAACCGTTTTAGACGAACATAAGTGATATATTAAGTAAAACTAAAGACAGTGATAATTTTAAGATTATTATCAAGATCAAGAATTTACGATTATAACCTCTTTTCATGCAAATCATTGTGTTATTGACGAGTGAATGTTTTTATTATGAAAATTGTATCCGCAGATGATTCATTCGCTAATACCTGGTGCCAAGTTTTTATAATTTTGTTTTCAAGATATATGAAATAAATTAGAATAGTATGATTGTGTTCATGGGGTCATTTCTGGAAGTGCTACAGTGGTTGTCGAACCAATTTTCTCTACAGATAAAACGAACATTTGTACTATTCTTTAAATGTGCAACACAATAAGAAATTTGTGTAATGGACAAAGAGATGAACTGTGTATCTTATGTTTGTAATCTTTTCTGAATAAAGAGCTTTGTGAAGTATCAGCCATAACTTGAATTCAAATATTACAATATTCTAGTTTTCTTATCTAAATTTGACCAGTGAAGATACAAATACTCAGTATGATGTGCATGAATAAAATTAAATTACAGCTAGAGTTGGTTAATGTATTAACAGAAAATTTTGCACTCAGCATGGGATTTTAATCACAGCTGATCCATTATTATTTAATCTCCAACTTTATATACTATGTCCTATCATTGAGATACTGAGAGCCGTTACTTGAACCAGGTATGAATAATTTTCACATTAATTCCCAATTTATCATAAAATGAAATGTGGTGTTATATCTTTTAATTCAAATGCATGTAGTCTCTCGTATGGGATATTGCTATTCACTGTATATTACCATTAATCTTGGTGGTAAATGTTTTTCATGTATTATAAATAATTCAGTGATATGATGTTGAGTGATTCCGGGTTCTGTGGCCGTGGTCCATAGTTGGTGTTGATACCAGACGTTTCGCCCTCAACTGCGGAGGGCATCTTCAGTGGCGAGTGCTTCTAGGCGTGTTTCCTGGTCGGAAGCTCTACTTCGTTTAATAGTTGAATGCAGGCTTTCACGGCCGGTAATCATGATTACCGGCCGTGAAAGCCTGCATTCAACTATTAAACGAAGTAGAGCTTCCGACCAGGAAACACGCCTAGAAGCACTCGCCACTGAAGATGCCCTCCGCAGTTGAGGGCGAAACGTCTGGTATCAACACCAACTATGGACCACGGCCACAGAACCCGGAATCACTCAACATCATGATTACCGGCCGTGAAAGCCTGCATTCAATTCAGTGATATACTATTTAGTGTAGCACTTAACTTTACTAAGAAAGTGGCATTGCTAATGTTAGAATTTATATTAAATAATGTCTTTAAGTATGGTGAGTGAGAGGTTATCTATAATTAACTGCTGTTATGACAGAATTTCACATACATGGTTGGAAATTACATATAATGTTTTTGGTTTTATTTTAGCCATAAATATTATGGTAGTTACTCTTATAAGTAATTAATATTATCAGATGATGCAAAAAAATTAATTATTAAGAAAACTATTTAAATTATTATAAATTAATATTCTTCTTTGTTTTCATTCCTATTCCTTGACAAATTTAAAATAAAGATGAAGTATGTTTGAGGTTGAAAAAATACAATGATGCCTTCCTTTATACAATTGTTTGGTTGCTGTACTTAGGTCATGTCTTGCACCACATACATTAATTTTGCACATATGCCTGTACTTCCTGCATTTTCTAGTGTAACCTCTATTCCTCATAGATTTAAATATAGACCTAAAAGTGTCAAATATTATGTAAGAAATCACATGAATAAAAGGCTGAACAATTGAATAAAATTTACCCTACAGCCCACCTGGCAATACTTTTAGTGTGGTTATTAAATATATGTGTTATGTGATGATGAAGGAGCAATATATGCATCACATAGGGAATTCGCAGGAGTGATGTTTAAATATAATAAAAGAATGTCAAGTTGTGTCCAAATCAGGGTCAGATCAAGTGTATTATATTAAGCCCCTATATTTATAGAGGTCTTGTAATTAACTAGGGTGCAGGCTGACTACAATCTGAAATGGCAGTGTTTGGGAAATGGTGGAAAGGTGTGTGTAACATATAAGGGGGGTAGGGGAAAATGGGAGAAACCCTGTAAACGAACATGCCGTAGACTCCGTTTCCGCCCACGACCAAATCGACTTATAATGACCGGGTGGACTAACCACATGTTTAGAACAAAGCTACTCTTACTACAACACAAATTAATATGATTAAACGTAATAAGTAACATTATACAATAAGCGGTTCTCGAGAGGCCAGCTGGTAAGAGGCGAGCGTCTAATTGCTTGCGCGTCACGTAGCCAGCCTGATATATTAATAATTAAAAAAATACCAATTTTCTCATTATAATAATATTTTATTTTAAACGATCTATTCGTCGATTTTATAAATTACATACATTAAAATAAATCGTAAAATCTGTATAACCCTATTAGCATTATGATTAATTTCAGTATCATCGCGTAGTAATAATTAGTAATCCGCGCCATGAACAACTTTAAATTTGGGCGGTATAAGCCTGCATGCAGGCGGTCCATTCAATCAACTCTTAAATTTATTCCTTCCGCCGGCCAAATGGCGCCCATTTTTGCTAAAGCGCTAGAGCGCTTTATTGGCAGCTGAATGCGCCCCATGTGATCGAAAGCAAGGAAAAGGAAGACAGAAACCTCCCCTCCTGGAATTTTTATCAGAGCTAAAAAGTATATACAAACATTCACTAATCAAAAGCTGGATAGGTATCTTGGTGTGATTATTTAGATATTTAGGCTTAAGGATTAATTTAAATTCGATGATGGTAGAGCTATGAGATTGTCTTCAGGGATAGAGGATTCATATGTAGGAAACAATTCTTGAATGAAAACATGTTGAACGAAGACACTGTTTAAGTTTTTGTTTTCCATATATCACTTCCAAGTTGACTAAACAATTCTTGAATGAAAACATGTTGAACGAAGACACTGTTTAAGTTTTTGTTTTCCATATATCACTTCCAAGTTGACTAAACAATTCTTGAATGAAAACATGTTGAACGAAGACACTGTTTAAGTTTTTGTTTTCCATATATCACTTCCAAGTTGACTAAAAAATTCTTGAATGAAAACATGTTGAACGAAGACACTGTTTAAGTTTTTGTTTTCCATATATCACTTCCAAGTTGACTAAACAATTCTTGAATGAAAACATGTTGAACGAAGACACTGTTTAAGTTTTTGTTTTCCATATATCACTTCCAAGTTGACTAAACAATTCTTGAATGAAAACATGTTGAACGAAGACACTGTTTAAGTTTTTGTTTTCCATATATCACTTCCAAGTTGACTAAACAATTCTTGAATGAAAACATGTTGAACGAAGACACTGTTTAAGTTTTTGTTTTCCATATATCACTTCCAAGTTGACTAAACAATTCTTGAATGAAAACATGTTGAACGAAGACACTGTTTAAGTTTTTGTTTTCCATATATCACTTCCAAGTTGACTAAACAATTCTTGAATGAAAACATGTTGAACGAAGACACTGTTTAAGTTTTTGTTTTCCATATATCACTTCCAAGTTGACTAAACAATTCTTGAATGAAAACATGTTGAACGAAGACACTGTTTAAGTTTTTGTTTTCCATATATCACTTCCAAGTTGACTAAACAATTCTTGAATGAAAACATGTTGAACGAAGACACTGTTTAAGTTTTTGTTTTCCATATATCACTTCCAAGTTGACTAAACAATTCTTGAATGAAAACATGTTGAACGAAGACACTGTTTAAGTTTTTGTTTTCCATATATCACTTCCAAGTTGACTAAACAATTCTTGAATGAAAACATGTTGAACGAAGACACTGTTTAAGTTTTTGTTTTCCATATATCACTTCCAAGTTGACTAAAAAATTCTTGAATGAAAACATGTTGAACGAAGACACTGTTTAAGTTTTTTGTTTTCCATATATCACTTCCAAGTTGACTAAACAATTCTTGAATGAAAACATGTTGAACGAAGACACTGTTTAAGTTTTTGTTTTCCATATATCACTTCCAAGTTGACTAAACAATTCTTGAATGAAAACATGTTGAACGAAGACACTGTTTAAGTTTTTGTTTTCCATATATCACTTCCAAGTTGACTAAACAATTCTTGAATGAAAACATGTTGAACGAAGACACTGTTTAAGTTTTTGTTTTCCATATATCACTTCCAAAGTTGACTAAACAATTCTTGAATGAAAACATGTTGAACGAAGACCACTGTTTAAGTTTTTGTTTTCCATATATCACTTCCAAGTTGACTAAACAATTCTTGAATGAAAACATGTTGAACGAAGACACTGTTTAAGTTTTTGTTTTCCATATATCACTTCCAAGTTGACTAAACAATTCTTGAATGAAAACATGTTGAACGAAGACACTGTTTAAGTTTTTGTTTTCCATATATCACTTCCAAGTTGACTAAACAATTCTTGAATGAAAACATGTTGAACGAAGACACTGTTTAAGTTTTTGTTTTCCATATATCACTTCCAAGTTGACTAAACAATTCTTGAATGAAAACATGTTGAACGAAGACACTGTTTAAGTTTTTGTTTTCCATATATCACTTCCAAGTTGACTAAACAATTCTTGAATGAAAACATGTTGAACGAAGACACTGTTTAAGTTTTTGTTTTCCATATATCACTTCCAAGTTGACTAAAAAATTCTTGAATGAAAACATGTTGAACGAAGACACTGTTTAAGTTTTTGTTTTCCATATATCACTTCCAAGTTGACTAAACAATTCTTGAATGAAAACATGTTGAACGAAGACACTGTTTAAGTTTTTGTTTTCCATATATCACTTCCAAGTTGACTAAACAATTCTTGAATGAAAACATGTTGAACGAAGACACTGTTTAAGTTTTTGTTTTCCATATATCACTTCCAAGTTGACTAAACAATTCTTGAATGAAAACATGTTGAACGAAGACACTGTTTAAGTTTTTGTTTTCCATATATCACTTCCAAGTTGACTAAACAATTCTTGAATGAAAACATGTTGAACGAAGACACTGTTTAAGTTTTTGATTTCCATATATCACTTCCAAGTTGACTAAACAATTCTTGAATGAAAACATGTTGAACGAAGACACTGTTTAAGTTTTTGTTTTCCATATATCACTTCCAAGTTGACTAAACAATTCTTGAATGAAAACATGTTGAACGAAGACACTGTTTAAGTTTTTGTTTTCCATATATCACTTCCAAGTTGACTAAACAATTCTTGAATGAAAACATGTTGAACGAAGACACTGTTTAAGTTTTTGTTTTCCATATATCACTTCCAAGTTGACTAAACAATTCTTGAATGAAAACATGTTGAACGAAGACACTGTTTAAGTTTTTGTTTTCCATATATCACTTCCAAGTTGACTAAACAATTCTTGAATGAAAACATGTTGAACGAAGACACTGTTTAAGTTTTTGTTTTCCATATATCACTTCCAAGTTGACTAAAAAATTCTTGAATGAAAACATGTTGAACGAAGACACTGTTTAAGTTTTTGTTTTCCATATATCACTTCCAAGTTGACTAAACAATTCTTGAATGAAAACATGTTGAACGAAGACACTGTTTAAGTTTTTGTTTTCCATATATCACTTCCAAGTTGACTAAACAATTCTTGAATGAAAACATGTTGAACGAAGACACTGTTTAAGTTTTTGTTTTCCATATATCACTTCCAAGTTGACTAAACAATTCTTGAATGAAAACATGTTGAACGAAGACACTGTTTAAGTTTTTGTTTTCCATATATCACTTCCAAGTTGACTAAACAATTCTTGAATGAAAACATGTTGAACGAAGACACTGTTTAAGTTTTTGTTTTCCATATATCACTTCCAAGTTGACTAAACAATTCTTGAATGAAAACATGTTGAACGAAGACACTGTTTAAGTTTTTTTGTTTCCATATATCACTTCCAAGTTGACTAAACAATTCTTGAATGAAAACATGTTGAACGAAGACACTGTTTAAGTTTTTGTTTTCCATATATCACTTCCAAGTTGACTAAACAATTCTTGAATGAAAACATGTTGAACGAAGACACTGTTTAAGTTTTTGTTTTCCATATATCACTTCCAAGTTGACTAAACAATTCTTGAATGAAAACATGTTGAACGAAGACACTGTTTAAGTTTTTGTTTTCCATATATCACTTCCAAGTTGACTAAACAATTCTTGAATGAAAACATGTTGAACGAAGACACTGTTTAAGTTTTTGTTTTCCATATATCACTTCCAAGTTGACTAAACAATTCTTGAATGAAAACATGTTGAACGAAGACACTGTTTAAGTTTTTGTTTTCCATATATCACTTCCAAGTTGACTAAACAATTCTTGAATGAAAACATGTTGAACGAAGACACTGTTTAAGTTTTTGTTTTCCATATATCACTTCCAAGTTGACTAAACAATTCTTGAATGAAAACATGTTGAACGAAGACACTGTTTAAGTTTTTGTTTTCCATATATCACTTCCAAGTTGACTAAACAATTCTTGAATGAAAACATGTTGAACGAAGACACTGTTTAAGTTTTTGTTTTCCATATATCACTTCCAAGTTGACTAAACAATTCTTGAATGAAAACATGTTGAACGAAGACACTGTTTAAGTTTTTGTTTTCCATATATCACTTCCAAGTTGACTAAACAATTCTTGAATGAAAACATGTTGAACGAAGACACTGTTTAAGTTTTTGTTTTCCATATATCACTTCCAAGTTGACTAAACAATTCTTGAATGAAAACATGTTGAACGAAGACACTGTTTAAGTTTTTGTTTTCCATATATCACTTCCAAGTTGACTAAACAATTCTTGAATGAAAACATGTTGAACGAAGACACTGTTTAAGTTTTTGTTTTCCATATATCACTTCCAAGTTGACTAAACAATTCTTGAATGAAAACATGTTGAACGAAGACACTGTTTAAGTTTTTGTTTTCCATATATCACTTCCAAGTTGACTAAACAATTCTTGAATGAAAACATGTTGAACGAAGACACTGTTTAAGTTTTTGTTTTCCATATATCACTTCCAAGTTGACTAAACAATTCTTGAATGAAAACATGTTGAACGAAGACACTGTTTAAGTTTTTTGTTTTCCATATATCACTTCCAAGTTGACTAAACAATTCTTGAATGAAAACATGTTGAACGAAGACACTGTTTAAGTTTTTGTTTTCCATATATCACTTCCACAGTTGACTAAACAATTCTTGAATGAAAACATGTTGAACGAAGACACTGTTTAAGTTTTTGTTTTCCATATATCACTTCCAAGTTGACTAAACAATTCTTGAATGAAAACATGTTGAACGAAGACACTGTTTAAGTTTTTGTTTTCCATATATCACTTTCCAAGTTGACTAAACAATTCTTGAATGAAAACATGTTGAACGAAGACAACTGTTTAAGTTTTTGTTTTCCATATATCACTTCCAAGTTGACTAAACAATTCTTGAATGAAAACATGTTGAACGAAGACACTGTTTAAGTTTTTGTTTTCCATATATCACTTCCAAGTTGACTAAACAATTCTTGAATGAAAACATGTTGAACGAAGACACTGTTTAAGTTTTTGTTTTCCATATATCACTTCCAAGTTGACTAAACAATTCTTGAATGAAAACATGTTGAACGAAGCACTGTTTAAGTTTTTGTTTTCCATATATCACTTCCAAGTTGACTAAACAATTCTTGAATGAAAACATGTTGAACGAAGACACTGTTTAAGTTTTTGTTTTCCATATATCACTTCCAAGTTGACTAAACAATTCTTGAATGAAAACATGTATGTTGAACGAAGACACTGTTTAAGTTTTTGTTTTCCATATATCACTTCCAAGTTGACTAAACAATTCTTGAATGAAAACATGTTGAACGAAGACACTGTTTAAGTTTTTGTTTTCCATATATCACTTCCAAGTTGACTAAACAATTCTTGAATGAAAACATGTTGAACGAAGACACTGTTTAAGTTTTTGTTTTCCATATATCACTTCCAAGTTGACTAAACAATTCTTGAATGAAAACATGTTGAACGAAGACACTGTTTAAGTTTTTGTTTTCCATATATCACTTCCAAGTTGACTAAACAATTCTTGAATGAAAACAGTGTTGAACGAAGACACTGTTTAAGTTTTTTGTTTTCCATATATCACTTCCAAGTTGACTAAACAATTCTTGAATGAAAACATGTTGAACGAAGACACTGTTTAAGTTTTTGTTTTCCATATATCACTTCCAAGTTGACTAAACAATTCTTGAATGAAAACATGTTGAACGAAGACACTGTTTAAGTTTTTGTTTTCCATATATCACTTCCAAGTTGACTAAACAATTCTTGAATGAAAACATGTTGAACGAAGACACTGTTTAAGTTTTTGTTTTCCATATATCACTTCCAAGTTGACTAAACAATTCTTGAATGAAACATGTTGAACGAAGACACTGTTTAAGTTTTTGTTTTCCATATATCACTTCCAAGTTGACTAAACAATTCTTGAATGAAAACATGTTGAACGAAGACACTGTTTAAGTTTTTGTTTTCCATATATCACTTCCAAGTTGACTAAACAATTCTTGAATGAAAACATGTTGAACGAAGACACTGTTTAAGTTTTGTTTTCCATATATCACTTCCAAGTTGACTAAACAATTCTTGAATGAAAACATGTTGAACGAAGACACTGTTTAAGTTTTTGTTTTCCATATATCACTTCCAAGTTGACTAAACAATTCTTGAATGAAAACATGTTGAACGAAGACACTGTTTAAGTTTTTGTTTTCCATATATCACTTCCAAGTTGACTAAACAATTCTTGAATGAAAACATGTTGAACGAAGACACTGTTTAAGTTTTTGTTTTCCATATATCACTTCCAAGTTGACTAAACATTCTTGAATGAAAACATGTTGAACGAAGACACTGTTTAAGTTTTTGTTTTCCATATATCACTTCCAAGTTGACTAAACAATTCTTGAATGAAAACATGTTGAACGAAGACACTGTTTAAGTTTTTGTTTTCCATATATCACTTCCAAGTTGACTAAACAATTCTTGAATGAAAACATGTTGAACGAAGACACTGTTTAAGTTTTTGTTTTCCATATATCACTTCCAAGTTGACTAAACAATTCTTGAATGAAAACATGTTGAACGAAGACACTGTTTAAGTTTTTGTTTTCCATATATCACTTCCAAGTTGACTAAACAATTCTTGAATGAAAACATGTTGAGACGAAGACACTGTTTAAGTTTTTGTTTTCCATATATCACTTCCAAGTTGACTAAACAATTCTTGAATGAAAACATGTTGAACGAAGACACTGTTTAAGTTTTTGTTTTCCATATATCACTTCCAAGTTGACTAAACAATTCTTGAATGAAAACATGTTGAACGAAGACACTGTTTAAGTTTTTGTTTTCCATATATCACTTCCAAGTTGACTAAACAATTCTTGAATGAAAACATGTTGAACGAAGACACTGTTTAAGTTTTTGTTTTCCATATATCACTTCCAAGTTGACTAAACAATTCTTGAATGAAAACATGTTGAACGAAGACACTGTTTAAGTTTTTGTTTTCCATATATCACTTCCAAGTTGACTAAACAATTCTTGAATGAAAACATGTTGAACGAAGACACTGTTAAAGTTTTTGTTTTCCATATATCACTTCCAAGTTGACTAAACAATTCTTGAATGAAAACATGTTGAACGAAGACACTGTTTAAGTTTTTGTTTTCCATATATCACTTCCAAGTTGACTAAACAATTCTTGAATGAAAACATGTTGAACGAAGACACTGTTTAAGTTTTTGTTTTCCATATATCACTTCCAAGTTGACTAAACAATTCTTGAATGAAAACATGTTGAACGAAGACACTGTTTAAGTTTTTGTTTTCCATATATCACTTCCAAGTTGACTAAACAATTCTTGAATGAAAACATGTTGAACGAAGACACTGTTTAAGTTTTTGTTTTCCATATATCACTTCCAAGTTGACTAAACAATTCTTGAATGAAAACATGTTGAACGAAGACACTGTTTAAGTTTTTGTTTTCCATATATCACTTCCAAGTTGACTAAACAATTCTTGAATGAAAACATGTTGAACGAAGACACTGTTTAAGTTTTTGTTTTCCATATATCACTTCCAAGTTGACTAAACAATTCTTGAATGAAAACATGTTGAACGAAGACACTGTTTAAGTTTTTGTTTTCCATATATCACTTCCAAGTTGACTAAACAATTCTTGAATGAAAACATGTTGAACGAAGACACTGTTTAAGTTTTTGTTTTCCATATATCACTTCCAAGTTGACTAAACAATTCTTGAATGAAAACATGTTGAACGAAGACACTGTTTAAGTTTTTGTTTTCCATATATCACTTCCAAGTTGACTAAACAATTCTTGAATGAAAACATGTTGAACGAAGACACTGTTTAAGTTTTTGTTTTCCATATATCACTTCCAAGTTGACTAAACAATTCTTGAATGAAAACATGTTGAACGAAGACACTGTTTAAGTTTTTGTTTTCCATATATCACTTCCAAGTTGACTAGAAGAATATCAGTGGATTTAGTCTTCATCAATTAAATATTATTCTCCTTATTTAACTGTCATAGATTATTTATGTTTTTAATTATTTAATTTCAAGTTCACTCTACCCAAGTATTGGGCAGGAATTATATGAAACAAATACTGAGGGACAATTTTGTTTCTACTCTAGTTAAAGTCTAAAGCAGGTGTGTTAAAATTAAATATTAACATATTAAAGTTAATTATTAAATCATATGACCTTTTTATTTAATACCAGTTGGTTAATTTCTCTATTTAATATAAAATGAAACTTAATCGGTCATATGAGAGATGTAATTACTTTTGGTGCCAATCATAATTTAGTTTACTTTTATTTATGCAGACATAAAAAATCTTTAGTTTTTATTTAAAGTTTAATATGAATATTTTAGAATTTGTACAACAATGAATTAAAATAATTTTAAGTTTTTATTATATAGAACTTTCCTCATTAGAGGATTGCCACAAGGACAAAGTGATACAAACAATTAATTTTCGAAATTGATGAAATGCATTTTGTAAATACATTCCATCCATAGTAATTCTACCCGAAGGCAGGTCCTTCACTGCAATCATAGCATTTTCATGCTATGCTTGCAGCTTTACCAGGGAATTGTGTAGGTGTGGTAGCTTCCCGTTGCTTTCCACACCGGTGAAGGAAGATGATGATGATAATGATAATGATAAAGATGATGGCCATATGATTTCGGGGACCGTTTGGGCCTTAAAGTTTTCCTGACATTTGTCTTACAGGTGAGAAAAAACCCCGATAAAAACCTCACCCAGAAAAACTACCCCGAACGGGGATCGAACCCGAATCCGCTGCATGACAAGGCAGCACGGTACCTCGAGACCACAGCGGTGGACGTAAATACATTAATAATTTCAAATTGTAATTATTAAGAAGACTTTTAACTATTATAAATATTTTAATTGTTGAGAAGTGATATTTATTCAACAATAACCATGAATAAATATCGAGATAATATATGTATCCATCATTGAGATATATGAAATGAATAATTAAAACATCGAAGAAATAAATATTGATTCTACCTAATGAGAAATATATGCATAACATATTTTTAAAATACGATATAAAATTATTAATTTATTTTTAATGTTATGATTTAAGCCTTCTAATATCCTTCTTCAAGTGCCTCCCATGATTTTTATTGTGGTTCCCAAATACAAAGAACAAAATACAAATTATAATTTCCCAAAGGATTTAAAAAGATTTAACCACAACTAGTCTCCTTGGAATACATATACATTTGCATATCAAGAGTGAAATTAATAATTTAAATGTTTTTAATTTTCCTGCAAAAGAATTCATAGACAACAATGTTACATAATATGTCCACCGCTGTGGTCTCGAGGGAGCGAGCTGCCTTGTCACGACGCGGGCCCGGGTTCGATCCCCGGTCGCGGCAGTTTTTCTGGGTGAGGTTTATCGGGGCATTTCCTCACCTGTAAGACAAATGTCAGGAAAACTTTAAGGCCCAAACGGTCCCCGAAATCATACGGCCGTCATCATCATCCTTATCATTATCATCATCATCCTTCACCGGTGTGGAAAGCAACGGGAAGCTACCACACCTACAATTCCCTAGTAAAGCTGTAAGCATAGTGTGAAAATGCTATGATTGTAGTGAAGGACCTGCCTTCGGGCAGAATTACTATGGATGGATGGAATGTTACATATTTTCCTCTACACAAGGCGAACCAGTAAAATATGGTTTTCGAATATCATTACAAGAATTAATCATCTTACAGTTATCAATGAGTGATTCCATGTAAATGTCATACCAAGGTGAAAATTTTTAAACTGACGCAGGGATAATTTTGTTGATGTAATATATTTCTGTAAATATCAAATTTTATAATTCTATTAGAAAATGTTTCAAATGCGCATTATTTTAATCTAATAATAGCGGTAAAACTTGTCATATTCCAAACCTGAAAAAATACGCAACATTTTACCTATTACTTGTTTAATGATTTGGTCGAATGAATTCGTTTTATTTCAGAAAATCTTTTTTTTAAACCACGCTTTGGTCCTCCTTGGTCGTAAATTAAACAATATTAATTGCATTATAATATTCTATATACCTTAAATGTGTCCTATAGCTGTTAAATGTAAGTTATGGTATCTCAGTCACCGAACACGGATATAAATTACTGTACACAACATAATAATTGATGGATTAAAATTTCCTCTTGGATTCTACGTTACCGGTTACACAAACTTACCAAATAAGTATTTATAACATTTTCTTGTAAAGTCATTTTTTCCCGCTGGAGTCCCGTTACTGACTGACTTTTTGTCCCCTCATTTATATTGCTAATACGCATGACGCAGTCAGTTGCTTGCTGGACTCCGCTGTGTATTAACATCACATGGTTTAGGAAATCTGGTAGACTGTTCACTCCGCTGTGTATTAACATCAACATGGTTTAGGAAATCTGGTAGACTGTTCACTCCGCTGTGTATTAACATCAACATGGTTTAGGAAATCTGGTAGACTGTTCAGCTCAGCTGTTTCATAAAATAATTACTGGCCCTTCTTATGTGACAATTTGAGCTAAAAGCAGCCATTGCCGAAGGATTTAAATGTAGAGTAATTCCATGAAAATTTTGAAATTGGCGCAGGAGTAATTTTTTCAATGAGATATACTTTTTTACAGATGAAATTTTCTGATTCTAGAAGTCAATGTTTAAAATACGGATTATTTTTATTCTAAAATTAATAGTAGAACATCACATATTCCGAAACCTGAAAACACATGCAAAATTAAACGAAATTTTGTTTTACGATTTCACTGCATAAGTGTTTTGTTTCACTGACTCTTATGTTATACCATATTTCGGTCCTTCCTGATCGTAAACGTAATACTAATAATTGTATTATAATATTCTAGATAATTAAAATGTGCTCTATAATTATTAAGGGTAAGTTACATTCAGTCACATAAAACATACAAAAATGATTGTATACAATACGATAATTGATGGATTCAAATTTCCTCTGGGATTCTACGTTATCGGTGCATCTAACAAAAAAGTATTAACGACATTGTCTTGTAAAATAATTAAGTTTCCCGCTAGAATCCCGTGACTAACTTTTTTTATATTACTACTACGCACGGCGCACTCAGTTGCTTGCTACACAGATTTAAAAGAAAGCGATTTTAACATCTTGCAGCTATTCCGGCAACTCATGGAGTTCACCATGTGAAAGTGTAGAAGCCATATATTACAGAATATGCACAAATTTCAAATGAACAATCAGTGCGAAAAATGCACAAGTTTCGTGTGTGAAAGAAAATTATATTGTTATTAATGGCATTTAAATAATTCCTCATTATGCGATTCTTCAGTATGTATGTTATTAAGTGAAACCCTAGAGTATTGTGTACTGGAATTAAAAACAAGTGTGCGGTTCTTATATGTTAGAAAATGTGTGTGGGAGTCCTTGAACTTGAAAGGTTCTAGCATTAGTTTGACCTTTGACATGCCATGTGTGTCATATTATCGGGGATCTACAGTGCGATGTTGCCACATTTCCATTGTTGTGTTGATTGAAACAACAGTTTTAAAACATATGAAGTTACTTGTATGAAAAACTACAATTGGAGTGGAGTATATGTGATTAAGTATGTATAACCAGTAGTGTAAAAGAAAATTATTATTGGGTGTAGCGTTATTGGAAACCAACAGAGTGAAAATACGTATGACAACGCTGTACTATGTGCGCCAGCTGAGAACAGTCAGTCATAAAGTAAGTTTTCGCGCATTGTAAGAGTTTTCTTTCAATTGTTTAGTTTAAAAAATAGAACTCATGTCAGCAATATAATTTCTAATCAGTTGCTTTGAAAGAATTATAACAAAATTTTCCACATTTAAATAACAATTTTAATAATTCGCATACTGTACTTTTTCGTTAATTTTTTGTCTTTAAAGTTGTGACGCGTGAAAGTTAATTTTAGTGTTCTGGAACGAACAATGCAAAGTCCATATCGGCATTTTTATTTATTTCAAAGATTCAATCTATTAAGAGCATCAAATAAATTTTAATAAGTTAATATGGATGTAATAAAATTATACCCATATTAGGCATAGTTAACAATAGGGAAAGCCCTCTGTTGTTAAGAAGTTAATATTTTGGGAAATTTAAAATGATACATGGTAACCAAGTTAGATAAATTACACTATTTATTTAATCCTTTTACAGCATACCAAATTGTACATTTCCTATACATGACAAAAGGAGTGAAATTCTTTATTCATTTCCCTCATCATCATCATCATCATCATCATCATCAACAATCACGGATTAAGCCTATGTGGCTTGTTCCGGTCTCATAGATTCTAATTCAAAAGTTGGATCCATCTCTTCCTCGGTCTACCAACATTCTTACGTCCTTATGGCTTGTATTTAAGTATAGTTTTGGGATTGCGATCATCTTCCATTCTTTGAACATGTTTTTCCATTTTTTTCTAGATTCTGTTATTCTATCTATGAGTTTAAAGATATTTAGCTAATTTCTAAAATCTTCACTTCTTCTCTTATCTAGAAGTTTGCAACCAGCCACACTTCTCAGAAATCTCATTTCAGCTGCTTCTATGATCTTATCTTCTCTTTTAGTTAATTTTCTCCATATTATCGCTTTTTATGTATTATCCATCCATAGTAATTCTGCCCGAGGGCAGGTCTTCCACTGCAATCATAGCATTTTCATGCTATGCTTGCAGCTTTACTAGGGAACTGTAGACGTGGTGGCTTCCCGTTGCTTTCCACACCGGAGAAGGATGATGATGATGATAAGGACAATTATGGCAATATGGTTTCGGGGAGCGTTTGGCCTTAACGTTTTCCTGACATTTGTCTTACAGGTGAGGAAAACCCCCGAAAAATACCTCACCCATAAAAACTGTCCCGACCGGCGATCGAACCAGATCCCGCTGCCTGACAAGGCAGCACGCTACGTCGAGACCACAGCGGTGGACTTATCTATTATAATTTCATATTATTTTGTAATATTTGTATAATATTTGCAGCTCCACAATATTAAAGTCTTAATAAAATTCAGATATTATGTCAGTCAGTCACAGAATGTAGTCAGTCAGTCACACATCACATATTAGGTTATAACTCTGGTCTTAATTGTGATTTTTGTTTTTTATTGAGAATGTAACTTGAAATGTGTCCTCCAAACGGTATTTTGGAAAAATGTATTAGGAATCACACCAGAGAATGATGCAGATGAACATGTTAAGCTGCATGATGAGTTGACATTTATGTCAGTCAGACACACATACTTTGATAGATAATAAATAGCACTGTTTTTCTTCAAAAGTTGTATATTTAAGTACAGTCTTAACCACACACTATTCTTCTATCATATCACGTAGATAACATCCCTAATTTCAATCAATTGTAATATTTATGCAACCATTTTGCTGCAAAAGTGTATTGTAAATGTCAATCAGTCACATATGGAATTGCTCCAATATAAAAGTTACATTTTCATATTTACCAACATTCACACATTTTCATCTCAATCTTTTCATTATCTTATTTTCCTTTAAATAATATATAATTACTATTAATGACAACTATATATACCTAGATTATTTCAGTATTTCATTAGTGTGATTTTCTATATCTACCAATTTTTTCGAAAATTGTTTAATTTAGAATCTGCCTTTACATTGTTTATAATATCTTATTTAACTCAAAACTTTATTCAAGGTGTCTCAATTTATACTTTTACAGAAAATATATCTTAACTTTTCTTTCAAGCAATATATCTCGATATTTCTTTCATGCAACATCTCAACTTTTTTTGACTTTGGGATTCAAATTCTTGAAAAAATAGTTAGACAGTTTCCTTATGCTTAATTGGAATATGTCTACTTTTAATTTGAATAGGTTCATGTTGGATACCTTTGAAAGAATATTGATAAAAATTGCACAATCCAAGTTTACTTGAAAATGTATCTCTATTTTTCACTAGAATCTGAAATAACATGTTTTTCTGTTAAACAATGTCATGTGAATTATATAGTTTCCTTTTCTCTAATACGTTGGCAACAATCATAATTTTTGTCATCTACCATTCACAAGAGAAGAGAAATTTATTTATTATTTCTGTAACAATCAGCACATTTATACACAATTATATTATTATTCAATAAGTATTCAAAGGGTCACTACCACACAGGAATTTTATCATTTAACTCGGGGAATATCTATATTCACGGTTTCACGGTCATATGCCCTTCTTCATTATCATTATCATCATTATTAGAGCAACCGTAAAGCGTAAAAGCATAAAAAGCACTTTAGACGTATGGTTTCTACCCCAAATATGATTTTGTGAAATTAATAACAAATAATGATTTTGGTTATCAAACTATAATGTTAGAACCAAATAAAGCATACTTTAAAGAAATAAAGCATAAAAGCATACATCATATTTTAAATAGAGCATAATCCTTGAAAAATGGACTTCTTGCTTGAATGCACTATTTATAACAATAGTGACCAATTAATATTAAAAAATACAATAATTAAGAATGAGAAATAGTTTACAACAATGAATATTTCAAATTCGGAACTTCAGTTATATTTGTAATTCTGTGAGGAATAAGGTAACAATTAGTTAGCATGAAAGACTACACGTTCAACAGATTTATGTCCCGTTCTCATTCAGAATTAGAAGGTTTCACATCTATTTGAAACTAGCATGCCGAAAACATCTGTATCTGCAATTAAAATGGTTCTTGAGTTTCCTACAAACAATTTATGGCTGAAAAAGGGGAAACTGTTGCGTACCCTATGTCCAGAGTGTATTCTATTCATTTTGAAAAAAATAAATAATAGTTATACAAAACTAAAACAACACGCTTTATTAAAAAACAGAACTAAAAAATAAAAAATAATTTTAATTTCCAACACGCTTGGGATAAAATTAAAGTGGCCAACAAAAAAATCATCTCCAACACATACAGAATAAAACTAGAATTATCAACAAAAAGAAAATCATTTTAACATCAAAAGCTTGGGATGCTCTATATCAATTAATATATTTCCTTATAGATTGGTACAATAATCGATTCTTTCCGTTCATTTGGAAGAGCTACTTTTTCCCAAATCATACCAAGTAATAACCAACGTATCTCGTCCATCAATTTTTTCCCCCCTGATTTTATCAGTTTTGTTGGGATCCCATTTGAACATGATGCTTTATACATCTTCAATTTTCTTATCGCCATTTCAACCTCTAATGCACTTGGTTCTGTGACTAGCATTTCTGCTGACTGTAAATTATCATCTTCAATATCCTGTTCTGTATGTACATTTAATAGCTGTTTACAGTAACTTCCAATACGTCTTCCTCCGAGGAGTGATTTTGGAAATAAACAGGATGAAAATCCTACAAATTATGTTTAAGAAGTAGAAGAAGTAGTAACTTTTCCATCAATCTAATATATTCCTTGAATCTGTAATCATATCTCCATTATCATTCCTAATTATGTTTCTTCTGGCGTGAAAACCCTTTTTTTTATCCTAATTCTCTGATATAATTCTTTGATATTCCTGTTTTTAGCATTCATTTCAAAATCATTAATCATCTCTCTCAAGTATTTTCTCTTTTTACTCTTTAACAACCTGGTGGTTTTCTACATTTATATATCATATCTACATCATATCATTTGGCTCGTGTAGCCAATTCTTCTTCTTTTTTTTGCTTTCTTCTCTTTACAATGTTGGCACATTCCTCATCAAACCACTTCTTGTTCTCCCCCTTTTCTTTGAATAACCAACGCTTTCTGATGGTGACAATTTAAAGGTATCTCTTATGGCCTCCCATTCTTTATTTATATCATATTCTTCCTCGGTTGCCACATTCTCATCTCGAGATTCCAGTGCCTCAAATCTGCTCGCAATTTTGATTTTGTATTCTTGCCGCAGTTCATCATTTTTCAAGTTTTCCATTCAAATTTTGCAGATTCATCTTCAGTGTTTGTTCCTCTCATGAGTGATAACCGTTGTCTGATTTTCACCCTAACAAAATGATGATCCAAATTGCAGTCTGCCCCTCTAACTGATCTAACATCGATGATGATACTGTGCCAGCGTTTGTCCACTATTAGCTTCATTAATTTCTGAATTGATGTCATCTTCATTATTCATATTCATAAGATATTTTGACCCCCAAATAGAGTATGCGTATTCTTTAAATTTGTTTATTAGAGGAACTTCGGGTAATGTGGACCCCTATTACGAATTTGTTGTTTTTCTTCTTTTAATTAAGGGAGTTGAATTTTGTGCAATTACAGTAATTATCATTAGTGTTATAACTATGAAATAGCATTGTTATTTTATTCAAATATGGAGATATCTTCATCATTCATAACGTTTTTACATCACTAAAAAAGCCCACATTAACCTCCATATTCGGTAAAGTGGACACCAGAGTCCACCTTAGTTTTTAGTCTATTTGTAAGTTAATTTACTCTATTAATGTATGTAAACAGGCACAGATTATTCTGAAAATATTTATGGCTGATCATAATTTAAAAACGTTTTGAAAAATGATTTATGGTTATAACATTCACATGTCATTCAACTGCAGAAAGCGACGGTCTTTGGGCTTAGTAAAATTACAAGGATATTAAATAAAAGTAATTACGTGCATGGTTCTTACAGATAGCATCCTCATTAATAAAATATACATATTCATGTAATGTGGACTCAGGTCCACTTTAACAGCCTCGTGGAGGGTCCACAGTAACCGAATTCCTTTGTTATGTTTAATTATTTTATACAGCCGCCATGCCACATAATATCAAACCAAATCCGTCAGTATATTCAAACAGCATCTATATAATATAATATATTTAGGATTTTTTTCAACATTTATAATACTCAATAGCAGAAATTAAGAACTAATTCCTAGCATGAAAAATTTTAAGATGGTAATTTTCATAAACATCACAAATAAACCCTTCTTGGCACAAATAATAAAAGAAACTGACCTTAATTACGTCAAAGTTGATGAGGGGAAGAAGGTGAAATATTTTCGGTTAGAGAGCATCACCAATTAAAGAAGATATTAACAGGATCCACTAAAACCGAAGGGTCTACATTACCCGAAATTCCTCTATTTGTTTGAAATTTCTAATATTAGGCCTACATGTTATACGTCTGATACTATTATCATATAATTTATCTTCTGATTCATGTTCAGGCCCCATTTTATAAATTCCTCTATCAGTTTTCTTGTCTTAAATTCCATATCTTTATTATCTTTATATTCTTCTGCAATTTGTAGTTGGTATTTAAGAGTAATAATAATAGTAATAGTAGTAATAATAATAATAGTAATATTAATAGTAATAATAAAGCATATTTTAAAACTACATGGCGCAAAAGGCTTAGAAGGCCCTTGGTCTACCAACTGGCTGCTAGCCTCACATCCACATGTATTCAAGAGGTGGACAATCATACAGCCAATATAGGAGTGACATATGGTCAGTATGTGGGGGTCCAATAGCTGTTATAGCTGGTTTTCTCAACCGCAGCCGCTACTCAGTAGCTACCCACATTTTTCAGGATGCTGGGTTAGCACCGATCCCAATGTGGCCGAAATTTCATGAGAAAATTTCGTCCCCAGTGAACACTCGTACCAGCTCAAGACCGGTAGCTCTGCATCAAGACATCCCTTAAACCACTTGGTTACGGTATATCATTATTGTTATTATTAATGCTATTGTTATTATTGTTAATATGGCTTCGTGGCTCAAGTAGTTGAGCACCTGGCCTCCGTCTCAGGACTCGAGTTCGCGTCTTCGTCAAACCATGTGGAGTTCGTGCTGGACGAATCGGAATCAGGGCAGATTTTGTCCTGATCGCTCTCTCATTTTCCTCTCCCACGAACTTCATTCTACTCACTTCTATATACTCGTGTCATCCATTTCCTTTCATTTCATTTACATCTGTTAGGATACGACATGGTTGGTCAGTCGACATCCTTACACACCTTCAATAACAAATACTAAATCTCAATCCACCCCTCGATCAATCGGCCATAAGTAGAGGAGTTACATTGTTATTATTATTATTATTATTGTTATTATTATTATTATTAGTGTTCTTGTTATTGTTGTAGGAAACCCAATAAAAGATGGACAGACCTATTCTAACAGGAATTCGGAGCAGATCTTACGGTGGGCTAATACTTGATGTTGATTATTATTATTATTATTATTATTATTACTATTATTAAGGCGATATGCTGTAAGTCAGAAGTTCATGGGTTCAATTCCTTTACGGTTAGAATTTGTAAGCTGGGGTAGATTTTGTGACAGCATCAATGGCTCTGAGGTCGACTACAGCCTCTAACTGAAATTAGTGCCTGTCATAAGTTAAGGGGTAAATATGGTCGTCACGCAGGGGTAACTATTCGTGCTGGTTGTCAAGAATGGGGAGAGCCTTGAACGAACCCAACGATCTCTTAAAACCTGTAGTAATAACAGTTTACCTCTGCGATCTCGGTCTAATATTGTGTCTCGCAAATAGCGATCCGTCGTGCAGGTTTAATATTTTACACACTTTGAGCTTAAATGTTAGAAAACTTTAAATCCAAAATATTCTCCAAAAACCAATTTCCATCATAATCACCCTGTCATATGCACTTTGTTTAGGAGTTTGACGTAGCTAGTTTAGTTGAGGATAACTATGCTAGGTTGCATGATTAGTTCATTCACCATTTCATAGTATCATAAGATATTGTTGAAAAAGTAAATCTAATATATAAAAACGAATGTTTGTTTGTTTGTTCGTACTTTATGCGCGGCCATATCGTTGATCCGATTGTGATGAGGTTTTTTTGCAAAATGTTCAGGAGATTTCTGAGTTGAACATAGGCTATAAGAGAGTTGAAATACTCAACTCCTACACCCTTAAAAAACCCTTTGTAGTGAAAAACGTGAAAAAGTTCCTTTTTTTGCCATTAAATGGCTTATGCTGCATAAACCATAACAACTACACAAAATTAATGTACACAGAATTGAATATCTAAAAAAAAAACTCTACAAAAAAGTCCGCGACAGCATATATTTATCTTTTACAGATAACAGACAATAGCCATTTTTTGTCTTTCATTGATGCCAAGGAGATCGGGATAAATAGATTTCCGGGCAAACATGTGCTGCCGTACCATTCATCCGATTGTCATGGGACTTTTTGCAAAATCTTCAGGATTTTCCCGGGAAGATTATGGGTTATAGGAGAGTTTTAATGCTCAAGCTCTTCAACCTCAAAAATCACCTTCTGTGGTGAAAAAACGTGAAAAAAATGTCGCTTTTTGTAAGCTTAAATGGCTTATACTGCCTAAAACTATAACAAAAACACAAAAGTATTGTACACAGAATTGAATATCTCAAAAACCTCTACAGAAAAGTCCGCGACAGCATATGTTTATCTTTTAAGGATAACTCACAATCATTATTTTTGTCTTTCATTGATACCAAGAAGATCATGATAAGTAGATTCCCGGGCAAGCATAGCAGCGCACGGCGGGTATTCTTTCATGGATAACTCAAAATAACGAATGTTGTCTTTCATCTCATTTATGCCAAGTACATCTGGATGCGTATATTCCCGGGCAACGCCAGGTAATCAGCACGGGGTATCTAAAATGAATAACAATATAAATTTATATTTATTCTTCCTTTTACTTATACAACTAAATGAAAACACATAATCATTTATTTAGATGTAGCAGCGCACGCCGGGTATTAGCTAGTAGTAAATAAATAAATAAATAAATAAATGTATATATATATATATATAAATTAGTATAAAATATCCAAATATTTCAATCGAATTGGTTGAATTACATCCATATATTGGATTCAAACCGTTCACCAAATAAGGTGATCCAGTATCAATCTAAAAGACAGAGTCAGAGGAAGATCTAAAACGCTGGAGATATCAAGAATTTTGTTGAAATATAGGAACTAAGCATGACCTAAAATGTACATGATGATGGTAATCATGTTGATGATGGTGATAAATAAATACATAGACGCTATATAACCATGGATGTTAAATGCATCTATACAAATTCATTGAAGTTTGCACGCACTATAGTTGAATATTCGAACTCTTTTTGCAATGAAAGGGGATACAAAATAATGTAACGGTAATTAAATGGATGTTGCGGGTAACAGTGCTGTTAGGCGCGGATGTCCTCGTCCTGGTTCCACGCTGCATAATAAAGAACAGATTACACTTGTGCAGGGCGTGTACTTGACCTAGTGATTGTTTTAATCACTAGAAAGGACGGAGGATTGTTATTACACCATAATTTAATTTAAAAGACGTTTAAACGCCACTCCAAGCAGTTATGGCAAATTAATGTCTACAACACGTCCATATGAGTATTATTAACTATTATTTAATAGCGCTTTGCCAATAAACGCTCTCCATTTGACAGAACAGTAAAATTAATTTTGGCGTGGGTTAAGTTGATTTGCTCAAGAATGATTTATCGAAGGGAGTGACTCTAGGTTTGAAATTTACTTAGCGTTTTGCAATCTTTTAACTGTAGTATTTCTGTTTTGTCCTAAGAAAATTAACTACAAACATGAATGAGGCACAGAAAGAAATTAAACATATGTCCAACTCTGGAACTGCTGCATTACAGAAACTCTTGTCATCGCAACATATATTAAAAAATGTTTAATTAAAGGTGTATAAAACGGTCATTCAACCAGTTATATGGATGCCAGACATGGTCTCTTACTTTAAGGCAAGATAAAAGGTTCCATGTATTCTAGAATAAACTTCATATGCAATTTTTTTAAACCAAAGAACAGAAGGTGAATGGAGAAGAACAGTGGACTACATTATCTTTATGGAAAACCTGATGTAATAACAACAGTTAAATCTTGTGGATTGTGATGGGCAGGACTGCGATAGGGAAAGAAAGAGGGATATGGAAACTTATTGTAGAAAGCCCAGAGAGAAAGCGGCCTTGAGTTAGGTCAAGAATGAGCTGAAAAGAAAACATTAACCGTGATTTGAGGGAGAAGATTAATACATTAGCTCCGCGCAGGGAAATAAGTAGAGCTTATGTCAACGCAGTCATGAACCGCCGATTTCGATTATGCCACTAAATTAGTTAAATTGTAATAATTATTCAAGTATTATATTTGTCATATATGCCAAAATAGGCATTTAAAAGCCAAACTGGTTGATTAACTTCAAAATTTGAATATTTTTTTCACGTCATGCAGAAATGGATAAAAAGAAGATAAATAATAATTCCAATCATAAAAAAATCTAATTCATATGGCATGACAACATTAAATTGTTATTTAATTTTTATTATTGATTTCGTACATCTCAATGATGGATAAATCATATTTGAAGAGAAAAATTATACGCTCAGACCGGGACTTGAACCCGGGACCCTTGGTTCTCTAGACCAAGTGCTCTACCAACTGAGCTACCTGAGCAAGTACCGATCTAAACGCAAATCTTTCTCTATATACATTGTAATTCCCATCCACCAAATGCTGTGAAGCCATGCTTCTATCTTGCAAATGGCGGCTCCTTTATTAAGAAGACATATTTGGGAATTATACATTACAGCCAGTACGGCTTTTACCAAGTTTTTATTATTGATTTCGTACATCTCAATGATGGATAAATCATATTTGAAGAGAAAAATTATACGCTCAGACCGGGACTTGAACCCGGGACCCTTGGTTCTCTAGACCAAGTGCTCTACCAACTGAGCTACCTGAGCAAGTACCGATCTAAACGCAAATCTTTCTCTATATACATTGTAATTCCCATCCACCAAATGCTGTGAAGCCATGCTTCTATCTTGCAAATGGCGGCTCCTTTATTAAGAAGACATATTTGGAATTATACATTACAGCCAGTACGGCTTTACCAAGTTTTTATTATTGATTTCGTACATCTCAATGATGGATAAATCATATTTGAAGAGAAAAATTATACGCTCAGACCGGGACTTGAACCCGGGACCCTTGGTTCTCTAGACCAAGTGCTCTACCAACTGAGCTACCTGAGCAAGTACCGATCTAAACGCAAATCTTTCTCTATATACATTGTAATTCCCATCCACCAAATGCTGTGAAGCCATGCTTCTATCTTGCAAATGGCGGCTCCTTTATTAAGAAGACATATTTGGGAATTATACATTACAGCCAGTACGGCTTTTACCAAGTTTTTATTATTGATTTCGTACATCTCAATGATGGATAAATCATATTTGAAGAGAAAAATTATACGCTCAGACCGGGACTTGAACCCGGGACCCTTGGTTCTCTAGACCAAGTGCTCTACCAACTGAGCTACCTGAGCAAGTACCGATCTAAACGCAAATCTTTCTCTATATACATTGTAATTCCCATCCACCAAATGCTGTGAAGCCATGCTTCTATCTTGCAAATGGCGGCTCCTTTATTAAGAAGACATATTTGGGAATTATACATTACAGCCAGTACGGCTTTTACCAAGTTTTTATTATTGATTTCGTACATCTCAATGATGGATAAATCATATTTGAAGAGAAAATTATACGCTCAGACCGGGACTTGAACCCGGGACCCTTGGTTCTCTAGACCAAGTGCTCTACCAACTGAGCTACCTGAGCAAGTACCGATCTAAACGCAAATCTTTCTCTATATACATTGTAATTCCCATCCACCAAATGCTGTGAAGCCATGCTTCTATCTTGCAAATGGCGGCTCCTTTATTAAGAAGACATATTTGGGAATTATACATTACAGCCAGTACGGCTTTTACCAAGTTTTTATTATTGATTTCGTACATCTCAATGATGGATAAATCATATTTGAAGAGAACAATTATACGCTCAGACCGGGACTTGAACCCGGGACCCTTGGTTCTCTAGACCAAGTGCTCTACCAACTGAGCTACCTGAGCAAGTACCGATCTAAACGCAAATCTTTCTCTATATACATTGTAATTCCCATCCACCAAATGCTGTGAAGCCATGCTTCTATCTTGCAAATGGCGGCATGGCTTCACAGCATTTGGTGGATGGGAATTACAATGTATATAGAGAAAGATTTGCGTTTAGATCGGTACTTGCTCAGGTAGCTCAGTTGGTAGAGCACTTGGTCTAGAGAACCAAGGGTCCCGGGTTCAAGTCCCGGTCTGAGCGTATAATTTTTCTCTTCAAATATGATTTATCCATCATTGAGATGTACGAAATCAATAATAAAAACTTGGTAAAAGCCGTACTGGCTGTAATGTATAATTCCCAAATATGTCTTCTTAATAAAGGAGCCGCCAAGCATGGCTTCACAGCATTTGGTGGATGGGAATTACAATGTATATAGAGAAAGATTTGCGTTTAGATCGGTACTTGCTCAGGTAGCTCAGTTGGTAGAGCACTTGGTCTAGAGAACCAAGGGTCCCGGGTTCAAGTCCCGGTCTGAGCGTATAATTTTTCTCTTCAAATATGATTTATCCATCATTGAGATGTACGAAATCAATAATAAAAACTTGGTAAAAGCCGTATTGGCTGTAATGTATAATTCCCAAATATGTCTTCTTAATAAAGGAGCCGCCATTTGCAAGATAGAAGCATGGCTTCACAGCATTTGGTGGATGGGAATTACAATGTATATAGAGAAAGATTTGCGTTTAGATCGGTACTTGCTCAGGTAGCTCAGTTGGTAGAGCACTTGGTCTAGAGAACCAAGGGTCCCGGGTTCAAGTCCCGGTCTGAGCGTATAATTTTTCTCTTCAAATATGATTTATCCATCATTGAGATGTACGAAATCAATAATAAAAACTTGGTAAAAGCCGTACTGGCTGTAATGTATAATTCCCAAATATGTCTTCTTAATAAAGGAGCCGCCATTTGCAAGATAGAAGCATGGCTTCACAGCATTTGGTGGATGGGAATTACAATGTATATAGAGAAAGATTTGGCGTTTAGATCGGTACTTGCTCAGGTAGCTCAGTTGGTAGAGCACTTGGTCTAGAGAACCAAGGGTCCCGGGTTCAAGTCCCGGTCTGAGCGTATAATTTTTCTCTTCAAATATGATTTATCCATCATTGAGATGTACGAAATCAATAATAAAAAACTTGGTAAAAGCCGTACTGGCTGTAATGTATAATTCCCAAATATGTCTTCTTAATAAAGGAGCCGCCATTTGCAAGATAGAAGCATGGCTTCACAGCATTTGGTGGATGGGAATTACAATGTATATAGAGAAAGATTTGCGTTTAGATCGGTACTTGCTCAGGTAGCTCAGTTGGTAGAGCACTTGGTCTAGAGAACCAAGGGTCCCGGGTTCAAGTCCCGGTCTGAGCGTATAATTTTTCTCTTCAAATATGTTATTTAATAGATCGCACATATGACGTGTGTGTATTTTTAGATAGCTTAAACTATTCTATTTTAAATAATTTTAAAATATTACCTGAAAATTCACTATATTGATAAACTTTTCTCGGGACTTGCTTCAGTGTGGAGATATTGCACAGTGTGCAGTTATTTATGATAACCCCCACCGAAAACCGGTTTCATGGATATAATCTGTTTATATCTGTGCCTCTTTTTCCCGAACTCGCCCCTTCCCAACTCTTCCTTACGTCACACAGTGGGACAGAATCCCAAAAAGTTGGCCAAAATCTCAACTCGTTGTCTAGCGGGTTTGAAATTATCTACTCGGCGATTTTCAGGGCCGCTGATAACGAATCCAATATAAGTTTTGGCAAAACGAAAATGGCGGATCCAATATGGCGACCGAGTATTTTATAAAATTCTTATTTTACCGTGAAATTTTGTTTCTGAGGAGGTTTACATTGCGCTAATTACGAATTAGATGTTCGTTTTTGAATAAACAAAATAATTTAATTGTAATTGCGTCGGCATATACAAGAATCAGAAAGATTCCGGCGGGGAACTCGATACTAAAGATTGAACATGAAAATTAGATAAGAATTTTCTTTTTTTAAATTTGTACACTACATTTACATTGGATTAATCTAGTCTCATTCGCTATCATTAGATTCAGTAGTGGACACGTGGTGTCGTCTTCAGTGTCCGTGTTATTGGGTACAGTTAAACGAAGAGCTTCAAGAGACATTTGTTTTTTTTTTTCTTCGGTAGTTTCCGTACACTTGAAATATATGGATCGGAGCTAATTAACAGACGGAAAAATACATCTTGCATAGTCAAAGAACGACTGCTTTTGGCGACAAATCCTGGAGAATTTTTTAATATGTTTGTGGCACGTTTCCTGTGCTTCCTCAGACATCTGACCAATTGGCAGTAAAGCCGAAGCAATGAATTCTGGACCACGAATAAGCAGTTTGGAAGGTGGCATGTAGAACCATGAGTGCAATTCTACAAATAATTTCGCAGTTTCCCAAGCATAATCTCTAAATCATTGTTCTTTCTCTAACAGTGTTTGAAGACGACATGTAAGACGATGATTTGGAGGGTCTCCTCATTGTAACGTTCTTCAATACCTGCGCAGCGTGAACTTTACCGCTTGCACGGAGGCTTACCTGCGTAGCAAAGGCGAGTTCCTTTAAACTATTTTCTTCGCGCAGTTTTTCCGTTTTTCGGCGTTTTGATCTGCAACTACTATCCGAAAAACATGTAGAAGGTCGACCACCTAATTACTTTGAGAAGATCCGTCCTCAGATAATATGAATTGAATGTTTAATCATTGCGCATTCTTCTCGAATAATCTCTCTTCCTTCCGGGAGGCTTTTTTAAACATATATGAGTTATTTTTTTCAATTCTTCAGTCATGAAGTAAGTATGGCCCAATTGGCACGAGACGAGCGCTTCGAGAATGAGAGCTGCACGGCTTCAGAAAAAAAATCATATTTTCTCGCAAAAATGCGCAAGTTCGTCGACCACGCTTTTTTTCGTTACGATATAAACATTTCAATAAAGAACGAGCGAGGACGAGCGATAAAGTTATGTCTGCCTGAATGTTTACTTTTCGTTTGCGTTTTCTCAAAAATACACCCTCAATTCAAAACGAATAACTTTTATCATAATACCAATTTTGCAATTATGCAAATTGTATTTCATTCTACATACCTTCACGAAGAGAATCCATTTTACACTTTTCCAATTGCACTATTTCTCACGATTATATTGAGGTTTTTCTGTAGCGTATTGCGCGCTTCATATTCGATAGTTCGATGAGACTCGAGTAACGGTCAGATTCAAACTGATCTTACAGGGACAAAATATATACTTGCGCCTAAAGAACGGTTGTTTGGGGTCCCTCGGTACCCCTACTTCACATTCCGCAACAAAAGAAACCTGAAATGAAAACTTGGTTTTTGAGGTTTTGGCCAGCTTTTTGGGATTCTGTCCCACTGTGCGACACCTGCCTTGGCGCAATGGATGCGCCGAATCTAATATAAACCCTTGACAAGGAACGCCAAGGGCCAGAGAGTCCGGAAGTCCTTCGTAACTCACTCGCTTCAGGTTTAAATGCTCAATGCATTCCCCCAGAAACCGGATTTAACTCACCGTAAATTATATTGTCTATTTTCAGACAATCAAAAGAAGCAAAAGATAACAGTGCTTGAGATGACAGTAAGGGCGAAAGCCAAAATACATTCCTCTACTATTCATAAATGTTAACAAAATATTACCCTTCCAAAGGATGTACAAAATATTGCAGAATATATAACACCAGAGATAAGCGAGTATACCTCGTCTTCTGAGTTGAAGGTCAATTAACTGCCGGCGAGTCTACCTCGTCTTTTGAAGCGAATGGGTTAAGGGTACAAGTTCTTCGTTACGGCGACGGTCTCCGAGTTGTGGGTCCCTCTGCCATCAAGTTCATTACGTCCTTTAAGTTATGTATGAAGATGCAGTGAAGAAACAACCCTTGTTTAGGAGTGTATGGCAAGATGTATGTTATGGTATGAATTTTTATTATATATTACTTATTGTAAAGATCAGGTACTTAAAAGGCTGCAAAACTATGTATTATAATTTATTAACTTTAATTACAATTTTTCATGTCTGCACAGCAGCTTATACATTTTGTTTATATTTCATTTATAATTTATTTTGTTAAAATATACCTACATTTATTTTACATGCTGGCTTGTAATTTTGTATTACACCATTTTAACCTCAGTATATTTTAGTACAGTACGATAATTAAATATTCCCCATGCATACGACTCATGATTATGAATTGTTTGCTCAGCTTAGATTATCTTAGCGTAGATTGTTTCTAGAACATGTTGCCAATTATTTGTGTCTAGTAAGACTGCCAACTCGCAGTAATAAAACATGACTGTGAACGGGGCCCAGTCACGGATATTCTGCTAGGGATTTTTAAGGTTAATATATTTGCTCTTTGGTTCTCATCAAATATGCGATCTACCATATTATGTCATGCTAATGGGCATTTGTTGTATACGCTATAATCTCTATGTATATGTATCCGAACTTTATTGAGACCCAGAGCTTTGAGTTTTATGGTAGCATCTTTATGTATTACTGTAGTATTGACGGCATATAGGAGTGCAATATGAAATTATCAGGACTTCTATTTAATATATTATGATACCGAACCGTGATGATGTAATTTGTGACTGCAGTGATGTTATTATTGTAGACTCTGTACCGTTCTTATTATCTGTGTTATACCTTTCCTTGCTTGTCCCCTCCTAGTCCCTCTCTTTCCTGTTATGTCATAATGCTCTGAAATAATGCGCGATGCATAATGTCCGTGACACGAAGACAGTAGAAGCTATGATTTGGTTCCCTGAAGACGGGAAAGGATCGGAGAAGTTATCCCTTGCCCAAGACTAATTTTGTTGAAATATAGCTGTCGAAGAAGAACTATATTTTGTTTTGGGAATGTGTGGATACCTTGGTATGGATAAGTAAGATTATATTCTTGTTTAACTAATTTTGTTCACGACTGTTCATATTTCACTATTTTGTTATGTTCATATTGTTTAATTATGTCAGAGCAACAGTTAAACATTGTATTAATTTTAACGTTTGACAGTTTCAATTATATTTATTTTAGTTAAACTTGGAAGCCTTCAGTTAGTAGTTTGCTTAATTATTTCATTCTAATCTTAAACCTATGTTTAGTTCAGTCCAAAGTATTAGAGTTTCCATATCCTCTTATGTTTGCCGTAAGAAATATCAATATTCAGATTTACAAATATGTTTAGGTTTCTAGACTTACTATTCACAACAAACACGAGGTGTTTTATTTCAGGAAAGATGAATGAAGGCTATATTTTAGGCCCGATTAAGAGTAATGTTAGGTTATACGTGCTTTCTTACTCATAAAGAAAACTATTTTCTGACAATTTTGAGTATCCTCTGGGGAAATTATTTACACCGACGAGAAGACGGTGCAATATTTCTTGTAGCAGATTCAATAAAATAATCCTTCAAAAACAATATTAAAATATATTTTTTAAAGTTCAAATTCAATCTTATCCTGTATTCAAAATATTATAGGTGTAACAATAAAACTGCTAGAATTTTTATACATATTTATTACTTGTAGTTAAAATTTTACTTTTGTTATTATTACAGAAGATAGAGAAATCTGTATCTCAACACCAGTATGTGATGCTCAAAATTCAATAATTTAAAATTTAATTTATATTGAATAGTTAAAGATAAATTGCGTTCACTTTTTTAAAACTAAAACTATTCACACAATAGGGTCTAAAAGTCGTTTTTAGAATTACAGTTATAATTGTTTGATTTGGAATTAGTTTTTAAGCTCTTTTCACAGCTATTTCCGCTTGTAGGTACAACTCATACAAAATAATATTTTCGGAAACATATTTGTAATATATGCATGATTGAATGAACCTGTTATCACATGTATAGTTTTTGGCATACAGGGAAAATTATGACTCTAATAATAAACTAACTAATTAACTCATTCCCTCAATTATATTTTTACCTTGTCGTAGTGGAATGGCTTGCTTGCTTAAATGTCTCCAAGAGCTATGCCGGTAGCATTGCTGTCGAAAGGGTACCCATGCCGGACAGATCGAAGGCGATAGCCAGACGATAAAAGTACCTGTGTTAAAAGAGTGACGATCGTTCACCGTAAAAATACAGACTTCTAGAAACGCAGACATGGGTTTACTGCGGTAAAATTTACCGGAGGTAAAATAGCCCCCCCCAATTCGTTTCTCCAGGCGGGGACTATTTCAGAGAATCCATGTCAAAGGCTCAAACACAACAGTAACCACTAGAGCCCGGATTTTATGTAATATCAAATTAAGAAATATGTACATAAATATGTAACCAAATATTGTGAAATATGTAAATAAATATGTAATAAAGCAATTATACATAAAATCCAAAATGTTATTTATTTGTTATAAAAAATAAGTCCACATAGTCAAATCTCTATGTTAATTTTTAATCAATTCACTTCTGCTACAAAGTACAGTACTGAAGTACAAGTGTCAATCATTCAAACATTTAAGCCACATTGGATCGGTGTCCACAATCAATTCTAATATACTTTTCTAAATGTTCTGTTGTCATGCAGTCTTCTGTCTGATAATGTGTATTTGTAAATTGAAAAAGATCGCTTAAGTTCACAAGAAGTCAACGATACATATTTATAGAGAGGTATTGTGCTAGAAATAATATTCTTAGAGGGTTCTACATTTTCACCATTAAATAAGGGAGAATGACTATAACAAGAGTTGAGTAACAAGGGTTCTTGTTTAACACAGACTGCATTTTAGTGGAAAATACATCATCCACTTCGCCTGATACAACACTGACCTTTTGAACTTCATCTTCCATTGTTTCCACTGCTTCTTGGAGGGCATACCTGATATTTCCAGTTTGTTGATACTGTTGGGAAACCAACTGAAGTGACTTGCGATGTATGGAACTGAACTGAGCACTTTACAACAGTTGAATGCGAACAAGGATTCACTCACACACACTTGCAGGAAACGAAGAAAAGTTCTCAATCACTGACTTCACAGCTTCGAAGTGCTTACTGTGGAAAATTACAGCTTCGATCCATATTGCCCACCTTGTTATCACTGGCTCTGGATGCAGAGGTACATCAGGTAGCTGGCTCCTTGTAACGTTGTACATGATAAGAATATTTTAAGAAAACCTTTTTCGTAGCTGATTTTAGTGTATTTACTTCTGGGAATTTATGTCTGTCCCTACCACCCGTTACAATGCATGAGCCGTAGATGTGACAGGCATTAAGTTTGGATAAAATACAGTAAGCGATTTCTCCGCTTTTAACATGCATGGAGCTACACCTGTGTACATGAGTAGGACCCTATCTTCTTTTACGCCATCTAGCCATAGTACCTAAGTCCATCATTAATGAATCTAGCAATTGTTGAACTATTTCTAAGGTTTACAATAAATTAAGTAGGCTTTTGATGCAGCTTCAGAGTCCATCTTGCCCACAATTAAATTAGCGACGAAACGGCCTGCAGCATCTGTCGTCTCATAAGCAGAAATTCATATTCGTGAGTTTCCTATGTCAATCCTGATATTTTATAATTTGTCAATATAACAAGAATCCAAGCAATTCTTCCTGAGAGTGGACTCGTCGGCATTGTTGCGGTTACAGTATTTTTGTAAGAAATGTTCACATTCAGGTACCTGAAGTTTGTTCCAGGGTATGCTCCCTGCAACCAACGCCATACACAGTTCTTTGTACAATTCACTATTACATGATGTAGGCCGTCCCTGCAACTTGTAAGTAGTACCTTTTTCTTTGAAGAAACTCGTTTATTTTTAATATACAGATTTTAGTCCAGTCAAAATAGACATTTCAATTTACAAATATTCACAAGGAGCTGAAAATTGGTAGGAATGTTGGGAACGCCATTATAAATGAAATGTCAAAAGTCCCCATCGATATTACATCTGCAAAAAAGTTATTCAAGATCACATTTCGCGAATAAGGTTTTTTTTTGCATTTTCCAGCTAAACGGTAAGTTTTATCATACAAATAGGTCACAAAGGTTGCAGATCGTGCAATTGTCTACACAAATTATTCTTGTACTTTTTTTCATAAGAATCACCATTCTTGAGATATCGCGATTCTAAAATTTGAAGAAGTCGTATTCTACATAATATGTCCACATTTCCGCACCATCTATGAGGTAGTGTAATTGGCGCACTTTTTTTAATGTGGTGTCTTCGAAAGGTATATTCCACGATCTATTGTTATTAAGTTTTATTAAATAATATTATAATAATTAAAACATGGTACTATTGGGAATGATTTAAGTGACAAAAATCATTATTAATTCCGGGTAATGTTAATCTGATTGATAATCTACGAATTCTACTACCTCAGTAATGTCTTCTTCGATTTCTTCTTCTTCTTCTTGCTGGATATTCGTTAATTGTTCTGAGAAAGATGTATCAGATGTTTCCTCATTGAAATCTTCATCTGTTCCATTTGATTCAACATTGGAGTTAGACTGGTCTTGACAATTGGTACTTACTGGTGAACAAAATAATCCTACTTTTTTACAGCCACATTTTGCACTACAGCCGTATTTGCAAATGCAAAAAAAATATATTATGAATATTTGTGGAGCAGATGGGAGTAACGTTTGAATTTGTTACAAAGTATTATCTATTAATTGACCCAATAACAATTTCGATTTGAAATATCTAGGCTAACAACTGTCATAATACTGTGGCTGGTATTAGTACATACTAGTTTTAATAGTTCTAGTTTAAATTGTTTATTTTTAAGAATTACTTGTTCCAAAAAATAAGTCAATGGCCCCGGAATATCACTGTTAATAATTTCAAACATTCGACTAGGCGGGGGTTAATTGGTATTAAAAAATACTAGAGATTAAATGTCCTCTCGAATGATTGCTGCTGAAGCTTTGATAATTTTAAATCGTTATTCATTTTCCTTTTGACTTTTTTTTCTCACACCAAGCTTGGTTAAGAATATCGTGATGATCATACTTTACCGAAATAGCTAAATAAATACATGCAGTATTTATTTTATTTTTTATAGGAGGCGTCCTGACCTCAGTTTGAAATGGAGAGAAAATAATAAATGGGCCACTAGAAAAAATGATGATACAGAAAGTGAAGATGAGGTAATCGTGCTAAAAATAATAAAAAATCAGAGCTTCATCATTTAAATACAAGGTAATATTCCCGTATAGAAATAGTGTATAGCATCTAATATATGTTAAGCAGCATCCTTCGGTTTTAATGACCGCCTCCGTAGCGTAATGGTTAGCATGTCCGAGTACTAATGCAGAAGGCCCGGGTTCGATTCCCAGCACCCATATGTAATTTATCCTGGAGGGATGGATCTGGAATGGGGTCCACTCAGACTCGTGAGGACAACTGAGTAGCTACTCATAACCCATATCTGACTAATAAAATTCGTTCTTTGGTTTGTACTTCATACACTAAACACCAATTGATATTTGATATTTACTGTGTTCTTGTTTTAGTTACTTCTATTTAGGTAAGTAACATTTCAACCATAGATTTATGTAATGATCTGCAGTCCTTTTTCGGTCATTGTCAGTACCATTGACCCCTTCTATGTCAAACCCATTTTAACACACCCCTTAGACCTCAGATCTTTTAAAATCACGTTTCTCTTTCAACAGCAATACGCTCAAAATAACACACTGACATGCACAGTCCCTCCTACCCCACTTCTCAGAATTCCAAACTTTATTTTCAACACTAAACCTGCATGCCATTCTAATTTCCGAGACATGGCTGAAAAATACCCTTCCTTCTTCTCTTGTAAACATGCATAATTATACCTTGATAAGGAATGACAGAACAGGGAAAAATGGAGGTGGTGTGGCGATATATATAAGTTCCGATATTCAGCCTAAAATTGTATCCCATTCGCCTAGTGAATACTCGTCTCGACCCGAATACCTATTTATTGAAAGTAGAACAAAAATGCATAAATGTTGATTAGGAGTAGTTTATAAGCCCCCAAATGTCGGTCACCTGCATGATATTGAAACAGTTCTCCATACTCTGATACCTTCTTATGAACATGTAATTGTACTAGGAGACTTCAACACTAACCTACTAGCCACTAATTCTTATAACACTATACAACTACAGACAATGTTCCAGTCTTGCAAATATGACAATACTGGCTTCAGAACCAACCCAACATACTAACTACTCTGACACACTACTAGACTTAAATATAATAAATAATCCTCATAAATTTATAACTAGTGGACAGATAGAAGCTCCAGGCATCTCTGCACATAACTTAATATATATTGCATATTCACTCCTTTGCCCTAAACGTAGACATAGACATGTAACATACAGAGACTTGAAACATATAAATAATACTAAATTAATTGATGACGCTGCAAAACTACCTTGGAACAACATATGGACGAGGAAGTTGAAAATTTTAATGACATGATTTTACAATTGTACGACAAACACGCACCTATCAAGACTAGACGTATAAACCTGCACCCTGGATGTCTGATAATATCCGCTTGCTTATGACTGAGAGAGACGCAGCATACAGGAAATACAGGAGGAATAAAGAACTGACAGACTTACAGACATACAAACATCTGAGGAATAAAGTCAATCAGACTGTTAGAAATGCAAAACTAAAATATGCCAATAGTATTATTACACAATCCATGTCCAACTTATCTGACATGTGAAAAAATTTAAAATCAATAGGCCTCTGTCAAAATAAAATACAGGTATAAACAGCTGACCTATCACTAGATGAGTTGAATGAGCATTTCACCCTCCTCTGTACTGACAACAACTCACAACACAAACAACAGACAATAGATGAACTAGTGTCATATTCCTAACCTACCCCAGACAATTTTTTCCCCCTATATCTCACCAGATGACGCCAAAAGAACAGTATTACATATTAAATCTAAAGCACAAGGAATAGACAATATAACAATAACTCTCCTACATAAAACAATTGACATTATTCTCCCGGTAATAACCCACATTTCTAATGCCTCTATAATTACCGGGACCTATCCCAGAATCTGGAAAATGGTTCTAGTTCGTCCTGCACCAAAATCAAACACTCCCACAACATTCGATGATTATAGAACAATTAGTATTAATCCCTGTGTATCTAAAGCACTGGAACACATAATACACTCACAGTTAACAGACTACCTCACCACACACGACTTACTTGATGAGCATCAATCTGGTTTTAGAACAGGACATCATAAAAGTACTGCACTACTTGACATTGTAGAGGAAATAAGAGCTCAATGGACAAAAGCAAACTCACCGTAATAGTCCTACTCGACTACAGCAAAGCCTTGACACAGTAGATATAGACTTAATGCTAGCGAGACTAAATACACTACATCTGTCGGAAAACTGCCTTGATTGGTTTAGATCTTACCTCACTAATCGTCAGCAATCAGTTTCTGTAATAATCGCATTTATTCTAGGCGCTTGGTGAGGAAAGGGCAACCTCAAGGCGGCGTCCTCACTCCTCTTCTCTTCTCAATTTGTATTAATGACGTGACCAAAAAACTACAAAACTGCAAGCATCATCTTTACGCCGACAACTTACAGATTTACATACACTTTAGGCCTGACGAAATTAATGAATATACATAAGTAATAATTATCGGACATCCAAGACTATTACACTCCATAAACAATGACAATATGCCGGCTGTCATATTAGATAACGAACAAATTCCTTATACCGACGTCGTTAAAAACTTGGGGCTTTGCTTAGATTCTAATTTAAATTGGCATGCCCAAGTTAAACAAACATCTAAAAAGATCTTCTCCATAATGCATTTCCTAAAGCGTCTCAAAAATGTTCTTCCTACAGCTCTTAAAAGAAGTTTAATTCAAACCTTATTGATGCCGCATTTTGACTATTGTGATGTTCTACCAACTGACATAAGTGACGGATTGTCAGCGTGTCTATAATATGTGTATCAGATTCATATTTAATGTTCGGAAATACGATCACATTTATCAATTAATCCACGAATTGTCATGGCTACATCTAAAAGAGAGAATAAAATCGCACTATCTAATTCTCTTATTTAAGATACTACATAGCTTGATTCCCAATTATTTATCATCTCGCTTCCAGTATCTATCCTCAAACCATAACTTAAACACAAGATCACAACGGAGTCTTTTGCTTAATATACCACAACATAGGACATCACATCACTCCATGTCATATACTATCTTCACTTCTCGCAACTGGAATTCCCTACCACAAGAAATAAGGGGCTGCCGGACATTGGCATCTTTTAAAAGAAATCTAAATTTATATTTGCTCTAACCTCGAATTCATCATTACCCAGTGTAAGGTATATATTTGAATTGGCGTTTCTCGTATAATTTATCATAATTAATGCCACGAGTGATTTCCAAATTATCGACAAATTCACGACTCATGAAGTGAGGAGTGAATTTATCTAGAGGATTTGGAAATCAAGAGTGGGATTTGTTAGGACTATTTAACGAATAAAATTAAGCTGTTTACTCACAAATCATTATTTAACTACAGACTACAGTTATTTTAAAATATTTACATATTTAATGTAAACGGCAATGTTTGAAAACAAATGAGAAACGATTGCTATGCTTCATTTGCTTCTTTTGTTCGATCACTGCAACCAGATCATAATATTATTTATTGCCAAAAGATCGCAATGTTGTAAGAATGCTCCCGAGTGAAGAAATTTATAACCAACGTTATAGGTTTTAATTAATTTCTGATGTCCTATGATGTAAATATGAGAGTTATATTTTTCTGGAATATTACCTGGGAACAAATACATTTATGAAAGTTCAAACAGTGGTTTCTTTTTTTTTTGTGGTATAATCAATTGTTACAAATGATTTTATATCATCTCTCAAATGCGCTACGTGTTGACATTCATGCACTATATATACATTCTGGTAGAAGTATTTCTTAGAGAGTCAGTCACTGCAAAATAATGCTTATGACCTATTCAGAATGTTAAAAAGGAGGTGCTTTCTTTATTATGATAAACTTTGTTGGAAAAATTCTAGGTGAAACACGACTGTGAATGGTTGTAAATAAAAATCATTGAAATGTGATTGGTCATTGACTCGCATTTGAGGCATGAGTTAAATAGTCATATTTATAATATTATTAATATTATCATTATTATTATTATTATTATTATTATTATATTAGTATTATTATCTTAAGTATTATTATTGTTATTATCGTATAAAATGTTGTTTGTACATGAAATTTGCATTGCTACATTTAATGTATCTTTAACTGTTTATAATTAGTATAGTGTATATATATAGTTATCAAATATTTATTTGTATTTGTGCTGGTTGAGTGGTAGAGAAGGCCTTATGGCCTTAGCTTTGCCAGAATAAATAACACATTATTACTATATTATTATTATTAATATTATTATTATTATCATTATTCCCTCCATGGTATCTTTACCTTGTCGTGGTGGAGTGGCTTGCGTGCTTAAATGACCATGAGAGCTATGTCGGCGGTAGCATTGCTGCCGATAGGGTTACCCATGCCGGACTGGTCGAAGGTGATAAGCCAGACGAAAAAAGTACCTTGGGCGAAAGAGTGACGATCTTTCACCGTAAAAATACAACTGTCAAGAAATGCGGACATGGGTTCATCTGGGGTAAAATTTTCCGGAGGTCAAATAGTCCCCCATTCGGTTCTCCGGGCGGGGACTACTTCAGGGAACCCATGCCAAAGGCTCAAACACAGGGATATGTTCCTAGGAACATGGAATGTTAGGACTTTATACAATAGCGGGGCACTAGAGATATTAACGCAGGAATTGGATAAATCGCCCTCGGATATAGTCACTTTACAGGAAGTTAGGTGGCCAGGAGAAGGTAGTCAGGAATCAGGAAGCTTTGCATTATACTATGGGGGTGCAGAAAGACCTGCATTTGGAACGGGTTTTTTAGTCAGAAGGAGGATCCTATCCGCTATCCGAGATATTAAATTTGTTAGTGATAGGATATCATACATAATTCTAAAGGGTAAACGACATGATTTTATAATTGTAAATGTACATGCCCCCACAGAAGATAAAGATGACAAGATCAAGGATGAGTTCTATGAAGAATTAGAATGCTTATTTGATAGCCTTTTACGATATCATATGAAAATTGTCTTAGGAGATTTTAATGCAAAAGTGGGGCGGGAAGATATATTCAAATCAACAATAGGCAAATTCAGTCTTCATGAAGATAGTAACGGCAATGGCGTTAGATTAGTCACCTTCGCCACATCAAAGAATCTCATTGTTAAGAGCACAACATTTGAGCATAAGGATATTCATAAATACACCTGGACATCTCCATGTGGAGAAACTCGAAACCAGATAGATCATGTTTTAGTGGACAAACGCTGGCACAGTAGCATCATCGATGTTAGATCAGTTAGAGGGACAGAATGTAATTCAGATCATCATCTGGTCAGGGTGAAAATCAGACAACGGCTATCGCTTATAAGACGAACAAACGCTAAAGATGAAAAATTTGAATTAAAAAACTTGAAAAATTATGAAATGCGGCAAGAATACCAAATCAAAATTGCTAATAGATTTGAAGTACTGGAATCTTCAGATGGCAATGTGGCAAACGAAGAAGAAACTGATATAAATAAAGAATGGGAGGCTATAAGAGATACTATTAAATTGTGAGCATCAGAAAGCATTGGTTGTTTTAAAAAGAGGCAAAACAAGAAATGGTTTGATGAGGAATGTGCCGACATTGTAAAGAAAAGAAGCTAGCAAAAATGAAATGGTTACACGAGCCAAATGAGGTAAATTTAGAGCAATTGGGTAGTGTTAGACGGGAAACCACCAAGTTACTAAAGAGTAAAAAGAGGGAATAATTGAGAGAGAAGATTAATGATCTTGAAATGAATGCAAAAAATAGGAACATTAGAGAATTATATCAGGGAATTAGTATAGAGAAGAAAGGGTTTCAGGCTAGAACAAACATAATTCGGAATGAAAATGGGGATATGATTGCAGATCCTAGGAGTATATTAAATAGATGGAAAAGTTACTTTAATCAGCTATTAAATGTACATACAGAACAGGACATTGAGGAGGATAATTAACAGACAGCAGAAATGCTAGTCGCAGAACATGGTGCATTAGAGGTTGAAATGGCGATTGAAAAATTGAAGATGTATAAAGCATCAGGTTCAGATGAGATCCCAGCAGAACTGATAAAATATGGGGGAGAAACATTGATGGACAAGATACACTGGTTGCTTAGTATGATTTGGGAAAAAGAAGCTCTTCCAGAAGAATGGAAGGAATCAATTATCGTACCAATTTATAAGAAAGGAGATAAAACTGATTGGAACAACTACAGGGGCATCTCATTACATTCAACTTCGTAAAAATTCAAACAAATATATTAGTAAGCAGACTTACTCCCTATATTGATGACATTCTAGGAGATCATCAATGTGCATTTAGAAGAAACAGGTCTACAACAGATCAGATTTTTAGTATAAGACAGATTTTAGAAAAGAAATGGGAATATAATGGTATTGTACACCAACTATATGTAGACTTCAAAAAAGCATATTATTCAATTAAGAGGGAGAAGTTATATAGTATCCTGCTGGAGTTCGGAATTACTAAAATGTTAGTTAGACTTATACGAATGTGTCTAAATGGCTCAAAGAGTAGGGTGCGTGTAGGCAAACAGTTTTCAGACACTTTTGAAATCCAGAATGGGTTGATGCAAGGAGATGCACTATCTCCTCTACTATTTAATTTTGTACTAGAGCATGCCATTAAATCTTTAGAGAATGAGGAAGGCTTACAACTCAATGGTATTAATAAGCTGTTAGTTTATGCTGATGATGTAGTACTACTGGCCGATAGCGAGGAGATACTAAAGGCCAACACGCACACACTATTGAGTAACACTAAGAAATTAGGACTGGAAGTAAATATCAGTAAAACTAAATATATGGTCACACGTAGAAATTCAGTATATAATGGAAATGGACAGCTAATGACAAATGAGGGAAATTTTGAGGAAATGGCTGAATTCAAATACCTAGGAACAATAATCACAAATAGGAATGAGATGCACAAAGAAATTAAACATAGGCTCAATTCTGGAAATGCATGCTATTATGCATTGCAGAGACTTTTGATGTCCCAACTCCTTTCAAAAAACGTTAAGCTGAAAATATATAAAACTATTATTCTACCAGTTATATTATATGGGTGCGAAACATGGACTCTTACTTTAAGGGAGGAAAGGACATTACGAGTATTTGAGAATAAAGTTCTTAGGAAAATTTTTGGACCAAAGAGAGATGAACAGACAGGTGAATGGAGAAGACTACTTAACAATGAACTACATGGTCTTTATAGGAAGCCAGATATAATAAGAACAGTTAAGTCTCGTAGACTGCGATGGGCAGGACATGTTGCGCGTATGGGGAATGAAAGACGTGCATGGAAGCTTCTTGTAGGAAAGCCAGAGGGAAAACGCCCAGTTGGTAGACCAAGAATGAGGTGGGAGAATAATATTAACTATGATTTGAGGAAGTAGATTATACAGGGAATGATTGGAAAGCATTAGCTCAGAATAGGGATGTATGGAGAGCTTATGTCCGTGCGGCCATGAACCCACGGGTTCGATAGTGCCAGTGCGTAAGTAAGTATTATTATTATTATTATTATTATTATTATTATTATTATTATTATTTTTATTATTATTATCATCATCATCATAATAGTTGTGCATTGCTGGTTCAGATTTCGTCCTATGCAAGTCAGGCTTTTGCAATCTGCATGGAGTAAAAAAGGGAAGAGTAGAACGACTAGCTCAACATAAGCAATTCCATTGCTCCACCAACGGATCGGCGAGGGAAACATACTTCGAGACCAAACAGAATAAAAGATTGCACTGTAGTGCAGATCTGCGAACAAATAAGGAGTTTTCCTGCACGCTCCACTCATTATTCCAGGAACTGTAGTATGAAGAAATATCTCAATGCAGACTTAAGTGTGATGAAAATGCATATGCTATACCTGGAGAAATTTGAACCGGAGATATTTGTAGCTATAAGAAGCAAAAGTAACATCAAATCTAAAGTCACTTATGTATATTATCTTCATGAATTTAACACAAAGTTTAATATGTCTTTTCGATTTTCCCGGTCAGACACTTGTGCAAAATGTGATACGCTTTAGTTGAATATGGAAACGTAATGTGATGAAGAAACAGTAAGGGCAGTAGAGGGAGAAAATCAGTTGCATCTACTCAAAGCTCAGAAATTCTATGACGATCTTAAGCATGTAACTGAACCCGCACAGCGTGACACAGGATTCGAAGCTTTGTGCTTCGATTATTATCAGCAAAACCTACCGATTCCTGTACTAACTACAGGCGAGTTCTTCTATAAGAGACAACATGGGTATATTTTCTTGTATTACCAGAGAGTCCAAAATGTACATGTATGATGAAAGTTGTGGAAGGAAGGGATCAAATGAATCTGTTTCAATTTTGAAACATTACAAGAATTATGTTGATGAAAAATGTACAACCCTGCATCCCTTTAGTGACAACTCCGCAGGACAAAACAAGAATATGTTGATAGTACAGCTTTTAAACACACTTACTGCTGTGGGAAAATTTAGTGAAATACATCACCATTTTCCAGAACGTGGACATTCATGCATGCCGTGTGATCGAGTTTTTGCTCAAATTGAAAAGCTCAAGCGAAAGAAAGAGTAAGTCTTTGTGCCCGAGGAATGGTATGATATTGCACTATCAGCTTCAAAGAATTTTACGGCAGTGAAGGTAGACTAGAAAATGATATTAGACTTTAAAGGACACTTTCTGCCATTATTCAAGAAAATAATAAGGAATAATAAGGAGTAATTTACAATAAATAAATATGATCACTTTATTTACGAAAGGAATGAAGTGACCGTTTCTTTTGGCCAAAATACATTGGTTCAATTCAATCCAAGTTTTGTACATTTAGGACAAGCAAAAAACAACATTACAAGCGCACGAGCTATATGGCGCTCCATTTGCCACTCAAAAGAAACAAGTATTGTGATGTGATGAGTTTAACTCAGAAATATACTCCTCCTGTTTATATGGACTTGTACAGAGACCTCAGACAAGAGGCTGGGAATGGAGACTGTGAATCGGAAAGTGATGTGTCTTACCATGAGTATAAATCGGTACTTACATAGTATTTCTTGACATATTTATAAAACAAGTCATTATATACGGTTCTTCAAATTTCATTTTACGTTGACAATAAAATTACAGTTAGAAAACCATGTGTTCCTCTTACATTATCCTAATTCATAGTTCCATAAATCATTTGGGTGCAAGAACTGGATAATTCCAGTACATATTTTGCTTCATTTGACACATTTCTAAATTGACTAGAAGCTAGAAAATTGGCAGACTTGAGCATGTTCGCTAATATTTTGATATTAAAGCAATAACGTCTACGGGATGCAAATACAATATAGGTTAAAAGTTTTTCTCGTTTTTCTCAAAACTTTGTTTTTGGTTATTATCTACTTCTTGCACTCATGTCTTCAATTGAATAAACATTATAACGTGACAACCGTGAACGAGCCGGCGCACTGCACATTCTATTTGTTTCCTGACATTTGTCTTACAGGTGAGGACAAACCCCAATAAAAACCTCACCCAGGAAACTCTTACGACCGGGGATAGAATCCGGGCCCGCTGTGTGACAAGGCAGCACGCTACCTCGAGACCACAGCGGTGGACATATTTATATTATAACATCCTGGAGATTTCTCATTTTTGCTCCTTTGTAAGACTTCAATTAATTCTCCCATACTAATTTCGTCGATATCTTATTCAAGTTCAATTATAGTTTCGGGTTCGTTTGTTAAGTCTTCAGTCCACAAACCTCCAAAATATTGTAACCACTCGTGTTCTTTTATACAGTTTAGTTGTACATTATCCATTCATACATGATTTAAATATTTTATGATTTTGTGAGCCTCTTATTTTCTACACCATACATCATGAAAGAAATCGGCCATATATTTTCCCATCTACTGCGTTTATATTTTCTAACTGCTTTTCTTACCAAGGCACAGAGGCATTCTTTTCTACTTACAATAGTTCTCTTGCTTAAGAAGATAAGATATGCTTCTCTCTTTTTCTTTATCAGTTGTTTTATTTCGTCATTCCAATGTAATGTTTTGTTAAATTTATTTTCCCTGATTCCAATAACTTCAAGAGATGTCTGGCATATAAAAAGTTTTATCTCTCCCCATTCATTATTAATATTTCTTCTTACCTTTGAATATATCATATATTAAATTTCGTTTGGTACAATTTTCTTATACTATCTATCTGAAATAAATTAACTTTAAATACAATTCTTGGTGTGAAATTAGTTCTTACAGATTTTTTCTATCTTGCTGGTACAGCTAGTTTTGTTATAAGCAGGAAATGCCCCGATTTAATATATTTTTCCTGTATATACTCTTGTGTCGTGGACTAGCTTAAATAGTTTTTCATTTGTTAGTACATAATCAAGTATACTGCTACTTCCTTTTGCTGACTAAGTGTAGTTATGAATAACGCGATGGGGAAAAATATATTATATACATTTATTTTATTACAGGAACAGAATTCTATCACTTTTACAGCTTTTTTTAACTTAGCTTCTTCACAGCAGAGCAGCCATTATTCTATCCAAACGTGTATTACTAACCCTTCCATTCATATCTCCGGCAATTAATATATGATCATTTGTATTAAATTTCTTTAATGTCGATTGTAATTAATCATACAATTATCCAGCATCTTCTTTCTTACCCTCTTCAGGAGTGTATACTGCAATTAATGTAACATGGTCCCAAATAGTTTAATATCTTAATTTTAGAATTCTCTCATTTACAAACTCATATCTATGAATTTTATTTTCCCAGTTCCTATTCAAAAAAATTGCAATTCCTGCAGCTGTATTTGTTGCAGGTAGTCCACTGTAAGATCTCTCATTCACCCTTAATACCTTCGTAAAGTAGTAGTAGTAGTAGTAGTAGTAGGACTTTATTAGACTAAAAGTAAGATACATACAATGTTATTTACAAATATGGGTAGCATGGGCAGTAAGCCGTACGTGCTGTTGACAGTCCGTTACAATAATGTAATGTTTAGTAATAATATAACGTAAAACAAAAAAGAAAACACAATAATATAACAATTAGATAATAATACTGTACAATAACATTGTACAATAATTAAGTTATGTAGAATTATTATATTTTATGGTATTATATTTTGATAACATATTTATTTATACATGAATGAGTGTTTTTTTTTTCCGCGTTTTGTTCAGAAATTTACTCAAGTTATCCAATTTTCTGGATTTACCATTAACTCGTAAGTAATATATAGTGTTGTAATTCTTTGCTTCCTTTCATTTTCATCTTAGTTTACAGGATAATCGCATTGTCAACTATCATATATTTCAATTGTAATTCTATTTCTGGTTCTTTACGTGCTAGTCCCCGTATGTTCCAAATCCCAAATTTTAATATATTCGCAATTCCAAGTCTCTTATTCATATCCAGGGTCGTCATATGAAATACGTTATCCTGAAATACTGCATGAGATGTTTGAGTAATAGTAATTTCTTTGCTTGCGTTATCAGCGCCACGCAAGATAGAATAATGGTGGGATTCTACATTGAGGTGTTTCTTCAAGTCGGCTTGTATAATACCCCCAACAAGGAGTTTTGCTCTTCCGCATGTATCGCTTTGTACATCGTTCCAACCGTTGAGGTCTTCGCCCGGAGCTCTCATTGCACCCTGAGAGACTGGGTTCTTGACAGAACTTAGTCACTATAATTAATATAGTGTCTGTGACGCGACAAAGTCGCGCCTGCTAAAAATTACCCGGGTATATACAGTTTCAGCAAAAGTCCCCTGCATATACTGGAACGGGTTAATAGGCTTGTATGAAACCAAGGCTAAATGCATAATAATAATAAATGTTAATTTGGAAGGATCAACTTATTCTCTCTAATTTAAAATTAAAATCATATGTTATCTGTTTTATAAGGAATTAAATACATAAACTTTTTTATTAATATATTATTGTGGACATGACCAAACTTTAATTATATAAAAATTAATTTAGTCTGAATACTTTACGACGACTAAAAATCACAATATATTTTAAAGCTTAATTGCAGCTTTAATTAAGATAAAAATTGTAATAACGTTAGTTAATTAGCGTCATATATAAATATATATATATATATATATATTTGTGTGTGTGTTTTATTCCTGTTACTTTTGATAACCGACTCCCCTAAAAGTGTTATGCAGATATCATCTGTAAGTAAAGGAGCAATTTATCAAGAATCTATGGTAGCAGAGATTATCAACGAGAATAAATACCGTTTAGGAAACATGTTGTGAAATTGAATTGGGAAATTGGTCATTATGGAACATTTCAAAACGTGAATGCTGTGTTTCTAAATATCAGTTATGTAAGTAGATTCAGCCGGAAGCTAAATATTAGTAATAACGTCAGGTCAAACTGCTTGTTATTGAAGATAATTTGTATCTATCTTCGTATTACAGCAGCCATCAGAACAATCAGATTGGAATTACAAATAATCTAAACAAGTGCTTGTATTAAAATTAGAACCCCTGTGCATGTACTCTGTAATTATTAATGGAGTCGGGGACAAAGAAAGCAACTTATTTTACTACTATTATCTAGAATGACCAAAGAATGTTATAATCACACTAGTTACTAACAATAACAGTAATCGGATACCTAATAAGCTTTAGTTTTGGTACTCTCATATATTGAGGATGGTTTTCAATGAAATATTCCGTCCTATAATCAGTTTCGTCATTATATTGCTGAATATCTTTATACGAGTGTAAGTAATTAAACGAGCAGGTTCCAATGTATATTTCTTATGTTGAAACCCGTCACGCAGGAACTGAGTAAATTAACCGAATTCATCAGTAGATCGAATTTGTGGTCCGAATTTGCTATTTTACGGAATACTTATTTTGTTAATTATTTCATATATATCTAATTACATTCAGAGAACGGTTATCGCCTATGAGAGTTACAAACGTCAAAGATGATTCTGAAAAAAAAATGAATGAAAGTAACATTAAAATGATGAACTGCGGCAAGAATACTAGGGGATAATTGCTAATGGATTTGAAATACTGGAATATTCGGATAAAGATGTGGCAACCGAAGAGGGAATTGATCTAAATAGACAATGGGAGAACTATAAGAGATACAATTAAATTGTAAGCATCAGAAAATATAGATTATAAAAAAAAGAAAAATAAGATATGGTTTGATGAGTAATATGCTGGCACTGTAAAGAAAATAAATTAATGAATTCAGTTACATGAGCCAAAGGCGTAAATTAGAATAGTTGATTAACATAAGAGAGTAAAACACTTGGTTTTTAAGTAGTAAAAAAAAAAGAATATTTGAGAGAAAAAATTGATGATCTCGAAATGAATGCTAAAAATGGGAAAAATGGAAAAAGTAGCAAATTAGGCTAGGAAAAAAAGATTTTTCAGGCGAGAACTAATGTAATTACGATTGAAAATAGGGACATGATAGCAAATTCCCGGAAAATATTAGAAAATTGAAAAATTACATTAATCAAATAGTAAATGTAGGCCTACATGCAAAATAATATATTGTCGATAAAATTTATAGACTGTAGAAATATTAGTCACAAAGTCAAACGACTTAAATGTTGAAATAGCAATATAACATTTTAATATTTAAATATCAAGGATGGGTTCCCAGCAGAACTGATAAAATCAGTTGGAAAAAATCGATGGAGAAGTTACACCGTTTGCTTACAATAGTTTTGTAAAAAAATAAGCTCTTACAAATTAATGGAAAGGATATATTATTGAATAAATTCATAAGAAAGTTTATGAAACTGTTTGCAACAACTACAGAGTCATTTAATTTCTTTCAACTTTGTACAGAATTGTAACAATTATTTTGCCATCCGAACTTTTTTTTTTATGTTGACGATATAATAAATGATCAACAATTGCATGTATAGGAAATAGGTCTACAATAGGCTTTACCTCTTCAGGACTTGAACCAGTTGTCTTCCAGTAAATATGACTTGTCCTGTGTCAGAAATATTTTGAGCTTTAATATCCCATATTAGTCTAATATTAATTTTCGGACATGTGTTCATTTCGTAAATTACCATTAGGTTCTTTAGATATAGACTTTTTTTATCAGTGTTATTGAAAAAAACCTCTACAAAGCAAACTTAATATAGGAATGTATTATCTGTCGATTCCGATGTACTAGCAACTACCATACCTCTTTTTGAAACCCGGCAGAGGTCGATAGTTTTTCAAGTATTTAAAATCCTAAGTATGGTAAGCTCCCGGGGAAGACCACATTAATCAAGAATTAATTGAATTTTCAACTAAAAAAAAATTTAGACGTATTTCTTATTCTCCTTAATAAGATATGGGAAGAACAAGAACCATCACAAAGTTGGAACAAATCCATTGTAATACCAATCTTCAAAAACGGAAGTCGCCAAATCAAAGATAACTATCGTGGAATTAGCTTGTTGAACCCTGGATATAAAAGTTATGCTAATATAGTTAAGAATAAATTGAAAAAAAATTATGAAAATATAATTGGAGGAGAGCAGAATGGATTCAGAAAGGGTAGATCTTGTACAGATGGATTCTTCACTCTAAAACTACTATTAGAAAAGCACAAGGAATTCAATACAGAAACTCATATAGCCTTTGTTGACTTCATAAAGGCTTTTGACAAAGTAGACAGAAATATATTATTACAAATTTTAGCTGATGATAACGTTCCACAACAATATATTACTAATATCTTCAACATCTATAAAGACAATGAAATCTCTGTTAAACAAGATGGCAAATTATGTTCTTGGGAAAAGATCAACACTGGAGTAAGACAGGGATGTGGACTTTCACTGGTGCCTTTCATTATATATATGAATAGATTAATAAACGAATGGAGGAAAACACAACGAAGATATATACCCATGAATAGGAACCTCAAACTCGATGCTTTTTTTTTTACAGACGATTTAGCTCTTCTGGCACTTTCCGAAAATAATTTGCAACGATCAGTTTATAATTTACAAAAAATAGCTGCCAAATTTAACATGGAAATATCAATTAACAAAACTAAAATTATGGCATTTCGTGAGAAGGACCCCATACAAAGTAAAATCTGTCTCCAGAAAAAATTTTTAGAGAAACCTAATTAATTTAAATATCTTAGACTATTTAACTCATGCCCCAAATGGGACTCAATGGCCAATCACGTTTCAATGATTTCTGTTTTACAACCAATGAGAGTCGTGTTTCAAGAAATATTTATCAGTGTTATAATTACCATAAAGAAGACTCCTCCTTTTTAATATTCTGAACAGGTCTGACCATTATTTTGCAGTACCTGTGCCTGTGAGAAATACGGCTACCAGATTGTATATATAGTGCATGAATGTCAACACATGCCGCATGCGGGAGTTAATATAAAAACATTTGTAGCAATAGATTATACAACCAAAAAAAGAAACCACTGTTTGCACTTTCTTAAATGTATTTTTTCCCAGGTAACAATCCATTAAAATATAATTGTCATATTTACATCATACGACATCAGAAATTAATTAATATACAGTTTGATGTGTTTCATTTTTTCTCCACTAGAGAGCATTCTTACAATATTGCGTTCCTTTGGCAATAAATAGTATGGTCTGGTTGCAGTGATAAACAAAAGAAGCAGATGAAGCGTACCAATCGCTTCTCATTTGTTTTCAAACATCGCCGTTTACATTAAATATATTTTAAAATAACTATAGTTAAATAATGATTTGTGAGTAAACAGCTTAATTTTATTCGTTAAATAGTCCTAACAAATGCCACTCTTCATTTCCAAATTCTCTAGATAAATTCACTCCTTACTTCGTGAGTCGTGAATTTATCGATAATTTGGAAAACACTCGTGGCATTACTTATGATATTATCTCTCTATCTGGGATGAAAAGGATATCTCTGAAAAAATTACTAGTTATAATAAAAGTATATAATTCAATAGTGAGAAGTACTGTCACATATGGAGCTGAAGTTTGGAAATTCAACAAAAACTTAGAACAAAAACTTATGTCGATGGAAATGGATTTCTTGAGGAGAGAAGCAAGATGTTCAAAATTAGACAAAATAAGAAATACTGACATAAGAGAAAAAACGAATATTGGTTATATAATAGTAGATTATATACGGTACAAGCAATTAAATTGGTATGGACTCATGCGAAGAATGTAAGAAGAAAGATTACCCAGGAAAACATTGGAATGGTGTCCACCTGGAAGAAGGAGGAGAGGAAGACCTTGAAACTCGTGGATGCAGGAAATAAGAACAGGAATGAGAGCAAGAGGACTGGAGGACATGTATTGGATGGAGAGAGATGAGTGGAGAAGAAAAATAAAAGTTTAGGCACAGAAACATGTGTAAACATTAAAATTCTATATATAAATAAAATATAATAAAAGTTTGGGAATTATTAATCAAGTTATGAAACCATCCCTTGTACAAAAAAACACCAGATTACGTTTATATAACACTTTGGCTAGACCTGTGTTGACCTATGATAGTGAAGCATGGACACTAAAAAGACAACATGAAAGCAGAATAACGGCCTGTGAAATGAGATTGATGCGCAGAACAGCGGGTTACATCAGATGGGATCGGAAAAGGAACATCGATATCTTAAAATAATTGAAGACTACGCCAATTTTGGAATATATTAAACAGTACCAACTAAATTGGAAACACCATCTTGAAAGAATGAGTTCAAATCGGATCCCCAAAGCTGTTTATAAGTATATACCAAGAGGACGAAGATCTCTGGGCCGTCCTATGAAACGCTGGAGGGAAAATTTTCTATAGGATAGTAACAGGCCTTGGCCTAATACTTTGAAGGAAGAAGAAGAAGAAGTATGGTTTCCTTAGGAAGTGAAGTAAAACCATAGATCCCAGTTTTACTTTTACGACACACATTAAGTACCTCAAGTTTGAAATTAGAGGCCTCTGAACAAAATTTGCCTATCCTATAATGAATATCTAAGAATTGGGAAGCTAATGATATGAGTTAAAATACGATAATACGAACTGTATTTTCTTGTAATTTTTAGTGTCCAGATAGTCGGTAGGACTGTAACACGGAATGAGGATATGCAGTTTCTTTCTCAGAAACAGACTTTGGGTTAAACGATTCTGATCTAAATCAAAAGTTGGATTGGTAAATAGCCGCTTCTAAATTAGCTAGTGAGGAAATAAAATTATTTACCATAACTCAGATTCAATGTAAAGTTATATAGTAGTTTTCAGCTGTGTTATATCAGGATATCTCCTCTGGAGTTCGGCGCCAAAACCAATTAGATGGTATGAAACAGGTACTGAAACATCTTAAGATAGTAAAAATAAATCGCTGCTGTAACAATAGTGGAAGGAGAAGTATTAATATAATCCTATTTGTAACAGTACAATATGGTATGTCTGTTCATAACCATGCATCTCCGCGTGGACCAAAATGCCACCTTGTTGGAGTTGCTTAAACAAGCTAATTTAATTACGCTATAATTCTTACGGATATCATCGAGATACAAGTAGTTAGCTCATCGCCTAGAAGGCACCTAAGGTATTACATGACTACGAAAGGCCGGTTAAATTTACTGGAAGGCTCTAATTTAGGCTTGAGGTTATTCTACGAACCCGAAAATCTTCAGACTCGGCACCCATGGCTTAAAGTCCGCCTTAGAGGACTTTTTCCTAAGATTTTGTCTTTCGAAAAAAATGATCGATTCTGGGCGATTCCGATCGATTGAAGCAAGGAACATACCCCTATATTATCGTGAGCGATTTTCAACAGTGGGTACTACTGTATGATTCCACAGATGAATTTGATATCTTGAGGAGATTGATGAATGAAATTTGGCCATTTTTGGTCGAAATTAGTATTTTATTCTTTAAGTTGAAAAATACACCTTGAAATATATATTGCAAGTTTTCCACTCTAAAAATATTCTCTTATAAGTCTGTTTAAATAAAAATAACTAAATAAATCCTTGGCCTCTTAACCGACTGCTGGCTTCACATTCACAATTGCTCATCACAGAAAATTAGATCATCCAGCCAGCATAGGAGTGATATGTGGTCAAAATATCGGATTCCCCAGCGGTCTTATCTTCTTTTCTCAACTTCGATTCGCTACTTAATGTAGCTACCCAAATTTCTCAGGATGCTGGGTAGACCAGTACCATCCTGACCGAAATTCCAAGAGAAAATATATTCTCTTATGGGGACTCAAATCAGCGCAAAACTCATAGCTCTGCGCCAAGCCACCATATCTTAAACCGAACGGGTATGGCGCGGGATCGTACGGACGCCACTATAGATATATATGGTATATTACATAACTTATTTTTAATCTAGTCCCATCCAGTCGAATTTTAAAGAGCGACTTATACTTGGGGGTGGTTTATTTCGGGCTAATTAACGGTATATAAAGAAACCACTAAAGATTATACGGTATAAGGCGTAGCTTATTCTTAATCTGGCCTCACCTCTCCTAGAACTCGCGTCCCGCCACTATGACAAACCATAACAATGCAAATGAAGAGGTTACTAGATACACCTAGAGATAATAGAGATGTGATATGACGTTATTTGTTAAACATCTATCGATAAAAAATTAAAGAACAAAACATTGTTAAAATGGTTTAATATATTCCCTTTATCTTACTCACTGAAACGAGTATATCACAATAATAATAATAATAATAATAATAATAATAATAATAATAATAATAATAATAATAATAATAATAATAATAATAATAATAATAATAATAATAATAATAATATAATAATAATAATAAATGTGCACTCAGGTTGAGCATTAGTTGTGGTTTAGTCTTTACTGTAGTCTGTAATGGTTTTTGTCCTTTTCGCACATGTTATGATGTGGTATTTGCCACATCTCTGTCCACACAACACACACTTGCATTCTTCGGTCGGCTCGTGGAATATCACAATAATAGATTGAGATACAACGGCGGCAAGTTTTCTATTTCCGAACATCTCTAATACACGCATATTAATACAATTAATACAATGTATTTATGACATTAATGCTGATGGGAATAAAATGAAGGTGGCATCTGATATTGCTATCCTAATGAATAGAGCATTGTAATGAGTGCAACGATTATAAATTATCATATGCTGAAAATCAGTTAACCTTGAATACCGGTATACGTTTATTGAGACAATTAAATGTATAGAGAAGGCGTAATTACGTATTGTCAATAATGAAGATATAATTGCCTTGAATAAAATCAATGGCTCAGAATATTAATGATATAGGTTGTAATAAATGAAGAACAACTCGCTTTTAATGTGAGGATAAAAATTGAGTCCAACGCTGTGGTCTCGAGGTCACGCAGCGGGCCCGGGTTCATTCCCGATCGGAACAGGCTCCTGGGTGGGTTTTTTTCCCCTGGTTTTTCCTCACCTGTAAGACAAGTGTCAGGAAGCTTAGGGCCCAACGGTCCCTGAAAACCATCCGACCATCTTCATCTTCCTTATCATTACATCATCATCCTTCACCGGTGTGGAAAGCAAACGGAAGCTATAATTCCCTAGTAAAGCTGCAAAGCATAGCATGAAAATGCTATGATTGCAGTGAAAGACCTGCCCTCGGGCAGAATTAGTATGGATGGATGGAAAAAAAATTGAAGTGGTACAATTCAATCAATAGTTATTACTATAGGCGTACTGTATATTTGTAAACATGAAAATAGTCGAGCCTGGCGTCTAGTGGTAACGTCTCGCTTTGACACAATGGGCCGGGGTACCCTTATATTACCTTTAAGACAAATACCCTATCTGCAGACGTTAAGACACAAATAGTCTCCGAACACCATCCGATAATTACAATCATATACACCTTACTCAGTATGAATATATGAGAAAATGTTGTGTTGTCTTAAATGTTCCTGTTATCTCGGCGGAGGTCTGAAATGAGCTGATCAGTCATCACTGGACGCACACCATGTCCTTATCGGTATAAAAATGTGCGTTATCCATAGTTTAAAATCCTCTCCCGACTGTCGTGCGTGCCCGGGAGGTGTGAGACACATAAAAGTAACTATAAAAGGAGATGTTGAAACAAGAAATGGAAAAAATAAAAAAATAAAAATATGGTTACGTGAGAAACAAATAAGAATATAACAGTTTAGTTTTCATATGAGTAGCTTGCGTATCTATTACATAACTGGGCGAAGGGAAAATAGTTTACACTATATTAGTGCCCACGATGTTCATAAAACCGAATAGAAAATTATAATTTATTAATTTATTTTCTGATCAATTTTTGCATTGTTCTCTCTCTCTCTCTCTCTCTCTCTCTCTCTCTCTCTCTCTCTCTCTCTTAGGCATATTTAGTGTTTATTTTAAACCCAAAACCCAAGAAATGTGGAAGCGCACTACATACAGATTAAAATCAGTTTTATGCTATTAAATTTGTAGACAATTCATTGATTTTTTCATTAACATTATACTCGTAATTTGTTTGCTCTGGTATCGTTTTTATTTTAATTGATTCGACCAGCATCTTACGTCAGGACCGCTTAAGTTTAAAGCTTGTCACCGCCTGCTGAAGTTATGTGGTTCTGATTAATTCAGTCGGAGATGTGTATAATAAATACTGACAATTTAATGAATATAAGTAATAATTCCATTACAATAGCATTTATAAATTGGTCAAATACTTATCTCAGAAACATTAGTAGCGATTATAGGCATCTATTTTCTGTTATAAATAATGTATCAGGTTTCGCAAGTAATTATTTATTTTTAAATAGATTGTTATCTTATAAAGCGGCAAAACGTAATTTTGAAATCATGATTTAATTGGAAAGGTGGACCAACGTTTTATTAAAATAAATATAAATCGTATTTAGGAGGTAATTCAACCCTGCTATTATGCATTACAGATATTTTTGTCATCGCAACTTCTCTCAATCAAAAATGATAAACAAATACAAACACACACACACACACACACACACACACACACACACACACACACACACATATATATATAGTGTTCTGCACAAGAGCAGGTCTTTCACTGCAAACTCAGCATTCTCCACTCTTTCCTTAACTCAGCTTTCCTATTTGTATCCGCATACAAACCATTTATTTTAATATTGTCTATCATTTGATGTCCTTTTCTACCTCTAAGTTTCTTTCCGTTGACCATTATTTCTAGGGCTTCCGTCAGGGAGACAGTTTCTTCTTAGCCAATGGATTGACCACTGGCTAATAAGAAACTGTCTGCTGACGGATGCCCTAGAAAGAATGGTCAACGGAAAGTAACTTAGAGGTAGAAAAATACATCAGATGATAGACAATATTAAAATAAATGGTACATATACATGATAATGGCATGTGTGATCATATCGAAAGCTCGGAATTAGTGGCTAGGGGCCAACCCTGAATCCTTGATGCGGAAAACCCAGTAACCTTTCTTAATTATGTATATATTTTTTTTGAGGTAAAATGATCTCACTACAGACCTGAGAATACCTCAAGGTTCCTATTTTCTAGATGATCGCACGAGATATCAGCTGGGTTCTTTAACCTGCGGTGACGGCCTTCTTTATCCCCAGGACAGGTGTATGATACTCATTTCAATTAAAGCCTGAGTCGATCCCAGGACCATGGTGGCGCCAAAATGTTTAGGCCTGTTTCAAGTACCTGACCCAACCGGTTCGATCCCCTGGCTTTCCGTCGATCCCAGGGCCATGGTGGCGCCAAAATGTTTAGACCTGTTTCAAGTACCTGACCCAACCGGTTCGATCCCCTGGCTTTCCGTCGATCCCAGGGCCATGGTGGCGCCAAAATGTTTAGGCCTGTTTCAAGTACCTGACCCAACCGGTTCGATCCCCTGGCTTTCCGTCGATCCCAGGGCCATGGTGGCGCCAAAATGTTTAGACCTGTTTCAAGTACCTGACCCAACCGGTTCGATCCCCTGGCTTTCCGTCGATCCCAGGGCCATGGTGGCGCCAAAATGTTTAGACCTGTTTCAAGTACCTGACCCAACCGGTTCGATCCCCTGGCTTTCCGTCGATCCCAGGGCCATGGTGGCGCCAAAATGTTTAGACCTGTTTCAAGTACCTGACCCAACCGGTTCGATCCCCTGGCTTTCCGTCGATCCCAGGGCCATGGTGGCGCCAAATGTTTAGACCTGTTTCAAGTACTGACCCAACCGGTTCGATCCCCTGGCTTTCCGTCGATCCCAGGGCCATGGTGGCGCCAAAATGTTTAGACCTGTTTCAAGTACCTGACCCAACCGGTTCGATCCCCTGGCTTTCCGTCGATCCCAGGGCCATGGTGGCGCCAAAATGTTTAGGCCTGTTTCAAGTACCTGACCCAACCGGTTCGATCCCCTGGCTTTCCGTCGATCCCAGGGCCATGGTGGCGCCAAAATGTTTAGACCTGTTTCAAGTACCTGACCCAACCGGTTCGATCCCCTGGCTTTCCGTCGATCCCAGGGCCATGGTGGCGCCAAAATGTTTAGACCTGTTTCAAGTACCTGACCCAACCGGTTCGATCCCCTGGCTTTCCGTCGATCCCAGGGCCATGGTGGCGCCAAAATGTTTAGACCTGTTTCAAGTACCTGACCCAACCGGTTCGATCCCCTGGCTTTCCGTCGATCCCAGGGCCATGGTGGCGCCAAAATGTTTAGACCTGTTTCAAGTACCTGACCCAACCGGTTCGATCCCCTGGCTTTCCGTCGATCCCAGGGCCATGGTGGCGCCAAAATGTTTAGACCTGTTTCAAGTACCTGACCCAACCGGTTCGATCCCCTGGCTTTCCGTCGATCCCAGGGCCATGGTGGCGCCAAAATGTTTAGACCTGTTTCAAGTACCTGACCCAACCGGTTCGATCCCCTGGCTTTCCGTCGATCCCAGGGCCATGGTGGCGCCAAAATGTTTAGGCCTGTTTCAAGTACCTGACCCAACCGGTTCGATCCCCTGGCTTTCCGTCGATCCCAGGGCCATGGTGGCGCCAAAATGTTTAGACCTGTTTCAAGTACCTGACCCAACCGGTTCGATCCCCTGGCTTTCCGTCGATCCCAGGGCCATGGTGGCGCCAAAATGTTTAGACCTGTTTCAAGTACCTGACCCAACCGGTTCGATCCCCTGGCTTTCCGTCGATCCCAGGGCCATGGTGGCGCCAAAATGTTTAGACCTGTTTCAAGTACCTGACCCAACCGGTTCGATCCCCTGGCTTTCCGTCGATCCCAGGGCCATGGTGGCGCCAAAATGTTTAGACCTGTTTCAAGTACCTGACCCAACCGGTTCGATCCCCTGGCTTTCCGTCGTCCAGGGCCATGGTGGCGCCAAAATGTTTAGACCTGTTTCAAGTACCTGACCCAACCGGTTCGATCCCCTGGCTTTCCGTCGATCCCAGGGCCATGGTGGCGCCAAAATGTTTAGACCTGTTTCAAGTACCTGACCCAACCGGTTCGATCCCCTGGCTTTCCGTCGATCCCAGGGCCATGGTGGCGCCAAAATGTTTAGACCTGTTTCAAGTACCTGACCCAACCGGTTCGATCCCCTGGCTTTCCGTCGATCCCAGGGCCATGGTGGCGCCAAAATGTTTAGACCTGTTTCAAGTACCTGACCCAACCGGTTCGATCCCCTGGCTTTCCGTCGATCCCAGGGCCATGGTGGCGCCAAAATGTTAGACCTGTTTCAAGTACCTGACCCAACCGGTTCGATCCCCTGGCTTTCCGTCGATCCCAGGGCCATGGTGGCGCCAAAATGTTTAGACCTGTTTCAAGTACCTGACCCAACCGGTTCGATCCCCTGGCTTTCCGTCGATCCCAGGGCCATGGTGGCGCCAAAATGTTTAGACCTGTTTCAAGATCCTGACCCAACCGGTTCGATCCCCTGGCTTTCCGGCTTATAGCTTATTGCCTTAACCAAGAAATTCGAATGCATAGCGTGCCCCATATATATACCATATATATATATATATATATATATATATATATATATATATATAAATGATCCCAGTGCAGGCTTTAGGTATCGAGAAATTGTTTCTCTAATTTTATTTGCACATTATTATTTTTCGTGTTTACGTGGATATTTATATTATCAATTTATATTAATATGTTTTAAACCATTCTGTCTGAAATATTTTTTAAACAAATGAAGACAAATATCACGATTTGAACTCATTGATATACTTTTCCCTGAACTATTTGCTTCTCTAGTCGATGGTCGCGGTTTCAAAGTCGGCAGTTATCAATGAATTATTAGGTTGGAAAATTCGACGGACAAGTCCTCCGGAGGGACTTTAAACCGTAGGTGCCGAGTCAGATCATTTTCGGGCTTGTAAAAGAACCTCAATTCTAAATAAAAACCTTAGAGCAAAATTTAACAACCTTCATGCATCAAGTATTAGATGTCGCCTCAAGGTGATGTGTTGACCACATGTCCCTTGCTGATATCTGTAGAGTCATAACGTCTGCTTAAGAAACTTTGTACTAGGGAAGCACCCATGTCCCGGAGTAGGACGAATGGAGATCAGTCAATCAATCAATCAACCAATCAATCAATCACTTATCTCGCTGATTCCACATATAACATTATTTTTGTGTTAATTGTGAATCAATTAATACGAGTACAATTAATACATACTAAGATATTTTAAACCATTTAGTCTAAAATCATTTTTAATTAAATAAAGAGAAATCCAGTCTAAAATAATTTTTAAATAAATAAATAAATAAAGATAAATCACGATTTTGCCTTACTAATACACCTTCCTCATGAACTAGACGTATTTGAGTTAAGGCAATGAAATATCTCAGTACATGATGCAATTCCTGTAATAGATTCAATACAATAGTTATTTAAAAACAATATTTTTATAAATAATTTATAAAAAATCATTTTAGAATTGAAAATTCAAACATATCCTGTATTTAATATATTACAGGTACAACAATAAAACTACTAGAGCAGAATTTTAGACATGACGATAGTTAGAATTTCATGCCCGTATTTTTTTACTCAATTGGTATGCGACATCCAAACTTAAATTATTTAAACAATAATTCAGACTGCATGCTTTAAGAATCTTAAAATAATTAGATTTTAAAAGATACCGTCATATATCTGAAAGCATGAAAACAGTTATGGCTAGCATGCGCATGGAATCTGCGGCGTTCGTTATATTATTCTATCTCACAAAAGTTGTCTTTTGTGACAACCTGTTTGTTTTGAAGTAGTGTAAGTAAGCAACTGATATTCTCAGTTTGGTTATTAGTACGTGAGAAGCCGATACGTGCAGTCAGAGACATAGAGTATGCCTACTCAGTTCTGACGCCAGTCTCATCCTTTCAGTTACATGGCGGCACCTGTAGACCTACCTAAGTGTATGAGCTCATGAATAAGGATAATCTGGCGGGTTTTGAGTTAAAATAATGTTTACAATCCTTGATATGTATTTTCGATATTAAAATAAAAAAGGCCCGTGAGGGGTTGCTGATCCCCCATCGGGCACCTCCCCAGGTGGTGGATAGGGGAATGCCTCCTAAATATAGGTGGTACCGGGGAAATGAAATACCCGGGGTGAACCAAAATCAGCATAGCGTCTGTTCCAGATTGGACGGCTATAATGGGCAGGTAGAGCTCAGAGCCGAAGAGAAGGCAATCTACCTAAGAGAAGGCACCCTAAAAACAAAGCTGAAGCAAGTTGGGAGGCTGTAAGGTGGCAATCCCACCATCCAACTATATCTGCGCAGCTCTTGTAAGGCGGCCAGATGAATCTTCTATTACTAAAAAGCGAAGGAGAAAGCCGGACGGAAACACTGATGATGGACCAGGCAAGAAAAGGACAATGATAAAGAATAATTTACTATTGGCAACATGGAATATAAGAGGGTTAAATAATAAACAGACAGAAGTTTTATATGAAATGAAAAAGAAAAAGGCAAATATAATGCTCTTAACACAAACAAAGAAAAAGTTGAAAGGGACACAGGATATAGAAGATCACCTCCTCGTATATCATGGTGTAGAAAGACAACAACGTGCATCAGCTGGAGTAGCTATAATGATAGACCCCATTTGGAGGAAGAAAATACATAGCTAATAATAATAATAATAATAATAATAATAATAATAATAATAATAATAATAATAATAATAATAATACTTTATTTATTCTGGCAGAGTTAAGGCCATAAGGCCCTCTCTTCCACTCAACCAGTACAAATACAAATAAATGTTCGACAAATATAGATATACACTATACTAATTATAAACAGTTAAAGATACAATAAATGTAACAATGTAAATGTCATGTACAAACAACATTTTATATAGGGTAATAACAATAATGATACGATAATAATAATAATAATAATAATAAAAATAATAATAATATAAATATGATACATTATACAGGAAACACCAATTAATATATATATATCTTACACAGGATAATAATGAAGTCGAGTTTAGAGCAAATATAAATTTAGATTTCTTTTAAAAGATGCCAATGTCCGGCAGCCCCTTATTTCTTGTGGTAGGGAATTCCAGTTGCGAGAAGTGGAGATGGTATATGACATGGAGTGATGTGACGTCCTATGTTGCGGTATATTAAGTAAGAGACTATGTTGTGATCTTGTGTTTAAGTTATGATTTGAGGATAGATACTGGAAACGGGATGATAAATAATTGGGAATCGAGGTATGTAGGATCTTAAATAGGAGAATTAGACAGTGCGATTTTCTTCTCTCTTTTAGATGTAGCCATGACAATTCGTGGAATAATGGAGAAATGTGATCGTATTTTCGAACATTAAATATGAATCTGATACACATATTATGGACACGCTGCACTTTGTCCGACAATCCGTCACTTATGTCAGTTAGTAGAACGTCACAGTAGTCAAAATGCGGCATCACTAAAGTTTGGATTAAAATTCTTTAAGAGTTGTAGGAAGAAAAATGTTTAAGTCGCTTTAGGGAATGCATTATGGAGAAGATCCTTTTAGATGTTTGTTTTACTTGCTCATGCCATTTTAAATTAGAATCTAAGTAAAATCCCAAGTTTCTAACGACGTCGGTATAAGGAATTTGTTCATTATCTAATATGACAGCCGGCATATTGCCATTGTTTATGAAGTGTAATAGCCTTGGATGTCCGATAATTATTGCTTGCGTTTTGTTTACATTTAGTTTCAGCCCATATTGTCTGGACCATAAAGATATATGCCTGAGGTCAGTGTTTACTTTGTCAATATATTCATTAATTTCGTCAGGCCTAAAGTGTGTGTAAATCTGTAGGTCGTCGGCGTAAAGATGATGCTTTCAGTTTTGTAGTTTCTTGGTCACGTCATTAATATAAATCGAGAAGAGAAGAGGAGCGAGGACGCCGCCTTGAGGTACCCCTTTCCTCACCAAGCGCCAGGAAGAAATGCGATTATTAACAGAAACTGATTTCTGACGATTAGTGAGGTAAGATGCAAACCAATCAAGGCAGTTTTCCGACAGATGTAGTGTCTTTAGTCTCGCTAGCATTAAGTCTAAATCTACTGTGTCAAAGGCTTTGCTGTAGTCGAGTAGGACTATTGAGGTGAGTTTGCTTTTGTCCATTGAGTCTCTTATGTCCTCTACAATGTCAAGTAGTGCAGTACTTGTGTGATGTCCTGTTCTAAAACCAGACTGATGTTCATCAAGTAAGTCGTGTGTGGTGAGGTAGTCTGTTAACTGTGAGTGTATTATGTGTTCCAGTGCTTTAGATAAACAGGGAAGAATACTAATTGGTCTATAATCATCGAGTGTTGTGGGAGTGTTTGATTTCGGTGTAGGACGAACTAGAGCCATTTTCCAGAGTCTGGGATAAGTCCCAGTCATTATAGAGGCATTAAAAATGTGGGTTATTGTTGGGAGAATAATGTATATTATTTTTTGCAGGAGAGTTATTGTCATATTGTCTATTCCTTGTGCTTTAGATTTAATACGTAATACTGCTTTTTGGCGTCATCAGGTGAGATATAGGAAAAAAAGAATTTGTCTCGGGTAGGTTGGGAATATGACATTAGTTCATCTATTGTCTGTCGTTTGTGTTGTGAGGTGTTGTCAGAAGGGAGGCGGGTAAAATGGTCATTCAACTCATCTAGTGGTAGGTCAGCTGTTTATACCTGAATTTTATTTTGACAGAGGCCTATTGATTTTTAATTTTTTCACATGTCAGATGAGTTGGACATGGATTGTGTAATAATACTATGGGCATATTTTAGTTTTGCATTTCTAACAGTCTGATTGACTTTATTCCTCAGATGTTTGCATGTCTGTAAGTCTGCCAGTTCTTTGTTCCTCCTGTATTTCCTGAATGCTACGTCTCTCTCAGACATAAGCAAGCGGATATTATCAGATATCCAGGGTGCAGGTGGTCTGTTTATACGTCTAGTCTTGATAGCTATACTTTTATATCAGAAAAATAATTATTGTCAGGTTTAAAATACAAAGAGGATATATGACAATAATAGGTATACGAGGGCGGATCGGAAAGTAACGCACAATAATTCTTTTCTGTCTTGGTGTTGCAGCTAGAATGTTGAAATTTCACAGAGATATAGTTTGAAGTTTTCACTACAGATGGTCTTTTTTTCTCAGGTGCACCTCTTGCGAGAGAAGCTTGAACTATGCAACAAAGATGGCGCGCATGCTACAATCGTCCACCTGTAAGGAACAGAGAAGTGTTGTTCGATTTTTGTGGGCCAAAGGGCATAAACCCAGTGAAATTCACAGGGACATGCGTGGCGTGTATGGGGGTGATTGTATGGACCGTAGCAATGTCTCCAGGTGGTGCACATTCTTCCAAGAGAGACGCGTGAACCTTAGTGATTCGCCACGCTCCGGCCGGCCGACAACAGCAGCAATCCCGCAGAATGTCAGAGGGGATGTGCATGGTGTTTTATTGGTGGACTTTGCTGAACACGGGACTACTGTGAATGCTGCGGCCTACATTAAAACTTTGGTGAAGTTGCGTCGTGCCATTCGTGACAAACGTCACAACATTAACGTTAAACTTCTTCATGACAATGCTCGCCCCCATGTTGGTGCTGTCGTTCGTCAGAAAATCGCCGAATTTGGTTGGGAGGTGCTCCAGCATCCACCATACAGTCCGGATCTTGCACCATCGGACTTTCATCTGTTTGGTCCCATGAAGAAATTCCTGGCCGGCAAACGCTTTGAGACAGATGTGGAAGTGAAATCAGCAGTGCGCAGATGGCTACACTCCAACCAAACGGACTTCTACGAACAGGGCATATTGAAACTGGTAACACGATGGGAAAAATGTGTTGAGAAAGTTGGTGACTGTGTCGAAAAGTAGGTAAAAGATGTAAGTTCATTTGTGATTTTTTTCCTTTTTTTTACTATTAAACTTTAAAAAAAAAATATTGTGCGTTACTTTCCGATCCGCCCTCGTATATGCACCAGAACAAGGGAAAAAAAAAAAAAAAAATGAAACATTTTATAAAGAACTTCAAAAAGTAGTGAATAAAATAAATAAAAATGATTATATAGTCATTGGAGGTGATTTAATGGAATAATAGGGTGCCATCCTATACCTGATATAATTGGTACTCAAGGAGAAACAATAGCAAATGATAGTGGAAAAGAACTTCGACAATTTGCAATATTTAATGGATACAGAATTACTAACACCTATTTTAGAAAGAAAGAAATACATAATTACGCCTGGTCGGCTAGAGGATTAAGATCAATTATTGATTATTTCTTGGTAAACAGAAAATTGATACCCTGGGTCACAGATGTAAGAGTATATAGAGGTTTCGATGTAGGAACAGATCATTTTCTCTTGACTTGTAATATAAAATTATTAGAAAGATGGAGGAAACCAACAACAAGAAAAAATTACAAGGAAGTAACACGTAAAGTGAATTTATTACAAGAAGAAAGTGCAAGACAGTTGTATGCAAATAGATTATCTCAATATATATTACAGCGAGAAATAAATAATAATATAGAAGAAGAATGGAGCAACATCGATTGGGCTCTAAAGAAAGCAGCATATGAAGTTCTAGGATTAAGAAGGAAAAATTGTAAGAAGAGAGGATTAAGAATATGGAATGATGAAATTAAAACCGTTATAGAGGAAAAGAAGAAAGCATATTTACAATATTTACAAAAGAAAACTGAAGAAACAAAGAAATATATTATAACAAAAGAAAGGAAGCAAAGAAAATTGTTAGGAAATCCCACCAAGACAGTTGGGATCGATATGTATCTAATCTAGAACATGATCTTCATGGACGACAATGGACTGCTTATAGAACAATTAAATATTTAAATAAATCAGAAAGAGAAGCTGCATATATACCTACATCAATATCAGAAGAACATTGGATAGAATATTTCAGAGACCTGTGGTACGAGAATGAAAACGAAGAAGATCCAAAATGTGAAAATTTGAAAGAAGATAAAATACAAATGGAAGAACTGGAAGAATCGCTCAAATTAACAAATAATAGACAAGCTAGCGGACCAGATGACATAAATTCAGAACTAATTAAATATGCAGATATATTCTTTAAATTAAGATTCTTGAATTTTCTTAATGTGTGTTGGGGGAATCATAATATACCAGCAACATGGAGGCAAGGTACAGTAAAACCAATTTACAAGAAAGGAGAAAGAAACCAACTTTATAATTACAAAGGCATTACCCTCCTAAATAGTGGATATAAAATCTATGCTAGAATAATAGCAAAACGAATACAACGAATTACTGAAGTAACACTAGCAGAAGAACAAAACGGGTTCCGAAAAGGAAGATCTTGTACCGATGGAGTATTTGCCCTGAATCAGATAATAAACAAAAGACAAGAAGAAAACCTAGAAACACATTTGTTATTTATAAACTTAGATAAAGCATTTGATCGAGTAAACAGGGAAATATTGTGGAATATCCTAAAAGAAAAAGGCCTCCCTATTCAGATTATAGGAACTGTTAAGAGCTTGTACTATGGAATAAATATTTGTATTGACCCTCAGTTGACTAAAAATAAGAATTTTTTTCTAATTAAGCAAGGAGTACGACAAGGGTGTTCACTCTCACCTATATTATTTAATATTTATCTGGACGATATCCTAAAAAATGGAAGAAGGTTTTAACTAATGAAGGAATATTAATTGATAATAAAGATAAAATAAATGCTTTATTATTCGCTGACGATGTTGTAGGCCTACTTTTAGCAGAAACTGAAAATGAGCTCCAAATGTTAGCATATAAATTTAAATTAATAGCCAATAGATATAATTGTAAAATATCAATAAATAAGTCAAAAGTAATGGCGTTTATTGGTAAATATGTAATTAGGTCAAACGTTGTACTGGATAACAAAATAATAGAACAAGTATCTCATTTCCAATACTTAGGATGTGATATAACTTATAGAGAAAATAAAGATATAGAAAATAAAGTAAATAAATTTCAGGTTATTTGTGGAACCATAAAAAGAGCCTTAGGTCGGAAAACAAGGAAAGATACGAAACTTAAATTATATAAAACAATGGCTGTTCCTTTGTTGTTGTATGGAAGTGAAAACTGGATAATGAAATCAAGGGATAAAAGCAGGATACAGACTGCGGAAATGCTGTTTTTACGTAATGTGAAAGGATGCACAAGAGCGGATAGAATAAGGAATGAAACTATACGAGAAGAATTAAATATATATAAAATTGAAGATAAGATCAGCGAAAATAATAAGAAATGGACAGAACACTTAATGAGAATGAACAACGAAAGAATACCAAAAAGAACCTTCCTGTATAATCCCAGAGGAACAAGAGATGTTGGCCGACCACGTAGAAGATGGACTCCACTTTTAATTTCGCCGGAACAGGCTGCATAGCCTAAACCTTGTAGTAGAAGAAGAAAAAAATAAAAAAGGGCTGGTTAAGTAATATTTAAAGCTCGAAAAGTAATCAGAACATTAATTTATTCAAAAACTCAATTTTACAGTATAGCCCTTATATATGTGCGCGTGCGTTTGCGTGCATGAATTTTTATTGGTATATGTGTATGAACGCGCTAGCGCAAGTATAAAAACTGCTAATTCCGTGTGAAGCTACAGTAATTTACTTTTTTTTTACGTTTACTGTTGCATCGTATTAACTTCGCATATAACTAAAAAAATCAAAGGCATTATCGAATCAGGAGGTTAATGAACGTACGGTCATAACACCTCTATACATCCCTATTCTGAGCTACATTTTTCGAATCATACCCCGTATCATCCACTTCCTTCAAATCACGGTTAAAATGATGCTCCCATCCCAACTACTATGTATAGGCCTAATCACGGTTAAAATGATGCTCCCGTCCCAACTAATATGTATAGGACTATATATATATATATATATATATATAGGCCTATATATATATAGCAGCTATTTTAAAAACACTACTTTTAAGACCAATAACAACACTTACATTACACAGTAAATTTTATTAAAATCCGAACTTTAATTAAACACATAAGTAACATTACAACATGTGTATATATATATATATATATATATATATATAGATATAGATATTATAAATATATTTTTGATATTTGGCAATGAAGGCAAATATGATATGAAAAGAAAAATGAATGCTTGAGTCGGGATTTGAACTCGAGTCTCTAAAGTCTGTACCTTTAGCGCAAATTATATAATTTGCTTAACTGTTATGTTAGCCGCTAGATGGCAGTCGGAAAATCTTTCCGCTACCTCTTGTGTGAATTGAGAATACTACATATATAAGAAAATTGTATGTTTGTCTTGGAATTCTTGGGTAGCTCAGTTGGTTAGAGCGCTAAAGGTGCAGACTTTAGAGACTCGAGTTCAAATCCCGACTCAAGCATTCATTTTTCTTTTCATATCATATATATATATATATATATATAACTATCAACACTTTTCCAAATTCTGCACATATACATACATATCTAACAACTTTTTTCTTGGTTTTTATCCCTCCCTGAGTATAAACTTTCTTAAAAATCCAAACAACCTTTAAAAATTGTTTCATCCTCTCAAAATGAAAATTTTCCAAAAAACTTCTCTTTTCCATGTCCAGACATATACGCAAACATATTTATCACAATATTATAAATATCACACACAACTAATAAGTAATTAACCCGAAGAGGGCAACTGTATGTCCCTATAACGGGGGGATCAGGGCATGCCCTGTATCTCATCTCAGATACTTTAAAAGAAATTGCTCCCTGTAAGTTTACCACTACTGTTCCATTTTCCAATTTTAGACATTCTTGTTACATAACTTTACTGCAAGAATTAATGAATAAAACCAACTGGCTTACAATTTTAGGCAGTAATCAGATATGAAGAGAGAACCTCTGATAATAATATCTCTTTATTTTGTTTACACGTAGCAGACACAATTTAATCGCAGCGATAAATAACCCACCGCAATGTGGTACATTTTCCTCTTCTTGAGAAAGTAAAATATTGAGTAATCTTTTATATTTATGCGTGCATATGATAGCTTAAAGTCTGAAGATAGAAACAAACCCTCTCCTATTTTTTTGTTATTTTTATTGAAATTAAAAGCTAACAAGTAGTTCCACTCCATGTGCGGATAATGTTTACCCTTCTACAGATCAGACTCCAATCACGTTCGTAGACACGACATTAGTAAAAAATAAGAAATAAAAATAACCTGATGTTGAAACAGTGATTACTGTTTAAATCGTGAATTGATGACTATCACGTGTATCAGAGTTTGATAAGGATCTGCATAATCTTAGGCCACTAATGGACTCCACTTCAGAGCTCTTAAAGGCAATTTTCGACAGTTTGGCATAGGATGCATTTTTAATCCCCTTCCGGCGATCGGCCGGCACATGGGGACGATATAAATAGGTAGGCAAATGCCTCTCTTCCCCGTGGAGATAGTGATGGTAAAAATACATCCACTCCGTGATACGTCCATTTCCTCCTGCTTGGATACACGTGCTCTCGACAGGAATCCACGCTGTGTTCATTCAGGCGGAAATGTATGCCAGAAATATCTCTTCTCAGTTAGAGGCCAAGGTTTCCCATTTCTGATTCTCTTGCCCACTTTCTCAGTTCAATTAAATTGTAATATATTGCTTATTTATAGCATGTTTGATTCTATAAATTTTGTCACAAAAAACTTGAATAAACTATGCTAATTCCTCAGAAAGTCAAATATGTTGTCCGAATTTGTTGGTTTACGGAACGTATTATTCCATTTTTAATTACGACATATGTATATAGTGTACCAGTACAATTGGAGGGCTTTTTTGATTGTGAAAATATAGAAATATATTCTAGTAAGCAAGTAATTGCCGACAGCGGCGTTTTAAGTTATTTGGGGGTGTTTGAAGATTGTATGAATAACTGTTAGGGGCTTGTAGAAATATGAGTAACTGTTAAGTTTATAATGTTGAGTGATTCCGGGTTCTGTGGCCGTGGTCCATAGTTACTTAGTAGAGCTTCCGACCAGGAAACACGCCTAGAAGCACTCGCCACTGAAGATGCCCTCCGCAGTTGAGGGCGAAACGTCTGGTATCAACACCAACTATGGACCACGGCCACAGAACCCGGAATCACTCAACATTATGATTACCGGCCGTGAAAGCCTGCATTCAACTGTTAAGTTTATTGTCTGGTCATGTGTTTTGGAAGTCGGTAGGTTTTAAAGACAATTATATTACTGTCTTAGACTCTACGCAAATTCTCAAGGTTAAAACTCAGAAAGGGAACATCGATATTGTTAGGGGGAGATGCAAACAATACTTTATTGCTTTTAAGAAATTTCAAACGAAAAAAAAAGTAACCTTCAAAAAAACATAGCGGGCAGCTAGAGAGATGATTGACCTCAAGTAACTTGGAAAGGAAGAAAGTCATGTAAAATGCCACGCCCTAAATTTAGTAGGCCTATATCGACTTGCACATGTAGCCTATAGAGGTGTGTCAAAAGATTTATTTTATCCAATGAAAATTTTGCATAGAAATTGTAATGGCGATGGAAAAATAAGTCAAATCAACGACTTTCTTAAGTATTTAATATAAAATGTTATGAAGTTAAAAATCAAAGCAATGAGGAGCGAGTGCTCCCTTATTGTCAGTAGTCAAGCAAGTGGGGCGAGTGCTCCCATCCGAAGTACATAGCAAGAGAAACGAGTGTTCCCCGATAGTCAAAGTGCGTGGAGCGAACGTTTCAATTAGGAGAACGTACAAAGAAAGATCCGCGATAAGCATTATTAAAACTTAGTCGTGGGTTTGGCCATTTCTGAGCCAGGTTTTAAGGGTAAAGTGTATGCTTTACTATTGAGGAAAAATAAAATTAATAAAATCCTTCTATCACGTTGCCTGATATTAGTTTTATCACTAATTACCTTATATAAATCCTTATCTATCACCGGCTAAAATCATAAAGTTCAGCCCGACTGTAGAGAAAGCCAAGTTCTTCCTGTTACAATAGTTACATTGCGAGAAAACATATGCAATTACTAGATCCACTTTCAAATTTTAGGTAAAACCCCATTCCTAACGTTCGGATTTTGCTCAATTTGTACATTATCTATCTCGTTTTATTTAAATGGTATTCAGTATAACTAGTTTCGTCTATGTTCACAAAAAATATCTCAAATGGATTCTGAAATAATAGGTCTTAAAATGTCAATTGCGAGAATCCGCGGCTAAATATCTTCAATGGTTTCTGAGTCATAAAATGTCATAATTTAATATTCGCGAAAATTCACTAGGTAGCCGTCCATCCGTTTGTTGACAGCATTTCTGCCGTCCAGTGTGCTGTTTGCTGGGAAAGTTTTTCATCCATGGACAACTTGGAGAACCTACTTATTGTAACTAACTCTGGCATTATCAGACCCTTAGATCTGCTTCCCTCAAATCATGGTTAATATTATTCTCCCACCTCATTCTTGGTCTAGCTACTGGGCGTTTTCCCTCTGGTTTTTCTACTAGAAGCTTCGATGACCCACTTTTATTGCCCATTCATGCCACTTGTACTGCCTATCCTAATCTATGAGACTTAAATATACTTATTATATCTGATTTCTTATAAAGATCATATAGCTCGCTGTTAAGTAGTCCTCTCCATTTGCCTGTCGATTCATCCCTCTCTGGTCCAAATATTTTCCTAACAACTTTATTCTCAAATACTCGTAATATTTTTTTCCTCCCTTAATGTAAGAGTAAATGTTTCGCATTCATATAATATAACTGAGAGAATAACAGTTCTATATTTTTTCAGTTTCACGTTTTTTTTAAAGTTAGGACAAGAATTCTTTGAATGAATAATATAATGAATTTCCAGCATTGAGCCTGTGTTAAATTTATTTGTGTATCTAATTTCTATTTGTAATTATCGTTCCTATATCTTCTTCAAAATTTCCATAATTTGTCATTAACAGTCCAATATCCATTATATAATGTAGCCTATTGCTATGTGTGAACACATATTAAGTTTTATTGATGTTTATTTCCAGACTCATTTTCTTAGTGTTACTCAATACAGTATGCGTGTTAGTCCTTAGTATCACCTCACTATCCACAATATTACTACATCATCATCATAAACTACCAGCTTATTATTACCTCTGAGTTGTAGGCCCTTTTCATCCTCTAAACATTTGATAGTAAGAATTAGCACAAAATTAAATAATTGAGGAGATAGTGCATTTCCTTACTTTAACCCATTGTGAATTTCAGAAGTATCCGATACCTCTTTTGCCTACACGCACCCTACACTTTGTGCCTATTTGTATTGTATTGTATTGTAAGCCTATGTTTTCCCTTTACAGAGATTTAGGCGCAATATACTATATAACTTCTCCCTATTAATGCCTTTTTTAAGTATACATATATTTGATACACAGTACCAACTTATTCTCTTTTTTTTCTAAAATATGTCTTATACTAAAAATTGTATCTCTTGAGAACCTGTTCTTTTAAAAACATTTTGATGATCTCCTTCTACGTCATCAACATAGGGAGTATATCTGCTAACTAATATATTTACTAGAATTTTGTACGAAGTTGAAGGTAATGAGATGCTCCTATACTAAGCAACCGATGTATCGTGTCCACCAATTTTTATCCCCCTGCTTTTATCAGTTTGCTGGGATCTCATCCGAACCTGGAGCTTTATATAGCTTCAATTTTTCTGTCGCCATTTCAGTCTCTAATGCATTTAGTTCTGTGACTGACATTTCTGCTGTCTATAAATCACCCTCTTGAGTATTCTGTTCCGTATGCACATTTAATAAATAAAGTAACTTTTCCATCTATTTAATATAATCCTGGAATCTGCAATAATATCCCCATTTTCATTCCTAATTATTCGTCATGATACTGCGTGGGAACTGGATCCATCCTGACTGAAATTCCATGAGAAAATGTTTCCCCCTTGGGGACTCGAACCAGCGCAAGTCTGGTATCTCTGCATCAAGGATACGTGCCGTAAACCACTCAGCAATGGCGCGGAACTATCAACTCCTCCTGAATTACCCTTATTGTAAACCTATACAGAATTATCAATTCCAAATTCTAATTTATTCTTTACCATAATTTGTTTCTACTTTTTTGATCAGATGACATTATAGGACGATTCAGTAACTCTCTGGGCATTATCATGTACACACTTCATAAGTAACTGGGAATATGAAAAGTTATTGTAAACTGTTTTATTGCTAGCACTACAGTATTGTATACAGATTTCTAGTGAGGATAAGAACTAATTGCGCCAGCAGTTTTAGATTCCAGATATTCACATCGCTCTATCGAGCATATATTATGCAATAGCTTGTGATCAATATCTATTGTATGAAAAAAGTGTATCCTCAACTGCTAAATTTTTTCAAGCCATCAGTCGTCTTCCTGGTGGCTTTGTCATTGAATGTCTGGAACTTTTTTAATATCTGTATCGGTGACACAATCCCTGAATGTCTTGTCATCTGAGAGAGGAGTTTTGTCCATTTGCTACTTCACTTCTCTCAATTAAGTATCTTTTGGACATGTCCTATACACACTAATTTATATATAATTTAATTTCATATAGTTTGCTGTCACAAACAGTATAACAGGATTATATGTTTTAGAGTCACCATCGCCATGATATTCAACGAATCTGAAAGCACCCTATTTTTCATCTGAGCGTTTCAAATTATTCACAGCTGCTATTGTCTCCATCCATCCATCCATCCACTGTTACCTTAATAATTCTTCATGCATGTATTTTTGTGGCGCTTTCCTTTCTTTGAAAGAGTGCATCCTTGACAATATGTGTAAATAATATTCTGTAATTATGAAAAACGTTGCATGAACTACACAAACTATACGCAATGCCAAAATACGACACGCCCACAGTATAATCGGACCTGAAATAAGTGCACGGGACACTTGGCGAAATCTCCGCTCAATGGGACTTAGGTAGTTGAATCCCTCAACTGACTCTATAGACATTTCTGTAGATGACTTAAATGAACATTTTACCTCAATACCCATGACACCTCCAGACAACAAGACTAAAATAGACATTCTTAAAGACCTATCCCCATCCCCCCATATAGGAAGAGTTAAATTTTACTTTTACGACATTTCGCCTATAGACGTTAAAAAAACACTCAAGCGGATGAAATCCAATGCACAAGGAACAGATAACATCAGCATTTTAATGCTAAATAAAATCATTGACATTATACTACCCACAGTGACTCATATTTTTAATGCTTCCCTTATAACTTCCATCTTCCCTACTGTATGGAAACAGTCTACAGTTCGGCCTATACCAAAAATAAGTACACCTACTAACTGTAATGACTTCCGACCGATTAGCATCCTTCCGACATTATCTAAAGCCCCTGGAACATATTGTACATAAGCAAATGACTGAATATCTCCAAGAAAATCACCTCCTTGATCCTTATCAATCCGGCTTTAGATCTGGTCATAGCACAACCACAGCTTTGCTAAAAATTACTGAAGATATTCGTGAAGCAGTGGACAGACGTCAATTGACTCCTTTAACCTTACTTGACTTCAGCAAAGCTTTTTGACACAGTAGACCACGACTTACCTATGATAAAGCTCAAGCACCTACACTTGTCTGACAGCGCTGTATCCTGGTTCGACTCATACCTGCACGGCCGTCAACAATACGTTTAATTAAACTCTAGATCTTCGTCTTGGCGCAACGTGCCGGCTGGAGTCCCCCAGGGCAGTGTTCTCGGACCTCTTCTTTTCTCAATCTACATAAATGACTTGCCAACTGTACTAAAGCACTGACGTTATCACCTCTACGCTGATATCTCCAAATTTACCTACATTCACCTCCTCATTCTCTCTATAACAGGTTGACAAAAATGAATGACGATCTCATATCCATCTTTAACTGGTCTTCAAGTATCGGTCTAAATCTAAATCCTAACAAGTCACAAGTAATTCTAATGGGACAACAAAGACTGGTTACAACCATTGACATATCTACACTTCCAAACATTACTATAAATAATATAATTATCCCTTATTCTTCTTCAGTAATAGATCTTGGTCTACATCTAGACGCAAATTTAACCTGGCAAACACAAGTGAAACACATATGTAAAAAGACTTTCTCCATCTTACATTATCTTAGACGTTTAAAGAATTTTCTCCCAGTTTCGTTAAAACAAATCCTTGTGCAGAATCTTGTGTTACCACACTTCGATTATTGTGACATTATATATAATGATATAAACTATGACTTGTTGCAGAGACTGCAGCGTGATCATAATGCTTGCGTTCGATTCATTTTCAATATCCGCCGTTATGACCATATTTCCGAACACTTTAATAACCTCTCTTGGCTCCGTCTTACTGACAGACGTAAATTGCACTCTCTTTCACTACTTTTCAAGCTTCTGAATTCCTACATCCCTACTTACCTGGCGTCCAGATGTGAGAAGTTATCCTCTTACCACAATATTGGCACTAGGTCACAAGATAGCAGTCTGCTAACAATTCCTCTTCATAGCACATCCTCCTATTCTACTTCCTTCACAGTAGCCTCTGCCCGCTCCTGGAATCTCCTTCCTCAAGATATCAGGGGTTGCCGCACACTTGGTACCTTTAAGTCACGCTTATACAGTTACCTGTTGTCTAATAATTAATTTTTCTCTATTTATTTAATTTTATACTATGTCATTCATCTTTTCCTCGTTTTTTATATATCTTGTAAATATTATATATTTAATTCGTTAAATTTAGAGTAAATCAAATTACATTATAAATATTAATTGTATTGTATTCATAACTTGTAATCGTTTATATATATATATATATATATATATATATATATATATATTTATATATTGTAATTTAGATTTAAGACTATTTTTTGTTTGTATTTTTTTAAACCTTGTTGAGTGGTAGACAAGGCTTTAAGGCCTTAACTCTACCAGGTAAAATAAAGCTATTATTATTATTATTATTATTATTATTATTATTATTATTATTATTATTATTATTATTAACCTGTCGGGCTCGTTTTTACGTTATAATAATATAATACGATAATACATAAATTATAAAATTGCATGTTTATATTAAATTAATGTCCACCGCTGTGGTCTCGAGGTAGCGTGCTGCCTTGTTACGCAGCGGTCGGGACAGGCTCGTGGGTGAGAATTTTTCGGGGTTTTTCCTCACCTGTAAGACAAATGTTAGGAAGCTTAGGGCCCAACGGTAACCGAAAAGCTACCACACCTATAATTCCCTAGTAAAACTGCAAAGTGTAGCATGAAAATGCCATGATTGCAGTGAAGGACCTGCCCTCGGGTAGAATTATTATGGATGGATACATTTATATATCATGTGCCAACAACATTGAAAATGCATTTGAATTTTTTTTTTACTGACAGTTACTTTCTAAGAGTTCTAAATTGATGTAAGAATTCCTGGCAGATGATTGGGTCTGAAGAAAATCATGTGGAGGATTCACGAGATCGTCGTCTTTTAGCTTACCTCTTGTGAGTTCCGGATCAATCCTACACAAAGACCAGCTGTTATCCACAAGTTTTGCTTTATTCCAACGGCCCTGATATCATTTTTCCATAAGAGAAATTATCTGATGGAATCATGCTCCGTGTTCATCACTGGTATCGTTTGGGTCCACGAAAGGTCGGCAACGACCTTTTATCGCTAGGGTGAAGATTTCTTGTAGACCAGTCTGCTTGAATATAATGTGATTTCCCATCCCTGCTGACCCACCTACATAAAAAGCAGCAATATTTTGTGTACCACGTTTGCATTCCTAAGACTACAGCAATGACTTTTTTTTTTTTTTTACATATATGTTACAACCCGTGTTTCACCAATGGTATATCACGGGATATTTACAGTTTTACAATTGTTCAATTATTGTTCTAGTTGTTCTTGTAGTTGACGGAAGATCCTCGTAAGAAATTCTGCAACGTTGACTGTGTTAAAGTGGAACTTCAGAATATTTGGCGGAGTAGCAATTTGTAGTATAGCTGGTCGATCTCTGGAGAACATGTTGCATTCAGTCATCAGATGGTGGGCCGTCTGCAGTGATTTTTCTGGGCAGTTGCAATAAGGTGAAGCAGTTTTGTTCATTTTGTGTAGGTAGGATTTAAATAGTCCATGGTTGGTGAGAAATTGTGTGGTTATATAGTTAGGCCATAGGGATAGGGACAGTCTATAGGGTATGTTGGGGATGAATATTTTGGTATGGAAGGCATCATTTGATTTGGTGTAAATTAAATTCCAGATTGTTTCATAGTATTCTTTTAATAACTGCTTGCCTCGTGTTATAGGGATGGAGTTATAGTCGATAGTATTTTTGTAGCTAGCGGCTATTTTAGCCAGATAGTCAGCTCTTTCATTCCCTCGAAGACCTGCGTGACCTTTAACCCAGTGGAGGTCAATCTTTCTCGTCTTTTTGAGTACGATTAGCTTTTCTCTGGTTTGGATCGCCAAAGGGTTGGTTGATTTTCTATTGGCTATGGCTAGAAGAGCGGCTTGTGAATCTACGTGGATAGCATATGTTGAAGTTACATCTTTTTGTAGTTCAATCCATTCAACTGCCATTTGAATTCCAAGGAGTTCTGCCTGGAAGACTGAGCATTCTATGTCAAGTCTTTTCATATTGGTAAATACCTCCTTTGAGTTTTTCTCGGCTACCATACCTGCTCCCACATGCTTAGCCGTTTTGGACCCATCCGTGAATATTAAGTAGTCGGCACTCCCTACAGTTCCAGTTGAATCTATTTCTATATAGCTATCTTTGGGATGAATTCCTTTTATTAGTGTTGGCATTTCAGTTCGTTTCAGTAGAGGGATTATAGCATTGGTGGCTTGGCCTCTGGATATTGCTTTAATGTCGTTGTGTAGGAGTACTGTTGGATCCATGGGCATGACGCATGCTAGAGCTTGGAGAGCATTGTATGAAACTGTTCTGTATGCTTTTGTTGCGAAAAGAAGAAAATGTCTTTGTATTTGATTCAATTTGGTTTTAGCCCGTTTGGAGATTTGTGGGCTCCAGGAATCTGCAGCATACAGTATCATAGGCACAATGGCTTGATGATAGATTGTCATAAGATGATGGAAGGACATGCCCCAAGTCGCCTTGGAACATCTGACTAGCATATTTCGGAGATGTAGTATTTTATTTTCCAGGTATAGTGAATGGGGATACCAGTCCATTTTGTGGTCTATCATCACACCCAAATATTTCATTTTATTTACCACATTTAGGCCCCATTCTGTAACTATTGGGTGATTGGCGTATGTGTCTTTCTTTCTGACGTACATAGGCATTAGAGAAGATTTCTCCTTAGAGATTACAAGTTTGTTTCTGCAACACCAATCTTGCAGGATTTGCAGTGTTAATTGGAGCGTGTTTAGTATGTGATCATGGGAAATACCATTAAGTATAATCATTATGTCGTCTGCGTACACCACGGTCTTCAGGTCGGGTACGTCTGCCAGCTCTGAAATAAGTCCACTTACTAAAATATTCCACAGAGTGGGACCTGATACAGATCCTTGGGGGCATCCTTTGGTGACGTTCTTACTCGTTGAAGAGTTTCCTTGTCTGAAGTAAGCTGTACGGTCATGTAGGAAGTCCACTATGATATTATAGATGTTTGAAGGACAGTTTATTTCTCGTAAACGCGCTTTGATACTTGGGTGCCAAGCATTGTCAAAGGCGCCACTGATATCCAGGGAAAGGAGGCAGGATTTCATCCCCTTACTTCTACTTTGGTGTACGAAATCTGAGACAGCTTTGATGGCATCAGAAGAGGATTTTCCAACGATGAAGCCATATTGTTGTGGGGGAATGAGTGTCTTCTCTTGGAGAAAGAAGTTGAGTCTTTCCATCACCAATTTTTCCAAACATTTTCCGGGGATAGATAGTAGGCTGATTCCTCTGTATCCAGTGACGGATAGCAGCTTTCTCCTGTCTGACTTAGGGATAGCTATTACTCTTGCCTCTTTCCAGACTTTCGGGAAGCAACCTAAATGTAGACATTTATTAAAAACTATCTTCCAGAATTTTGGTAAGGTCTGATGTATGTTTTTAATAATAGTTCCATCAATTCCGTCGGGGCCTGGACATTTCTTTTCATTTACATTGTTTATTATTTCTTCTACTTCGTGAGATGCGAACTCTGGCTCTTGTAGTGTGTTCAGGGCTACGCAGTCTCGGTTAGATTCTCTGATGAGTCTCTGCACATCGTTATCGAGATCTGGAATGTCATCTGGCAGGAATATATCGAGGAGTGCTTTGGCTGTGTCTTTCTCTGATAAGGTTGGAGTTCCATCGATTAAAGTAAGAGTGGAAGAAGGTGTGCTTTTCGCGAAGTCATTTTTGCAGTGCCTGTAGATTTTCCAAGGCGATTTCCTACTGTGTTCTGTGCAGAAACGTTCCCATGATTCTCGCTTAGCTTTATTTAATTCAAGTTTATACTGGTTTTTGAGAGCATTATATTTAGATGTATATAATTCTTTGAGCTTCGGGTGTTTACTTCTCTTGGCCCTTCGTTTTGCTGCATTAGTATGTTTTCTGAGAGAGTTTAGTTCTACAGACCACCAGGGTTTAAATTTATTTGTTGGTAGAAACGGTGGAAAGCAATGTTTGTTGATTTCGTTTAGTTCTTGCCACATTGTAGTGATGGTTTCATCTAGTTGTTTTTAGAGGTGGCATTATGTATTTGTAGCAACCATTGTTTGCCACTTTCATTGAGTTTATTTTGGAATAATTTCCAATGGCCTACTTGCGTGGCAAACTTTCTGGTAGAATTAGTGTTCTGCCGGAATAAGTTGGAGTTGGAAGTGTGATACAACAGTTCAAAAGTTATGATATTGTGATCTGATTGAGCCTCCTCTTCGCTAACTAGCCATTTGTTTATTCTGTGCGCTATGTTCCTAGAAGCAACAGTAATATCGATCCAACTTTCCCCTTGTGGACCGGAAAAAGTAGGACCGTCCTTCCCATTTGCCGTGGTCAGACTATGTACTGATAGGAACTCTACTAGTCTTCTTCCTCTGGTGTCGGTAGTTGGGCTATACCACATTTTGTGTTTGCAGTTGGAATCGAGTCCCCATATAAGGTTAGTTGGGTTTAAGGAAGTTAAGAAGTGTTCGAAGTGCTGGATATCTTGTTCTAAGGTATCGTAAGGAGGTAGGTAGGAACTTGCTATATAGAGAGTGGGATTAGTTGACTGTGCAATTATTACATCATCTGGAGTGGAGTAGCTGTGGATAAGTGTGAAGTTATGTGCTATTTCTTGTTTGATATAGATGCAGGCTCTAGGAACTGTGTTTGACGCAATGTAGAAAGGTTTGTAATTTGTTGGTGTTAAGCTTGGTATTCCATTGTTACAATATGGTTCCTGATTTAGTAGAATATCTACATTATTTTTATTCAGGAGCATTGATAAGTTTGCCATAGCTGCTTTGCAGTGGTGAGTATTAAGTTGGGCAAAAATGAGATTATCCATGTTAGTAATCTGTGTTGTTGATAATTATAGACTTTATTCTTTGCAATCTAGGGCAGTCGTGGCTAAAGGTGCTATGGTTTGTATCTAGCTTCTTATTGTTGTTTTGGATGTAGGAATTGGCTTTAATGCAGTTAGTACATCGTGGACTTTGTGGGTTATCGCAATTTTTCCAGTAATGATCTCCGGCACATTTTGAGCACTTCTGTTGCTCCGAACAAAATTTTGCTGTATGGCCAAAGCCTAGGCACTGAAAGCATCTAGTTACAACAATAAAGTCTTCAACACCACACATACTCCACTTCAGTTTCACTCTTTGGTGTTTCATGATTTCTCTTCTTATGCGGGGGCTAACCTCTATAGCTATATGTCTGGAGTCTTCAAACTTAGCTTTGGTGAACTTTACATTTATTATAGGTTCTTCTATTTGAGTTAGGTTGTTTTGTTGCAGTAGGATGTCTTTTATTTCAGAGTTATCTATATCGTTAGGGACATTTTTTAACAATAAGGTTGGTAGTTTTTTCTTAGGATGTTCTATTGAGAAATTATCTAATTTCTTTAATTCGTTTTCTAAGATTTCACATTCTTCCTTATTATTGCATTCCACTAGCAGGGTGTTATTTGCTAGATTTTTCATTTTACTTATCCCTACTTTTAGTGCTTTGGGGTCAATTGTTTCTCTTATTATTCTTTTTACTGCGTTTGGTTGCATGTTTGAATCTGCAGGTTTGATTATCAGGGAAGCCGGTACCTGATGGTTTCCACTAGGTGTCACTACGGGATGGTTGAGGCTGGCCGTCAGATTGTTCTGCCGGCCGAGAGATGTCGCTAGTAGTTCACTATACGAACGTGGAGGGCTTCTCTCTGCTACCGTTAAAGCTTTCCTTAACGTTTGTTCTAGACCCATAAACATGCCACATATTTTGTTCAACATGCTATTCATTTCACTCACCGACTTAATTGCCTCTTCTTTTAAAGTTTTATCCATGTTACTCCTTGAATTCAGTGCTTTTTTAACCTAACCTTTTCTAAGTGATCAAATATGACCGAAACTAGTTCACTCCCGGCTTCTTCCGCCATCTTGGCTAAAAATCAGGGTCGTGGGATGTGGAAGACATGTTAGGTTCTTCTTCTTGTTCGTCACTGTCTGCATTTTCTACTTCAAACACAACATTTTCGGGTGAATTAGGAACTGATAAAGTATCTGAATGCGGAGTAGGTCGAATAGTAGATCGAAGATTCGGGTACTGAACTGTTCTTCTTTTCTTCAAAGACAATCCTGCCCTTATAGGTGGAGAAAGCAGAAATGACAACCATCTCTATGGTTAGTACGCTCCCGCCATATGCACAGCAAAATGCATAGTTTCTTCTTTATTTTTCAGCCATCCTCTCAGAGTAACTGAAAAAGAGTTGCAACAAATATGTGAAGTCATGACTTATCCTGGTTCCCTACCTTTATACCGAGATAATGCTGAAAGGCAATTTTCACAAGAGGCGTCAGATTGCGTTTCTATGACGAAAATATTGTTTCACCACAAATGTAAGAAACATAATTTACTATATTTACATATTTTCGTGGCATTTTTACAAATATTATACTTAAAAATCACTCCTAAACCAAACATTCACAGTCACAGCAACAATATCTATGTTTATAACTTATAAACAGCTGAAGAACATTTGTTTTGTTATTTGACAGGCGTGCCAACTCCTAAGGTAAAATTTCCCGAAAATTTCCACCAAATTGAAAATGTTGGCTCTAAAAAATGAAATGTTACTTTATCTCCGAAGCAAGAATTATTCTGTCATTTTTATGGTGATTTTTAAATTCACCAGGTGGAAATACATAAGAATTAGATATTTTTGAGCCCGAAATATTTTCATCGTTTGCCAGTGAATCAAATGTCATGCTTTACATTTCCTTGGATCATTATCATCCTCTTATCGCGTCCTCCTTTCGGAAGGTCGATTCTAAATATGCCTTCAACTATCTCTATCTTCCCATGCTTTCCTTCTTTTTAGTTATTTCCAGTCGTATTCTCTTTCTCGTAAACATTTCTTCACTTGTTTAATTAATCTTCCTCATGGTCGTTTTCCTTTTATCTTGAGATTCAACAGTTTTTGTGGTAGTATTTCCTTTTCCATTCTTTTTAAATTTCCAAACCATTTTATTCAATTTTTTCTCCCAAAGTCTGACCCCGCTACCACGTCGTGGGATATAGTTAGCTCAAAGTAGGGAAGAGCTTGTTAGGGTGATGTACATCGAGCTTATGTGCATCTGGTTGATGTACGCTTAGCGACAAAAATAATGGGCGGACACATGATCTGGAATATTTTAACTTCCAACGCGCAATTCACACGAGTAAATTAACTGCACAGTAGAGCTACAAGATATTTCCCTTCTTCCTATGTAGGACATTATTTCAAGCGCAATTAGCCCATGTACTTAGTGGCTTGGTTCGTACGAAAGGTCACAGGTTCGATTTCCCGATGAGGTTAAGTTTTTTTAATTGTTAAAATACTTTCTATTTTATTCTGTCTGTCCATTCTTCATGAAAAAACGTAATGACTATTTGGAATTATTACTATAATTATTATTATTTATTTACTAATTCATAAACGGGTTTACAATGTAATAAAACATCTTCCTGTGCCCAAAGTTTTTTTTACAATTTATATCTTCTTTCATCACTCTTCTCTATATTCACATTCCAATTATTCCAGACATAGCTCCCTCAAACCTCTTCTTTATATGATCCATCCATTTAAATCTAGGTAGACCTCTCTTTTATTTTCTCTGGTGGAATCCATTCCAAAGCTTGTAAATGTACTCTTTTCTTAGGCATCCTACGTGTATGACCATACCATTCAAGTGTCTGTATCTCACAAAATGTAATATCGAATTTTTGACTTTCGTTTGTTGTCCGATGATTGTATTTCTGATTTTTTCCAATTTAGAATGTCAAGTTGAGCGTCTAGAACAATCCATTTCAGTAGACATAGGCTTTAAACTCAAATTTTTATTCAACTGCCAAGTTTCTGCACCGTTTGTTAGCATGCTTCGAATTATGGATTTATAAATTTGTAATTTGTATCTATTTTTGTGTTCTTATCCCACAAAACTCCGTTTAACATTGTTATTGCCGAACTGCCTTTTTGAATTCTATAATTTATGTAATGTTCTTGTGTACATTTTGAGTTAATTTCGATTCCCAGTTAATTACATTTTTCACATCCTTTGATACATCCCATTATTATTATTATTATTATAAAGTAAAGTGAACCCACTACAGGCCTCAGGAGGCCCTTGGGGTAGTAGGAGGTTAAGGCTCCCACTATTTCTTGACAATCGGCACTTGTTGTCAGCCGGGTTGTCAGCCCTGCGTGACGGCCGCCTTTACCCCAGAACAAGCGTCTGGTACTCATTTCAGTTAGAGGCTGAGTCGACCCCAGGGCCATAGTGCCGCCAGAAGGTTTGGGTCAGTTTAAAAATCCTGACCCCACCGGGACTCGAACCCTCGACCTTCCGGCTTGTAGCGCAGTGCCTTAACCACTACGCTACGGCGTGCCCCATTATTATTATTATTATTATTATTATTATTATTATTATTATTAGTATCATTTATCATTATCATTATCATTATCATCATTATTATTATTATTATGGACAATGAAAATAAAAACAATGATAATAATAATAATTATAATATTATGATTTTTTTATTATTGTCCATCATATATGGGCTATTATTATGCTGGACTTGACATATAAACTAAATATTTTAATTGAAGAGTGAAACTTTTTCCTCGCTAATACGCAATACTTAAATAAATGAACACATAAATATATGAAGCTGTATTATCTTTTATTACATAAATTTATAACATTATTATTAAAACGTGGTACTGCACACACAATTAAATTTATATCTGTAGCTAAATAGTGTTATAGAGTTTACGAAGGCAGGAATATTACTTAATATAATGTAAAGTGGACGTAGATTGCGTGGCAGGAATTAAATGTTATAGCACTTATAGGTTGTATTTTGCGAAAATACAAATTAATAAAAAGAACATTGTTAAAGGATTCAAAAACCAAATAACGGTACAGCGTACTTAAAACCTTTAACAGTGCGTTACCTCGTGAATCACAGCTTTAGCTTTTCGAGCATTCGTAGTGGGCCACAACAGCGACTCTGCTTTTTGAAGCGGCTCATTCTTTTTGTCGCTAAGTGTACATCAGGTTGTTGTGCGGACCCGACAAGAAACTGAAACGAGCGAGCTAAAGAGGCTCCAGTGAAGCCACGTCAGGCCTAGCAAGTCTGTGGTGGATGATGAAATGCTTTAAAAAACAAATAAGACTCGGACATTTTCTTGGATATATAATAATAAATATAGGCCTATATTCATAACTTTAAGTTTATATAATGATTTTTTTGTTAGGATATTATTTTGAATATCTAACGTACAATGACTTTTTATCATGAAAGACTCCTAATAACCTCACATTCCGTATGATCAAGTCTATGAGAGTAAATTTAGAGGTGTTCGATTATTATCAGTTGTTAAATAAGTAAACCTATATAATAATAATAATAATAATAATAATAATAATAATAATAATAATAATAATAATAATAATAATAATAATAATAATAATAATAATAATAATAATAATAATAATAATAATAATAATAATAATAATAATAATAATAATAATAATGATTCTCTTCTACAACATATTTTAGTCTCTTACCTTATTGGTACTTTTACATCCCAACATGCCTCTTGAACCTTACAGTGGCACGACCTGAAGGATTTTAAACTTTGAAGTACATGTATAATTTTTGACCACACAAGAACGTCCCGGAATGACTGATCATTCCATTTCAAAGCCTCCTCTGAGATAACGCAACAAACGCAACATTAGGACAAAACATACAATTAATTCACTATCATAGTAAACATGGCGAATATTATAATGGTAATTACAATACGTTTCCTGACATTTGACTTACAGATGAGGAAAACCCCAAAAAGTACCGTTAATCAGGGAAGTTGATCCCGACCGAATATCAACCCGGGCCTGCTACTACGAGACAGCTACGCTATCCTATGATCACAACAGTGGACTATAGTAATAATAATAATAATAATAATAATAATAATAATAATAATAATAATAATAATTTTAAAAGTTTTATTTAAAATAGTTAAGGATATTGAAGAGTATGTTTTATAGACAGCAGCAATATTAGTCACAGAGACAAAAGCTTTGGATGTTGAAATGGCTATAGAAAAATTAAAGCTGTATAAAGCTTCAGATTCAAATGGTGTCACATCAGAACTCATGAAAACTGGGGGTGAAAAATTGATGGACAAGGCACATTGGTTGCTTAATATGATTTAGAGAAAATAATATCTCCGAAATGAATAGAAAGAAACGATTATCGTACCAATATGTAAAAAACGAGAAAAAATGTGATTTCAAAAACTGTAAGAGCATATCATTACTTTAAATTTCATACAAAATTCTAACAAATATATTGGTATCTAGACTTACTCCCTACATTGGTATCTACACTTACTCCCTACATTGGTATCTAGACTTACTCCCTACATTGACGATATAATTGGAGATCAACAATTTAGATTTAGAAGAAATAGGCATACAATAGATCAGATTTTAATATAAGACATACTTTTGAAAATGAATGATAATTTGTATAATGACACTGGGCATCAACTGTATGTAGACTTCAAAAGACACACGATTCAATTAAGAAGGGGAAGTTGTAGCCTACTGTATTCTGCTGTACTTCAGAATACCTAAAAAGTTAGACTTATTGAAATAAGAGGAGGGTGTGGGTAGACAAACATATTTAAATGTACTTTTGAAACTCACAATGGTTTAAAACAAGCAGATGCACTATCTCCTTTACTATTCAGTTTTGAATTAGAGGACACTATCAAATTTTAGATGACGAAATCGTACAACTTAATGGTGTATGCTGATGATGTAATATTGCTTGGCGATAACTAACAGATACTAGGGCCAACACAAATTGTATTGAATAACACTGAAAATTTGGGGCTGGAAGTAAACATTAATAGAACTAAGCATATGGGCAGACATAAAAGTTCATTATATAATGGAATATGTACAGTTAAGGAAAAGGGGGGGAAAAAAAAGAAATTGTTGAATTGGCTTAATTAAAATACATAAAAAATAATTACAAACAGGAACGAGGTGTATAAAGAAATTGAACATAGGCTCAAATGTGGAAATTCATGCTGTTATGTATTACAGGGATATTTGTCTTCCCAATTTCTCTAAAAAACATTAACCTGAATATATATAAAACTACCATTCTATCAGTTATAATATAAGGATGCGGAATTTGGACTCTTACTTTAAAAGAGGAGTAAAGATTACGAGTTCTTAGGAACATTTTTAGAACAAAGAGAGACAAACACACAGGCGAATGGAGAAAACGTTATAACAGTGAGCTACAATACCGTTATGGAAAGCCAGATGCAATAAGAACATTAAGTCTCACAGACCTCTATGGGCTGGACATTGGCACGAATGGAATATGAGCATAATGAAAACAGAAGATAGGCCAGTTGCCTACCCAGAAGTTAGGTCAGGAATGAAGTCAAGAATAACATCAATCACGAATTGAGGAAAGTAAGTTATACGGAGGATGATTGGAAAATGTTGGCTCAGGATAGGGGTTTATGGAGAGTTTATATTCGCACTGATATGAACCTATAAGTTCTATAATGCCAGTAATTTAGTTTTGGGTTCAAGCCAGATGTATACATGTTAATATTTATGTATTAAAACTAAATAAATTCGACATAATATGAAATACAATTTTGTACATTGGAAGGATTGAAAATGTTTATGCATTCGTTTCGAAATTCCGACCTCAGCTATAACTCCGCCGTACAGATCTAAACGCATCCATAAAACATCATTCGTACTTGAAACGTAAATAAATGTTCGGTCTAGACTCTAGAGTAAAGTATCCGAAAATAAAAGTGCTTATGTCGGTCTCTTCAAATAGTTGAATTTTCTCCATGCACTATGACAACTTTACTATACTAGATGTTATTGCAGTTTTTTTGTAAAGTCCTACAACTGACATTTCAAATTTATAATGCGTCATTGAAATTTAAAACCGCCCACATTATAATATTGCAAATATCAGCTTGACTGCCTTACGTGCAAGTGATTGGATTTCATGTGGCCTTCCTACAATCATGTTGTGTAACCAACAATTATTCTCCAATATTGCGCAGTGTCAACTCATTATTTAAAAGCAAGGAGACTCTTTTATATCAATGACAAAATAAGAGCATTACATACTTATGGAGGGCACGCCGTAGCGTAGTTGGTTAAGGCAATACGCTACAAATCGCAAAGTCGAGGGTCACTACTTAAACATGAATTGCACCTTGACCTGAAATACTATCTATAAAATTTCTAGAAAATTAACCCTACAAAGATTTTCGCATACGGCCGAGTCCCGATGGAATCAGGATTTTTTAACTGGCCTAAACCTTCTGGTGGCACCATGACCCTGAAGTCGACTTAGCTTCTAACGAAAATGAAAGGCGTTTGTTCTGGGTGTAAAGACGGTCATCATGCAGGTATAACTACCCGGCTGACATCAAGTGCCGATTGCCTAGAAAAAGTGGGAGCCTTAACCTTCTACTACCCAAGGATCTCCTAAAACCTGTGGTGGGATCACTTTACCTTTGTATAACCTTTTACAATACTTAAAAATAAAGTTCTTAAGGAAATTTTCGGACCATAGAGAGATGAACCTATAGGTGAATGGAGGAAATTAAATAACAGCGAGGTACATGGTTTTTGTGGGAAACCAGTTGAATTAACAACGTTTAAATCTCTTTCACTGTGATGGGCAGAACGTGTCGCACGATGGAGCATGGAACATTTTGTAACAGAACCAGAGGGAAAGAGGCCAAGAATGAGATGGACAGTAATGTAATAATTAGAGACCGGATTATATACAACATATCAAGCTTGAAATATGCATTCAAATATGCATCAAAATGTCAATATATGCAATACCAAATAATAAAAAACATAATAATCATTACTTTATTAGATATTGTATTTCTAAATTAACGTAATAATTAGTATTTTTATTATCTATTTATTAATATTATCATTTATCACTGATAAATTATACATTATCATCAAGTATCAGGCAAAAGTATTGTTCACAAATTAAAATATTCTACACTTTGCTACTATTGTAAACTGAAACGATCAGGTACTGTTCCAAATTTTCGGTAGTAAGGTTGTGTCTTCCATCACTCAAAATAAGTTTGTAAACAGAAAAAAAACCGTTCTATGTCAACTGAAGTAATTTGGCAGTACTTTAATTTTTTAAACCTGGTTGAGTGGTAGACAAGGCCTTAAGGCCTTAACTCTGCCAGGTAAAATAAAGCTATTATTATTATTATTATTATTATTATTATTTAATTTGGGTGCTATTCTGGCAAAAGCTATTAATTTGACACAAAGGTTCAAAGCCTGAGTTTATCGTTCAAAATGTTTTCAAACTTTTTCATTTAAGTTTCCTCGAGAATATCTCCGGCAATAAGGAGTTCAGTAGACGGATTTTATCCATTAATTGAATAGAATCAATCAACGCCAAACTTTGAGTTTCAATCTTTTTAATAATTGCAGGTATATGAAAAAAATGAGTGCTAATCACAGCAATATTTTTTCTTAAATACTGGAATCGTAAAATGCCTGAAAAACTTCCAAAGCCTATCGAAATCGTTTGCTACACTTTCGATGGCCTCGAATTGTTCATTGTAAAACAACACATATTTTTAAAATGTTGTAAATATAGCGCGAAAACATGCGTTATCACAAGTGTTTAGTTAAAATATGCAATAAGAGGTAAAAGGTCGAAATATGCAAATGTATATAATCCGGTCTCTAGTAATAATGATCTGAGGGAGGTGAGTTACACAGAGAATTATTGGAAAATATTAACTTATGATAGGAATGTACGGATATATTATGTTCGCGCGGCCTTGAATCCCCGGATCCAATAGTGCAAGTGAGTTAGTATGTAAGGAAAAATAAAATGATCCCACTACAGGACTTAGGGTTCTTTGGGATAGTAAAATATTAATGCTCTCACCTTTCTAGACAATGTCTTTTACAGGTATAGTGATCGCACTATAGCCCTTGAGAGGCCATTTGGGTAGTGGGAGATTAAAGCTCCCACCTTACCACATAATTGACACAAAGTATAAACCCTACATGATGAAGTGATCCCTCTACTAGCCTTAAGACATCTTGAGTAGTAGACCATCGGCAAGAAATGTCAGTTCTGCGTGATGGGAACCTCTACCTCCACCATAATATTTGTCTTTTACTGATTTCCATTAGGGGCTGAGTTGACGCCAGGGCCATGGTTGCACTAGAAGGTTTATTCAAGTTTAAAAATCTTAACCCTATCGGATATCGAACCTTAAGGCATATTGCATTACCGGTATATAATTAAGCTTACGTTACAGCGTTAGTATAGTATGTTTTTTATTCAATATCCCAGGTTGTCATTTCGACATTTCTTGTATTCTCTCCTGGCATTGGCTTAATTGTAACCCACGTCTGAAGTTGGGGCGCCTAGAAGGCGAAGTTACGTTGCCGCCGATGATATGATGGGTGATAAATGATAATGAAGCGCCAGGAGAGTTCTTAACCTAAACTTAACCTAAATTCCAGACCATGAGCAACCACAGGAATAATACCCTTTAAGGAAAAATACTTATGGTTTGACCAGGATTCGAACCCGAGACCTCATGATCAGTAGTCAGAAACGCTGACTACTAGTCCATGAGGCTGGTCGGCCATCTATAGTATGTCAGGATACGTTTTCATTATTAACTTTTGCTTATATCTGATTATTTCTAATTAACATTCATTTTTATTAATATATAACAACTGTAACTGAATGAAGAGACGTAATTTTGAATACAAAATTGAACATTACTATCGTTCTCTTAATGTACAGTACGCATATGAAGTGAATGCAAGTGCGGGACGAGGTACGATGGGGGAGAATCCAATCAAACACGCCCACAAATAAAGGAACAGTCATATGTCACGCGTCAGTGTGATTTATTTCAGGCTCATTCCACTGATGATTGTGCATCACACTTGGAACTAAAAATCCGCTGAGAGGTTTCAAGGTTCAGATAGTACAATCCCTCATGACATAATATGCTGCGTATGACATTTGTGGAGGTTGTTTTCTTCTGAGCTGTGGACTGAACATAGACCTATATCGGTATTGAAAATAATTACCAAATATTATATTGTACCTCACTGAGTTAAAAGATCTAGGATCCGATCACGCCTGAATTCAATCCAGTTATAAATGATCCCGAAGGTCAAAGGTTCAGATCCAGCCGGTATATATGGTATATGGCTTCTTCAGAAGAAAAGTAAAATCGTGGGTCTCGTGTCATAGATTTACGATACGTTAAAGAATTTCAGTCATAGTGTATTTTGTTAAAACTGGAGAATGCGAGTTTGAAACCGGATGATGTTAGGATTTTTTAACTGTTCTGGTGATAAACACGACAAATCTGACAATGTGGCTAATATCTCGAGATGATTTATATAAAGGGGGATCCTTAAACTCCTACTACCCCAATGGCCTCCTACGGCTTTTATTGCGATTACTTTACCTTTTTAAAAGAACCTCATTGCCTGAAATAAGAGGCTTTCTGGGCACTATTTGTCAGCAGTCTTACTCCCATAATAGAATTAAGTAAGATGTTCAAGATCGTCTTTAAATAAATTATTAATACATTTCTTACAATTCAGTCTCTTGGTAAAAATTACGTGCAAACTTTTTATATAGGTAAAGAGAGCTATTTCTTCGCAGATATGAGATCAGATAAAACATTTCGATTCCACTAATTGGATATTTGAGACGGTAATCACTTGGCATCTTGTTTTGATTCTTGTTTCGGTTTAACAAAGCTGGTTAGGAGGATATCAACGTTTCTGTAACAAGGAAGGCGGAGCATCTCATGAAATACAGTTTTCACGACTCTAATTTTATTTTATACAAACGTGTTGTAACAGGTTTTGTTGGCAATATCTTGTACATAAAGTAGATATATTAAATTACCATGTCAATTACCTATAACAATTCCTTAGCTATATAGAAAATAAATTAAGCTTTTTTCAATAGTGCAGGATTTTTTTTCTCAGAAGCCATGTTGTCATTAAAAGGAAAATAGTTTACAATAGTTTGCAATGACAGTATCTATGAGTGAAGATAGTAATGGGAAAATGCAATGAACAATATCACAAGAATTTTCATCTTGTCCATAATTCACAACAAGAGCGTAGATGAAAACTCGCGTGGAACTTTATTTAGTGAATGAAAGTTTTTACTAAAGAATATTAATAAAATATTCTTACTTACTTACTTACTCACTGGCAGTATCGAACCCGTAGGTTCATGGCCGCGCGGACATAAGCTCTCCATACATCCATAATCTACTTCCCTCAAATCATAGGGCATTCATATCAATAAAATAAAAATAAGTTACGTATTTGCATAATATTATTTAACTCAATTTATTGTGTAATAATGTTTTGATAGAACGGTCTTCTATGCTTCGTAAGCTTACAAAATGATAAACATTTACGAGTCAGGTTTCGTTACATTGGAAGAACTACTTCATAGTTGTACAGCAGGCACAGGAAGCATACGTAATACCCCATGTTTAGTTATATAGGTCTGCTCTGTGGAAAAGTGTTGAAATAAATATATAAACCTATAAAACGGCAATTATTATAAATATAGGATTTACTTATTACATGGATGTGGAGGGAAAAGGTAACGAGTATTTGAGAATAAATAAAAATAAAATTTGTGAACAAAATAGAGGCGAACAGACGGAGAATAGAACAGCATAGCCTTTATGGAAACCAGATGTAATGAGAGTCGAGTCACTTAGAATACAATGACGAGATATGTTGCACTTTGATTAATGAAACAGTGGCACGGAGACTTCTTGTAGAAAAAAACAATCGGAAAGCGCCCAGTAGATAAGAGTGGGAAAATAACATTAACTATTATAATTTTGAGGCAGTTCAATTATATAGGAAATGATTGAAAAATATTAACTCAAGATAAGAATGTATATCCGCGCGATTATTAACATCAGCGTTCGATAGTGTCAGTTAAATATTTTCATACCAAATTAAAAAAGAAATCGAAGTATATTTATTTTGTAATTGGTCTCTTAGGAGAATTATTGATGTATGATATTACATTTCTCTAATAATGTTGACTTCATTCATTTTAGTTTGTTTCATTTCTTAAATAATTATTTATAATAAATTATTAAATTCTATCTTCTTTTTTATTAATAATTATAAGTAAATATTTATACGTTACTTAACACAGCCTTAAATTACAACCTAATTATATCTTTAAAAAATCTTATCTTGCCAGGAAAAAACTAAAAAAGATGCAAAATTATAATTAAGGACAATATAATAGAACTAGTGTTTTTTAAACATTTAGGTTGTGTAACTGGCGACACAAGAACAATTAGATACAAAAAGAAAATTAAAAAAAAATGTAAAATATGTGGTTCGATTAGAAGTACCCTACTGAATAAAACAAGGAGAGATGAAGTTTTGAAATTACACAAAGTAGTTCCATTTCTAAATGGTACAGAATGCTGGACTATATAGTAGCAGAAATATAAAATAGAAGAATGAACAATGAGATTTTTTTAACAATTGGAGAATGCAGATGAACAAACATATAATGAAACAATAAGAGAAGAGTTAAACATATTGAAATAACGAAATATGGGGGGACATCAAGAGGAGTAAAATTATCATGTACTTCGGATGTCAGAATCTCCTAAAGAGAAGCGAGAGAGAGAGAAATATACACATGAAACTAATTATTTTGAGAGGAAGTCCACTGTACACACAGTCGAGACGTGTGAGAAAATGTTCACAAGGATGATGATAATATGTTATCTTATGAATTTTTTTTCTGATCATAATACGTTTCTCAGCTTGAGTATAAGAGAAAGCTTTATAGCTTTAAACTCTGCCAATAGAAGTAGATTATTGTTATTAGAGTATTATTATTAATACTTATTATTAAAAAGTTACTATTAATAAATATAATTACTTACTCACTGGCACTATCGAACCCGTAGGTTGATGGCCGCGCGTACATAAGCTCTCCATGCATTCCTATCCTGAGCTATTGTTTTCCAATCATTCCCTGTATAATCTACTTTCCTCAAATCATAGTTAATGATATTCTCCCACCACATTCTTGGTCTACACTGGGCGTTTTCCCCCTGGCTTTCCTACAAGAACCTTCCATGCAAGTCTTTTATTCCCCACATGTGTAACATGTGCCCATCGCACTCTACGAGAGTTTAACTCATTCTTATTATACCTGGCTTCCTATAAATACCATGTATTTCATTGTTACGTAGTATTCTCCATTCACCTGTCTGTTCATCTCTCTTTGGTCCAAAAAATTTCCTAAGTACTTTATTCACAAATACTCGTTACCTCATTTCCTCCCTTAAAGTAAGAGTCCACGTTTCGCACCCATATAATATAACTGCTAGAATAATAGTTTCATGTATTTTCTGTTTAACGTTTTTTGAAAGGAGTTGGGACATCAAGAGTCTCTGCAATGCATAATAGCACGCATTTCCAGAATTAAGCCTATGTTTAATTTCTTTCTGCATCTCATTCCTATTTGTGATTATTGTTCCTAGGTATTTGAATTCAGCCACTTCCTCTAAATTTCCCTCATTTTTCATTAGCTGTCCATTTCCATTATATAATGTATTTCTACGTGTGGCCATATATTTAGCTTTATTCATATTTACTTCCAGTCCAATTTCTTAGTGTTACTCAATTGTGTGCGCGTGTTGTCCTTTGGTATCTCCTCCCTCTCGGCCAATAGTACTACATCATCAGCATAAACTAACAGCTTATTAATACCATTGAGTTGTAAGCCTTCCTCATTCTCTGAAGATTTAATGTCATACTCTAGTACAAAATTAAATAGTAGAGGAGATAGTGCATCTTCTTGCTTCAACCCATTCTGGATTTCAAAGGTGTCCGAAAACTGTTTGCCTACACGCACCCTACTCTTTGTGCCATTTAGACACATTCGTATAAGTCTAACTAACTTTTTAGGAATTCCGAACTCCAGCAGGATACTATATAACTTCTCCCTCTTAATTGAATCATATGCTTTTTTGAAGTCTACATACAGTTGATGTACAGTACCATTATATTCCCATTTCTTTTCTAAAATTTGTCTTATACTAAAAATATGATCTGTTGTAGACCTGTTTGTTCTAAATGCACATTGATGATCTCCTAGAATGTCATCAATATAGGGAGTAAGTCTGCTTACTAATATATTTGTTAGAATTTTGTACGAAGTTGAAAATAATGAGATGCCCCTGTAGTTGTTGCAATCAGTTTTATCTCCTTTCTTATAAATTGGTACGATAATAATCGATTCTTTCCATTCATCTGGAAGAGCTTCTTTTTCCCAAATCATACTAAGCAACCAGCGTATCTTATCCATCAATTTTTCTCCCCCTGATTTTATAAGTTCTGTTGGGATCTCATCTGAACCTGATGCTTTATACATCTTCAATTTTTCTATCGCCATTTCAACCTCTAATGCACTTGGTTCTGTGACTAGCAGTTCTGCTGTCTGTAAGTTATCCTCCTGAATGTCCTGTTCTGTATGTACTGTACATCTGATTAAAGTAACTTTTCCATCTATTTCCCGTCTATTTAATATACTCCTGGAATCTGCAATCATTTCCCCATTTTCATTCCGAATTATGTTTGTTCTAGCCTGAAACCCTTTCTTCTCTATCCTAATTCCCTGATATAATTCTCTAATGTTCCTATTTTTTGCATTCATTTCAAGATCATTAATCTTCTCTCTCAGATATTCCATCTTTTTACTCTTTAATAGTCTGGTGGTTTCCCGTCTAATACTACCCAATTGCTCTAAATTTACCTCATTTGGCTCGTGTAACAATTTCATTTTTGCTAGCTTTCTTTTCTTTACAATGTCGGCACATTCCTCATCAAGCCATTTCTTATTTTTCCTAATTTTAAATAACCAATGCTATCTGATGCTGACAATTTAATTGTATCTCTTATAGCCTCCCATTCTTTATTTATATCAGTTTCTTCTTCGTTTGCCACATTGTCATCTGAAGATTCCAGTACTTCAAATCTATTAGCAATTTTGATTTGGTATTGTTGCTGCATTTCATCATTTTTTAGGTTTTTTAATTCAAATTTTTCAGAATCATCTTTAGCGTTTGTTCCTCTCATAAGTGATAGCCATTGTCTGATTTTCACCTTGACCAGGTGATGATCCAAATTGCAGTCTGTCCCTCTAACTGATCTAACATCGATGATGCTACTGTGCCAGCGTTTATCCACTAATACATGATCTATCTGGTTCCGAGTTTCTCCATCTGGAGACGTCCAGGTGTATTTATGAATATCCTTATGCTGAAATGTTGTGCTCTTAACAATGAGATTATTTGATGTGGCAAAGGTGATTAATCTAACCCCGTTGTCGTTACTATCTTCATGAAAACTGAATTTGCCTCTTGTTGGTTTGAATATATCTTCCTGCCCCACTTTTGCATTAAAATCTCCTAAGACAATTTTCATATGATATTGTGAAAGGCTATCAATTAAGCATTCTAATTCTTCATAGAACCCATCCTTGATCTTGTCATCTTTATCTTCTGTGGGAGCATGTACATTTACAATTATAAAATCATGTCATTTACCCTTTAGAATTGTGTATGTTATCCTGTCACTGACAAACTTAATATCTCGGATAGCGGACAGGATCTTCCTTCTGACTAAAAAACCCGTTCCAAATTCAGGTCTTTCTGTACCCCCGTAGTATAATGCAAAGCTTCCTGATTCCTGACTACCTTCTCCCTGGCCACCTAACTTCTTGTAAAGCGACTATATCCAAGGGCAATTTATCTAATTCCACCGTTAATATCTCTAGTGCCCCGCTATTATAAAGTCCTAACATTCCATATTCCTAGGAACATGTCCCTTTGTTTGAGCCTTTGGCATGGGTTCCCTGAAGTAGTCCCCGCCCGGAGAACCGAATGGGGGACTATTTTACCTCCGGAAAATTTTACCCCAGTTGAACCTATGCCCGCATTTCTTGACGGTTGTATTTTTATGGTGAAAGATCGTTACTCCTTCGACCAAGGTATTTTTTTCGTCTGGCTTATCACCTTCGACCAGTCCAGCATGGGTAACCCTATCGGCAGCAATGCTACAGCAGGCATAGCTCTTGGGATCATTTAAGCATGGAAGCCACTCCACCACGACAAGGTAAAGATACCATGGAGGGATTAATAAATACAACAATCATTCATAGTGTTCTGCTCAAGAGCAGGTCTTTCACTGCAAACTCAACATTCTCCACTCTTTCCTTAATTCAGCTTTCCTTTTTGTATCTCCATACAAACCATTTATTTTAATATTGTCTATCATCTGATGTCTTTTTCTGCCTCTAACTTTCTTTCCGTTGACCATTCCATCTAGAGCATCCTTCAGCAGGCAGTTTCTTCTTAGCCAGTGGCCAATCCAATTTCTTTTCCTCTTCTTTATGAGTTCCAGCATCGTTCTTCTTTCACCCACTCTGTCTAGCACATCTTTATTTATTACTTTGTCTGTCCAGTTTATACGTTCCATTCTTCTCCATATCCACATCTCAAAAGCTTCCAGTCGCTTTTTCTCATTCCGTCGTAATGCCCACGTCTCCGCACCATATAATGCTACAGTCCACACAAAGCACTTCACTAGCCTCTTTCTTATTTTTCTTGCCAAAGGTCCGCAGAAAATGCTTCTCTTCTTGTTGAAAGCTTCTTTCGCCATTGCTATCCTCTGCTTTACTTCTTGACCGCAGTTCATGTTACTATTTATAGTACAACCCAAGTATTTGAAGCTCTCCACTTGCTCAATGGCCTCATCTTTAATTTTCATGTTTATCTTCCTTTCTTTCTTCCCTATGATCATGGCCTTCGTCTTATTTATATTTATCTTCGTCCCATAATCCTCGCACTTGTCATTCAGCTCCATCAGCATGCTCCTCAATGTCATTGCATCTTCTGCTAGCAAAGCCATATCATCAGCAAATCTTATGCACTTTATTCTTCTTCCTCCCATATTTACGCCTCCCGTATTACTGAAGCAATATAGTAAATAAAAATAATAAATAAGAAGTAAAGGAAAGTAATCGCACTAGAGTCCTCGGGAGGCCCTTGGGGTAGTAGGAGGTTAAGGCTTCAACTTTTTATAGTACAATATAATATCAATTATATTCTTATTAAATGAATAACGAATAAGCACGTAGTGTTATGAAATTGTTATTCATGAGTAATATATAGTATTTTTTTCATTTTTCATGTAATTTTCGTAACGTGCTAATTATGTGCATTAAACTGAAACATTTATTTTCATCTGCAGTTCATTGAGGGCCTTGACCTCAAGCTACTTTATAATAACGACCTTTATCACGGGAAGTTATGTTGCTGTAATACTGTTTGTATCGCATCACAAAAATTAAGCCTTTCTGGGTCACGTGTTTGTAATTCGACTATTATACAATCAGTCTTCTAACGTGGATTAGCTACTTTTTTGTGAATAGTATGAACACATTGTACACTCGGGGACATTAAAACATCTTGGAACTGGCGTCAAAATTTTCTCGCAGATACCGAAGTAACATGCAATAATAATTATTTATTTATATACAGATTTTTAATGTTTTCACATCTTTTGTGCCTAAAGTTTTATTTTTCTTCTCCACTCGTCTCTATCCATCCACTCCATATCCTCCAGTCCTCTTGTTCTCATTCCAGTTCTTATTTGTTGCATCCACGAGTTTCGAAGTCTTCCTTTCCTTCTTCTTCCAGGTGGACATTATTCCAATATTTGCCTGGGTAACATTTCTTCTTGCATTCGTCGTACGTGCCCGTACCAATTTAATTGTTTATATCTTATATAATCTACTATTGAACATATAATATTCATTTTGTTTTCTCGTATGACAGATTTTCCATTTTTTTTTTTTCAAATTTTGAACATCTTGCTGCTCTCCTCAAGAAATCCATTTCCATCGACCTAAATTTTTATTCTAAGTTTTGTTGAATTTCCAAATTTCAGTTCCATATGTGACAGTACTTCTCACTATTGAATTATACACTTGTAAATAATTGTTTCTGGTTATATGTCTGTTCCAGAAGATTCAATTCATCATTGCTGTTTTTGTTCTACCTTTATTTATTCTGTTCTTAATATAAGTTTGTTTATCTTTTTTATATACTTTTACTCCCAGATACTCAAATTCTTCATATCCTTTAATATACTCCTTTTGATCTTCTAATATTAAATCTTCGGTTTCAGCTCCACATCCCATATAACTTACAGTTTTTTTTTTCTAAATTTATTTTCAAACCCCAGTTATCGTATTAGTCCAATAATGTTCTGAACATAAACTCCATGTCTTCATATTCTTGACCAAATATTATCTGGTCATCCGCAAATAAGAGTGTATATATTATATCTATCGATCCATCTCCAATTGGTACTCCCATACGTGAACATTTTTTACTCCAGTTTGACAGTGCTTTATGTATAAATATTTTAAATAGTGTGGGTGATACAATCTTGACGTACTTTAATTTCTTCTGATACACATTTTCCAACTTTAATTTGAGATACGGAATCTTTATACACATTTTTATTGCATTAATAATTTATCGTTTATGGTCATATCTCTAATGCTTCCCACAACTTTTGAAAGATACGATGTCATATGCCTTTTATAAATCCACAAATGTGAAATGAACTTGTTGTTTGTTGTTATTATTAGTATTTTAAATCAATTGTTTTACCACAAATATGTTATCAATTGTAGATGTCTCAGACCTAAAGCCTGTTTGTACTTCATTCCCCTTATGTTTATAATTCTCTTCCAAATAGTATTTGATTATATTCCATATATATACGGCTAAAAACATCCATTACAGTGCAATAATTAGTTATTGCACTCATCTTTTCTTCCTTTCTTATGAATGATTGATATCAACCAAGTCTTCCATTTTACTGGTACATCTTCGATATTTAATATTAAATTTATCAGTTCTCACTCAATGACAAATTAAATTTGAAGAGAAAAATATATGCCTAAATCGGGATTTGAACCCGATATTGGATATTTGGTATTGAGATATTGGGTTCAAATCCCGATTTAGGCATATATATTTTTCTTCAAATTTAATTGGTTCATCTTCTCCGTTTAGGCATCTCTCAAAAAGGCACTTTAATTAAAATATTTTCTGGTACCATGTTTAATTAATCCTGGCTGTACTCCTTCTTCCCCACAAGCCGTTCCATTTTTTAAACTTCCAATTGCTATCTCTACTGTCTCAATATATATGTATATATATATATATATATATATATATATATATACTAATATATACTCGTTCTGTTTTGATCATCAGTTTTCTCTACAATTCCACTTAAAAATATAATAATAATACTTTCAAGAACAAGAAAGCAGTTCATATTATATATTTGCTAAACTGAAGTCTAAACGCGGGTTGTAAGGGGTAGTGACGTGTGTATAACCTCTCCTACCCAATTCTCATCCTCACCTTCTCGTGGTACAACCCGTTTTCACAAACGAGGCTCTGAGGACCGAGTCACGGCGGTATAACCGTTCCATCAGGTACTGAGTAAATGCGGTATCCTAATGTCTGTCCAGAGACTAAAAGGTAGCAGCCCTACCACTGGACTACTTAGCGTCGGGCCAGTAACCTGTCCTAAGGAACTTCAAAACTACTTTCAAGTCTCAACACGAAAAAAGTCACAAAAATAGCTTTTCAAGTTGCGTTTAGACTTCATCATCATCATCATCATAGTACATTCACGAATTTAGGCCATTTGTTGACCTGTTTCGGCCTCAAGAGAAACACCATCCAGAAGTCTTTTGAGTGGACGTCCTGGTCTTCTTCTTCCTGCGGGTTGATATCTTAACATTAGTTTGGGTATTCTGTGATCTTCCATTCGATGAACATGTTGTATCCATCTTGATTATAAGTCAAGATGGATACAACATGTTCATCGAATGGAAGATCACAGAATACCCAAACTAATGTTAAGATATCAACCCGCAGGAAGAAGAAGACCAGGACGTCCACTCAAAAGACTTCTGGATGGTGTTTCTCTTGAGGCCGAAACAGGTCAACAAATGGCCTAAATTCGTGAATGTACTATGATGATGATGATGAAGTCTAAACGCAACTTGAAAAGCTATTTTTGTGACGATAATGACAAACATTTTATTGAAAACAAGTACAGAAGGAAAGAAAATGGAAAAATGTTTCTTTGAAAATGAAAAAAAAAGAAAGAAAAAAAAAGAAAGCAAATCTTCTGAGAACAGAAAGCATTGTTATGATCGCAGATGTACATATTGCCAGTGTGGTACTGTTTGAGATAATAGAGAATGTAAAATTCAATTGAATCCAGTAAACCTGATAGACATACAGTCTCAAAAAACCATGGTACATTTACCTTGTCCTGGTGTGGAGTGGCTTGCGTCCTTAAATGATCCCGAGAGCTATGCCGACGGTAGAATTGCTGCCGAAAGGGTTACCCATGCCGGACTGATCGAAGGTGATAAGCCAGACGATAAAAAGTACCTTGGTCGGAAGAGTGACGATCTATCACCGTAAAAATACAACCGTTACGAAATTCGGACATGGGTTCAACTGGGGAAAATTTTCCGGAGGTCCCCCATTCGGTTCTCTGGGCGGGGACCAATTCAGGGAACCCACGCCAAAGGCTTAAACATAGGGACATGTTCCTAGGATCATGGAATGTTAGGACGTTATACAAAAGCGGGCCGCTAGAGATATTAACCCATGAATTAGATAAATCACCCTTGGATATAATCGCTTTACAGGAAGTTAGATGGCCAGGAGAAGGTAGTCAGGAATCAGGAAACTTTGCATTATACTACGGGCGTGCAGAAATACCTCCATTTGGAACGCTTTTTTTTGGTCCGAAGGAGGATCCTATCCGCTATCCGAAATATTAAGTTTGTCAGTGATAGGATATCATACATAATTCTAAAGGGTAAACGACATGATTTTGTAATCGTAAATGTACATGCTCCCACAGAAGATAAGAATGACAAGATCAAGCATGAGCTCTATGAAGAATTAGAATGCGTATTTGATAGCCTTTTACGATATCATATGAAATGTGTGTTAGGATATTTTGATGCAAAAGTGGGGCGGGAAGATATATTCAAACCCAACAAATAGGCAAATTCAGTCTTCATGAAGATACTAACGACAATGGGGTTAGATTAGTCACCTTTGCCACATCAAAGAATCTCATTGTTAAGAGCACAACATTTCAGCATAAGGATATTCATAAATACACCTGGACGTCTCCAGATGGCGAAAATTGGAACCAAATAGATCATGTATTAGTGGACAAACGCTGGCACAGTAGCATCATCGATGTTAGATCAGTTAGAGGGACAGACTACAATTCGGATCATCATCTGGTCAGGGTGAAAATCAACCAACGGCTATAGCTAATGAGAGGAACAAACACTAAAGATGATTCTGAAAAATTTGATTTAAAAACTTGAAAACTATGAATTGCGGCAAGAATACCTAATTAAAATTTCTAATTGGTTTGAAGTACTGAAATCTTTAGATGACAATGTGGCAAACGAAGAAAGAAACTGATATAAATAAAGAATGGGAGGCTATAAGAGATACTATTAAATTGTGAGCATCAGAAAGCATTGGTTACTTAAAAAAGAGGCAAAACAAGAAACAGTTTTATGAGGAATTTGGCAACATTGTAAAGAAAAGAAAGCAAGCAAAAATGAAATTTTACTCCAACGAAATGAGGTAAATTTGGAGCAATTGGGTAGTGTTTGACGGGAATCCACGAGGTAACTAAAGAGTAAAAAGAGAGATTATCTGAGAGAGAACAGTAATGATCTTCAAATTGTAACGAAATCAAGTTTTCGATACATGGATTACGTCATACTGCGCAACCGATACGTCATCGCGTCTCAATTTCTTCTGTGATCTTAGTGAACAATGCCAAATTCTCTCCTACGTACCCCCTTTCTTTTCTTTACGCGCTGTGTGCTATCGCGCATCCTCCTCTCTCTCTTAGTGAACCCTTAAATATAGATGTACTTACTAACATCAGATCAGATCATCTGTTTGTCAACCAAAATGGAGTCTGGTCGATATAGCTCGGAGGAGTTGTTTTGTTTATTGGTCCCTTAGGCCAGGGTGGGGCCACAAGGATCGTGCACCCTAGCCTTGGCGGGACTAGTGTGAATGAAAGAGAGTACGTATGTTTTATAATTATTGTTTTGTTAGATGATCGATAAGACTATTGTTTTCTTTTCTCAACTTATTTTCAATGTTAAGCTATCTATCTTTTATTTATTTGAATGTTATATCTGACTGTTTCTTTACTCTTATTAAATGTAAGTTATCGGTTTTTAATTAACTGTTGCCTATTGATATGAGTATAAAGTTCCAAAGCTTTCTCAAGCGAATACGATTCCCTCTTTCCTTGAAACTTCCACGATTGTAATCTGTATAGCTTACAACATATCACATGCTTAACAATTTATTAAGGAAATGTGAATTAATCTTTGTCTTTTATGGGCCCGGGCAAAGATATGTTAATTTGAGCAATCTATGTTCTCGACTCAAGGTAATTATCAACAACATTGGTACGATCCAGCAACAACTCGGTGCAATTTCTGGTAGCAGAACGCGGTTCTGGGTTTAAGTCCCGGGTTCAAAATGAATGCCAAAAATAGGAACATAAGAGAATTATATCAGGAGATTATGATAGATAAGAAAGGGTTTCAGTCAAGAACAAACATAATTCGGCGTAATAAAAATTGGGATATGATTACAGATTCCAGGAGTATATTAAATAGATGGAAAATTTACTTTACTCAATATTTAAATGTACATACAAAACAGGATACTGAAGAGGATAATTTACAGAGAGCATAAATGTTAATCGTAGAACCAAGTGCATTAGAGGCTGAAATGGCGATAGAAAAATTGAAGGTGTATAAAGCATCAGATTCAGATGAGATCCCAGCAGAAATGATGAAATCAGGGGAAAACACGGCTGAGCAAGATACGCCAGTTGCTTAATACGTTGTGGGATAAAGGAGCTCTTCTAGATGAATGGAAATAATCGATTATCATACCAATTTATAAGAAAGGAGATTAAACTGATTACAACAACTATAGGGGCGTCTCATTATTTTCAACTTCGTACAAAATTCTAACAAATATATTAGTAAGCAGACTTACTCCTTATATTGATGAGATTATAGGATATCATCAATGTGGATTTTGAAGAAACTGGTCTACAACAGATCAGATTTTTATCATAAGACAGATTTTAGAAAATAAATGGGAATATAATGGTACTGTACATCAACTATACGTAGACTTCCAAAAGGCATACGATTCAATTGAGAGAGAGAGGTTATATAGTATCCTGCAGGATTTCGGAATTCCTAAAAAGTTAGTTAGACTTATACGAACGTGTCTAAATGACACAAAGAGTAGGGCGCGTGTAAGCAAACAGTTTTCGGATTGTTTCGAAATCCAGAATGGGTTGAAGCAAGGATATGCACTCTCTCCTCTACTATTTAATTTTGTACTAGAGCATGTCATTAAATCTTTAGAGGATGAAGAAGGCCTATAACTCAATGGAATTAATAAGCTGTTGGTTTATGCTGATGATGTAGTACTATTGGTCGATAGCGAGGAGATACTAAAGGCCAACACGCAGACACTACCGAGTAACACTAACAATTTGGGACTGGAAGTGAATATCAGTTAAACTAAATATGTATTCACACATAAAAATACATTATATAATGGATATGGACATCTAATGACAAATGAGAGAAATTTAGAGGAAGTGGCTGAATTCAAATACCTATTAACAACAATCACAAATAGGAATGAGATGTACAAGGAAATTAAACATAGGCTCAATTCTGGAAATGCGTGTTATTATGCATTACAGAGACTGCTGAGTTCCCGACTCCTTAAAAAAAATGTTAAACTGAAAATATATAAAACTATTATTCCTACCAGTTATATTATATGGTTGCGAAACATTGATCTTACTTTAAGGGAGGAAAGGAGATTACGAGGATTTGAGAACAAGTTCTTAGGGCAAATTTTGGACCAAAGGGAGATGAACAGGCAGGTGAATGGAGAAGACAGAGAATTGCATGGTCTTTTTGGGAAGCCAGATAAGCCTATAATGAGAACAGTGAAGTCTCGTAGACAGCGACGGGCAGGACATGTGGCACGAATGGGGAATAAAAGACGTGCATGTAAGCTTCTTGTAGGAAAACCAGAGGGTAACGCCCGGTTGGTAGACCAAGAATGAGGTGGGAGAATAACATTAGCTATGATTTGAGGGAAGTAGATGTTCCGATTGAGGGCCTTTCCACTTTTTCAGCGGTTGCCCTTTTACCAGCCGGCTGCTGGCCCTTCACATCCACATGTGTCAATCACAGAGGTAGATGATCAACAGCCAGTGTAGGGGTGACATGTGGTTAGCATGTCGAATCCCCCAGCCGTTATAGCTGGTTCCTCAACCTGGAGCCGCTACTTATTGTAGCTACCCAATTGCCTCACGATGCTGGGTGGGCACCGGTCCCATACTGGCCGAAATACCATGAGAAAATGTCTTCCTCCATGGAGACTCGAAGCAGCGCAAGTCCCGTAGCTCTGCGCCATGGCTTCCTACCTTAACCGCTCGGCTACGGCGCGGGACGGGAAGTAGATTATACAGGGGTTAATTGGATAACATTGGCTCAGGATAGGGGTATATGGAGAGCTTACATCCGCGAGGCCATGAACGTACGTTTTCGATAATGCCAGAGAGTTAGTTTACTCGTGTTGATTCTGATTTAGAAATATATCATCCCTCTATTCCTTTCAGAAGATTATCAAATACTTAAGTAAACACATTTTTGAGGTTTCAAATGAAACAAACCAAAATTATTTATCTAAGTCTAACAGAACAAGGTATTCTTAAGTCCTTTAATGTATCAAAAGAAAAATTCTGGAAGCAATAATGAAAACTTCTTACTATAACCGTTTGATACATCAACTTTTTAGAGTATAGAGAATAAAAGTTATCGTCCTCTTTACAAAAATAATTATATGCCTTTCTCTCTTGAGACAGACACTAACTAGGCTAGAGTAGACTATGTGTTGGAGATGCAGTACCGCAAGCCATTACACGCCACCTCCCACCGACTCGCCTAGCGAACACCCCCGGGTACCCATTCGGCAGCCGAGCGACAATTTACGTGCAGACCGCAGCCCACACCTCCGGCTGCATTACGGACTTATATGCCCTCTTCAGCCCTTTTATAAATGTTCGTCGTTGTGATTGAGTGATCTAGTGCCAATCATAACTGGCCGCAGTCAAGGAGGCAAAGAATCTAGTGAACGGACATTAACAAGCCTTTCCCACATTATAAAAGATTTTAACATCATATTTCTCTTGTTTAAATATCAGACAGGGGAAGACCGTATACAAAGCAGGACGCACCCCCCACCACTTTAGAAATTATGAGATAAGCAGTTTGCATGTCTGAGGCATATTTGAATCCAATACATACTGTTACAGTGCTATTGTTTTATTATCGTTATGCAATTAGAAAACCACACATAGAAGGTTTCTTTTCTAATTGTAAATCTATTATATTGTTCTTTAATTGGTTGGTAACTTCATTTTGTTGTAATCTTTCTTGTAAAAGGTTGAATTTATTAATTTTAAAGATCTCTAAATCTAGCTGCAGTTGTATTTAAAGGAGCATTTGAAAATGATATTTCTAATTTGTAGTCGAGTCATGGCTCCAGTTCTATATTTTAAAATTAGAGGTTAAATATTATCTGTCAGAGGTTCAGTTTTGGAGAGTGGAGAGTTCTGTTAGGAAATTACTTTTTTAGATTTAAACAAGTTCTTAGCAAGTTTCTATAAACAGTGTTTAAATTATTTGAATTTGTTTTATTTAGTTTTAGTAATAAAGGTGCTGCATAAGTCAGCGAAGACTTTATCACTGTATTTAAAGATGTATACGTGTCATGTTAAGTAGGAGTGTTTTCTTGAGAAAAAGTGTAGTGTTTTGGCGAAAGGCTGTGGTCGTGTAATATTGTTTTTAATATGTTTTGTACGACTAAGACTAGTTGAATGCAGGCTTTCACGGCCGGTAATCATAATGTTGAGTGATTCCGGGTTCTGTGGCCGTGGTCCATAGTTGGTGTTGATACCAGACGTTTCGCCCTCAACTGCGGAGGGCATCTTCAGTGGCGAGTGCTTCTAGGCGTGTTTCCTGGTCGGAAGCTCTACTTAGAGTGAACGCTGCGGGCGTTGTATTGATACTAGTGGTGGGAGCAGGGTGAGCGGGCGTGGCTCTTGCTGATTGGCTAATGGTCGTCTCCTTGTTGTCCCTAGTGTTGATGCATTTATTTTCTAGTGTACGGTACCAGGCCTAGACAGTTTAATACCTTCCTCTTTTCTGTTAATATTTTCCTTATGCTTGTGTATTTCTATAGCCTCTCGATATAATCTAGGGAAATAGTAGGAAGTTGTGGCTAAAACTTGTGTATCATCGAATAGAATCTGGTGTCCATTCATAATGGCATGTTCTGCTACAGCCGATTTATCCATTTCTCCTTGTCTGCAGTTTCTTTTGTGTTCTGATAAACGGGTGGCTATACTTCTTTTCGTGGTCCCTATGTATGGTTTACCACACGAACAAGGAAGTCGATATACGCCGCAAGTGGAGAGAGGTGGCCGAGGATCCTTAGCTGAGCGAAGGCAGTCTTCTATTTTTCTTGTAGGTCTGTAAACTGTTTTTATGTTGTATTTTCGTAGGAGTTTTCCGATACGATCTGTGACTTTTTGTACATATGGTAAGTAGGCTATGCTGGTCGAGGGTGTGTTATCCATTCTGACGTGCTGTCTTCGTGGATGTATGGTTTGTCTTATTTCCTTGGATGTGTAGCCATTTTCTGGAAACAATTGAACAGATGGTGTTGTTCTTGTTTAAGGTGTTGTGGTTGGCATAACTTAGTCGCTCTGTCGAACAGTGTCTTAATGACACCTCGCTTTTGTCTTGGATGGTGGTTAGAGTCTTTGTGCAGATATCGGTCTGTGTGTGTAGGTTTTCTGTAAACTGTATGTTGAATTTCCCCATTGCCAGTCCTTATTATTTGAACATCCAGGAAAGGAAGTCTTCCATTATCTTCTTTTTCCATAGTGAACTGTATTTTGTTGTGTCTGCTGTTAAGGTGTTGAAGGAAACGTTCCAATTCTTCACTGCCATGTCTCCATACTACGAATGTGTCATCAACATAGCGAAAACCAATGTTCTGGAGACTTGGGAGCTGTTTTTAGTGCTTCTGTTTCGAATTTCTCCATGAAAAAATTCGCTACTACTACTGGGCTTAGAGGACTGCCCATGGCTACTACTCCGTCGGTCTGTTCATAGTAGCTGTTGTTCCATTGGAAGTAAGTAGTAGTTAGTACATGCCTGAATAAATTGGATATTTCTTCTGTGAAAATCTGTCTAATGTAGTCCATGGTCTCATTTACTGGCACCATGGTGAAAAGGGAAACCACATCGAAGCTAACCAGTATATCTTGAGATGTTACGTTTATATTCCGTAACAGAAAAGAGGAAGGTATTAAACTGTCTAAGGCCTGGTACCGTACACTAGAAAATAAATGCATCAACACTAGGGACAACAAGGAGACGACCATTAGCCAATCAGCAAGAGCCACGCCCGCTCACCCTGCTCCCACCACTAGTATCAATACAACGCCCGCAGCGTTCACTCTAAGTAGAGCTTCCGACCAGGAAACACGCCTAGAAGCACTCGCCACTGAAGATGCCCTCCGCAGTTGAGGGCGAAACGTCTGGTATCAACACCAACTATGGACCACGGCCACAGAACCCGGAATCACTCAACATTACGACTAAGACTGTCTGTCAATGTGTAATGCCTAAGTATTGTATGTGTTTCTTGTATGGAATGGGCGTGTTTGCAATTGTGATTGGATATTGTTGGAGCATGTACATACAGAACAGGACATTGAGGAGGATAATTTACAGACAGCAGAAATGCTTGTCGCAGAACCAAGTGCATTAGAGGTTGAAATGGCGATTGAAAATTTGAAGATGTATAAAGCATTAGGTTCAGATGAGATCCCAGTACATCTAATAAAATCAGGGGGAGAAAAATTGATGGACAAGATACGCTGGTTGCTTAGTATGATTTATGAAGAAGAAGCTCTTCCAGAAGAATGGAAATAATCAATTATCGTACCAATGTATAACAACTACAGGGGCATCTCATTACTTTCAACGTGCGTTCAACAAACTTTTTAATGAAGGAGATTATCCGGAAGCCTGGGCGACAGGTGTCATCCAACCGCTATACAAAGGGAAAGGTGGGGCACAGAGACCAGAAACTTCCAGGGGAATTTGTCTCTTGTCAGTGTTCGGAAAAATATATTGTAAAGTACTTTACGAACGAATAAGACAATCGGCTAAAGAGAACAATAGGCTCTCAAAATATCAGGCAGGTTTTAGAGAAGGGTAATCCACGGTGGACAACGTATTTGTTCTGAGAACATTAATCGATGACAATCAGAAAATGAAGGGGGGTAAATTATTTTGTGCATTCATTGATTTTAAGATGGTATTTGATACTGTGGACCGAAGCGCACTTTGGGAAAAATTAAATCGGAAAGGATTGTCTCATAAAATGATACATGCTTTAATGTCAATTTATAAATATGTTAAATTTTGTATAAAAGTAGACCAAGGGCACATTACAGAGAGCAGTGAAGCCAATCGGGGAGTGAGACTAGGTTGTATTTTATCACCAATGCTATTTAATCTATTCGTTGATGATATTGTAGACGTAATGCTAGAAGGAGAAATTGAGGCTCCGGAGATAAGAAATGTTAAAGTCCCAGTCCTGTTGTATGCAGATGATTTAATTATCTGTTCCAAGACAATCAAGGGATTGCAAAGAGGAAATATACTGTAGGAATTGGGGATTGACTGTAAATGTTAGTAAGACAAAAACAATGACCTTTAAAAATGGGACGGTTTATGGTAGAGCAGAGGAATGGAAATACAGAGATCAAGTACTTCAAAACGTGAAACATTTTGAATATCTTGGTACGACATTGAAAATGAACGGAAAGTGGAAAAAATATTGATATAGCATTATTTAAAGGGAGGCGATAACTTAACAGTGTACTCGGTATTCTGGGTCGAGTGCCTGATATTCTAGTCAGCACATTAGAAAAAATGTATGGAACGATGGTCAGGCCAGTAATGCACTATGGTAGTGAGATTTGGGGTTTCCAAAGAACGGAAGTACTAAATAAGGTATATACGTATTTTCTAAAATATATTACAGGACTTAGTAAGGTCGTTTCTAACTGTGGAATTTTATATGAATTCGGGTCATTCCAGGACGACATTAACTGTAAAATTCGTGTACTCAAATACTGGTTGCGAGTAATCCAAGATGAACAAACAATGCTTAGAGTAATTTGTTACGACCACCAAATTAAAAACATAGATGTTAAATTTTGGGCAGACGAGGTTAGGAGAGAACTCCAAAAGATTGGGATGGGCTGGATATGGGAAAAAGGGACTGAAAATCGCAAGAACGTGTGGGAAAATATAAGGAGGAGGTACTTAGATATAAACCAACAAGATACTTTCGCCGAATGTACAGGAAAACGCTCACTGTGTTTACAAAGAGACCTAAAACACGTCTGAGAAAAATAATCGTATATACTCAACCTAGGATTTAAGGAGAGATCAAGGCTTGCTTGGTTTAGGCTAGGGGCATGGAAATTTCTAAAAATTAGCGACGATCACGATATGTGAATATGTCCAATGTGTGGGAACTTTGAAGATGAGATACATATATTAGGAAAATGTAATGATTTAGAATATTGGAGACGTCAGTTATTACCTGAAAGATTTCTAAATTCAAATCGGGAAAGATTTGCATGCTACGAGTTATTGGTAAATCCAGAAAATTGGATAAACCTCGGTAAATTTCTGGACAAAACGCGGAAAATAAAGACAACACTTATTCATGAATAAATATATGTTATCAAAATGCAATACCATTAATTATTAACAATTATATATAAATTAATTAGTGTATAATGCTATTGTGTTATGATTTAATTGTAATATTAATGTCTTTTCTTTATGTAATTGTAATGTTAATGTTTTCTTAGTGTATAATGCTATTGTGTTATTATTTAATTGTAATATTATTGTGTTTTCTTTATGTAATTGTAATGTTAATGGTTTTAGTGTATAATGCTATTGTGTTATTATTTAATTGTAATATTAATATTATTGTGTTTTCTTTATGTAATTGTAATGTTAATGGTTTTAGTGTATAATGCTATTGTGTTATTATTTAATTGTAATATTATTATTGTGTTTTCTTTATGTAATTGTAATGTTATTGCTGTTTTTGTTGTTTATTTTTCTTAACACTAGTATCAATTATTACTTTATTGTAACGGACTGTCAACAGCACGTACGGCTTACTGCCCGTGCGACCCATATTTGTAAATAATATTGTAAATATCATACTTTTTGTCTAATAAAGTCCTACTACTACTACTACTACTTTCAACGTCGTACAAAATTCTAACAAATATATTAGTCAGCAGACTTACTCCCTATATTGATGACATTCTACGAGATCATCAATGTGCATTTAGAAGAAACGGATAAGATTTTTAGTATAAGACAGATTTTAGAAAAGAAATGGGAATATAATGAAACTGCACATGAACTACATGTAGACTTCGAAAAAGCATATGATTCAATTAAGAGGGAGAAGTTATATTGTATCCTGCTGGAGTTCGGAATTCCTAACAAGTTAGATAGCCTTATACGAATCTGTCTAAATGGCACAAAGAGTAGGTTGCGTGTAGGCAATCAGTTTTCGGATTGTTTTGAAATCCAGAATGGGTTGAAGCAAGGAGATGCACTATCTCCTCTACTATTTAATTTTGTACTAGAGCATGCCATTAAATCTTTAGAGAATGAGGATGGTTTACAACTCAATGGTATTAATAAGCTGTTAGTTTATGCTGATGATGTAGTACTATTGGCCGATAGCGAGGAGACACTAAAGGACAACACGCACACACAATTGAGTAACACTAAGAAATTAGGACTGGAAGTAAATATGAATAAAGCTAAATATATGGCCACACATAGAAATACATTATATAATGGAATGGACAGCTAATGACAAATGAGGGAAATTAGAGGAAGTAGGAAGTGGCTGAAGTAAAATACATAGGAACAATAATCACAAATAGGAATGAGATGCACAAAGAAATTAAACATAGGCTCAATTCTGGAAATGCGTGCTATTATGCATTGCAGAGACTCTTGATGTCCCAAATCCTTTCAAAAAACGTTAAACTGAAAATACATAAAACTATTATTCTACCAGTTATATTATATGGATGTGAAACATGGACTCTCACTTTAAGGGATGAAAGGAGATTGCAAGTATTTGAGAATAATGTTCTTAGGAAAATTTTTGGACCAAAGAGAGATGAACAAACAGGTGAATGGAGAAGACTACATAACAATGAACTACATGGTCGTTATAGGAAGCCAGATATAATAAGAACAGTTAAGTCTCGTAGAATGCTATGGGCAGGACATGTTGCACGTATGGGGAATGAAAGACTTGCATGGAGGCTTCTTGTAGGAAAGCCTGAGGGAAAACGCCTAGTTGGTAGACCAAGAATGAGGTGGGAGAATAACATTAACTATGATTTGAGGGAAGTAGATTATACAGGGAATGATTGGAAAGCATTAGCTCAGGATAGGGATGTATGGAGAGCTTATGTCCGTGCGGCCATGAACCTACGGGTTCGATAGTGCCCGTGAGTAAGTAAGTAAGTAAAGTTTTAATCTAAGACCATCATGCAACATGGTGCCAAAAGCTTTTTGAACGTCCATAGTAACTATGATTGAATTTAGGCCTTTATTACAGTTGGATTTTTCTATAGGTGTTTGTACTCTTAGGAGCTGATCCGTAATTTCTGTTTTCGGTCGAAAACCAACTTGACTTTCTGTTAATGAGTTAGAAATTAAATTATTAAATTTGGCTTATATAATTCTCAGAATTAATTTAGAAATAGTGTTTTTCAAACTGATTGATCTGTATGAATTTACATTACTGGGTCCTTATTAGCTATTGAAAACATTAAAATATGAGCTTCTCTCCATCTTTGCGGGAGGTAGACGAGGGTGAAACTAGCAGAAAACAATTTAGTGATTTATACAGAGGTTATATCAGATAGAATTTTCCAGATGACATTGGAAATGCCATCTGGACCTGGAGCTGTAGCTTTTAGCTTTTTTAGAGCGAGTTTGGTTTCTTCTACCGTGAAGAAATCATATTTGTTGGCAATTCTTATAGTGGTTTAAAAAGAAAAGGGTGGTTCTCAATAACATTTTCAGCTTCTAAGTGTAGATTGTTGTCGAAATGTGGAATCTTTGTGACACGATAAATTTCTTTCAGCTTTATCAGCATCATTAAGGATGATATTATTACCATCTTTAATGGAATGGTTTGAGTTTACATTATTTCCTCGGAATTTAGATATATTTTGCCAGAATTTTATTGGGTTGTTTTCCCAGAATTCTTTATTGTTGTCAGTTGTTTTTTCGTATTGTTATTTTTCAAATAGTGCTATGGCCGTTTTTTGATTTGCCTAAATGGAATGGATATATCTTGTGCCTTTTTTAAGGCATTCAAAAGATGAGCGTCGTACGTATCTATATCTCAATATGAGAAAGGTTCATCTCCGGTAACGCTTTGTCCAGGGTTTTATGAAACCATGGTCAATCCGCATTTTCGAAGTTGGGTACCAATTTCACACTGATTTCCGCTGTGGGTTCCCAAACGGGTGTATGCAGATTGACTTCTATCGGAGTGTGATCATAATTTGGTGGGTTATGAATTTTGATATTTTTAATTCTATGAAAGGCTGGCATTGTGGTGAGGATTTTATCTGGTAATGTGAAAGTTTGATAATCAGTAGATGGATATCTTGTAGGTCCTGGTAGTGTTATATGTGTGAAATTCGACTGCCCTATCAGGTCGGCAAAGTCTTTACCTTTACGATTCGCGCGTGAAGGACAATCTCCAAATAGGCGGTGATGGCATTAAAGTCAGCTAATAAAATTGATTATGAAAAGAGGATAGGTGTTTAATTAAATCGTGTGGCCATCTGGAGGGGTGTATAATGTACTGATATAAATGGGTTAACTGGGAAAATGAATTTTAATGGTTAAGACCTCATAACGCTCAAAGTGATTTGGCAGTCGGACTTCACTAGCAGGAAGGGGTTTAAATAGAGGATAGCCACTCCGCCGTTGTTTCTGTCAATCTATCTTTTCTGATAATGTAATAATTGGAATAGGTTAATTGTCTTATGGCTTCAAGAAAGTTTCATTTAGGGGTAATACATGAGGCTTAATTTCATTAATGAGTGTCTAGTTCTGTTCGGCTAGAATATAGACGATGCTAATCTCTTTAAACGAGGTGAATAATTATACATTAATGTCGGGAGGTTGAGTAGGTTCTACTATGTTAATTGTTTCCGTAGTGTCTAAGTATTTTTTTTTGTATTCATATGTAACATATGCTTGTTCTGGTGAGTGGAAGAGAAGGCCACATGGCCTTAACTCCACCAGGCTAAATAAATAAATAAATAAATAAATAAATAAATAAATAAATAAGTCTGCTTTGAGAAGGCATTTTAGATTCTTTTTTAGTTTGTCAGTCATATCATTGATCAGAACCTCGACTCGGTTGCGACGTAGAGGGAGCACTTGCACTCTTTTGTACTATCTATGATGGGCGTCATATCCGCTGGTTGCTGAAGAGCTCCCACTTGGTTAACTAGTGTCGTTGTAAATTTGATTACTTGCCCTATTAGTGCATCCACTACAGCGTCAATGTAGATCTCAAGTTTACGTACCGTGACATCCATGACTTTCGCCATGGCTGACTCGATCCGTTTCTCCAAGTCGTCTGGTACTGGTTCTGTAAGAGTATCATTATTTGCGTTGTCTGTTGAATTAGATAGATTTCTATTCCAGACATTTTGGCTAGTTGTCGGAAAATCTTCTACCGCATAGGCCTAGGAGGTGATGTTATTGTCTGTCTTTGTAGAATGGCCTGTCGAGCTGGTTCAGGAGGCTGCACTAATCTCGAGTAAAGTCTACCGCGAACTTGTCCTGTATAGTGATCATTGCCACTACAGGTAGCATAGAATAGAACGTTCTCCCTAGGGGCGTGTGTGCAGGACCCAGGCCTACACCTCAGTCAGATGGCGTTATTCTTGCAATTACTGGCTACGTGGCCATATTGCGCGCATCTTCTACACAGAATATGCCTCGCTTCCAGCCTGGGTGGCTCGACTCTGAATCTGCGTCCCAAGATTGTTATGCCGTTAAAGATTTCTCGCTTTGTAGTTCCTTCATCTACAAAGAAGTTTCTAATCATATGGGTCTTGTCACCGTTTGGTGTCGTTATTCTAGTCAGTTTACGTAATTTAATGTAATGTTAAATTAACTCCTTCTCAAAGTCTTTAATGTCGATGTCTGTGTCGACCCCTCTGATAACGGCATTCCAATCCGCGGTCAGACTTACTGTCGATTGGGACTTTCTTGCTGGACTTGCTAGTTCGTAAGTTACTTTCCCACCAAATAGATTCGGAGGTACTTACTTTAGAATTTTTAGAACCAGGTTCTTGGTTTCAAAGACCAAAGTCTTAATCTTTGTAGTTGTAGCGAAGTTATGTCTTATTGGCTGTTGGATATCAAATCCATTAAGTATCGCTTTTAGGTGAATTGGATTGCCTTGTTTGATATCATGATGACAAATATTAATCATATTTTCATTCTGTTGTTCATCATTGGCGGCATTTTCTTGTTGAATGACTGTCGTTTGTGATTTCTCGATGTGATTATACTGAATGCATATTAGGATGTTTTCTCTCTGAATCTTTCTTGTTGCGATTTCGTCTGTTCCTACTTTTTGATGTTAACCATTTGCCATCTTTATTTTCTTTTCCTTCCTCTTTCTTGTTCTCTGCATCGTTTAGACTGTCATTAAATATTGAATCCGAGCTAGTTACTGGTGTTATGTGGTTAATACCTTGGTGGATATCCTCTGCTACCAGCACTTCAGCGTTCGCTGTCAGTTTTGTACTGTCAATGTTTTTTTAAGACTTCATCCATAAGCTCATGTCTTTTGAAGTCAGAGTTTTGTGTTCGCTCCTTTCTAGTTTTTATGTCATGAAATTTTGTATCCGACTCTCGGCTTGAAGGCAGTGTGGTTTCTGATGCCCTGCTCCAGCTCATCACATCCTAATCTATGTCTATTATTCATCACCTTCGGCACGCAAACACTAGCGCTGCCAAATAGGTCCAAGGTTAAGTGACCTAAACTCTATAACGATAGCCACTATCTACTTAGCTGCCAAAGAACTCTAGTCGGTTCTAATATACGCAGCTCACTGGGCGAAGCTAGACTTCGCCTTATTCAGTCAGTTCAGTGAGCCAGTTAAAAATTGCACTGAATATATATATATATATATATATATATGTGTGTGTGTGTGTGTGTGTGTGTGTGTGTGTGAAAAAGAACCTACTACTACTAATAATAAATTAATAAGAAAAGTTTGAATTTAACTAACTACTGAACTCTATAAATTTAAAACATTAAATTGAAACAAAAATCACTGAACAATAATACATTAAATTTATCACACCTCTTACCTGAGATGCACTTGCACAATTTCACTTAATCACAAGCGAATAAAACTCTCCACCTCCTAAGATACATCAATCTGCCACAGACACTAACAATTATTCAGAAAATAATGTATAATAATTACATAGAAATATAAGCACGGGTGTCAATATTAAAAATTGTTTACAAAATAATAAGTCATTCTTATATAAAAATGTGAGTACAGATGTCTTTCGTATGAGATTAAATTACAGCAAACAAAAGTCAGAGAGTAAAAAAAAAAAAAAAAAACATTGGAGAAAATTTCAAAACTGATACTTGTACCAACAGTGAAAATATTTTAGTGAAAAAAGAAAACCTAATCTTGGTAAGCAATCGAATTATCTTAAATACAGAATATCTGAAAATATATTACCAAGAAGTGAGAAAACAATTAGCAGTCCTGTGATTAACAGTTCAATGTATAAAATCTAAAGGAATGATTTAAGTAAAAATAAATCATGGGATGGTATAGCTTCAAAAATTAATTAACTCTGCTATTTAAAATCTACACAATTAATTCAAATTGATTTATCTATAGTCGGTGACCATACTTCATTATTTAATTAGCAACCTTCCAATGAAAAGAATGCAGAAAGCATGTTATGCTTCTATACACAAAACAGAAGTAAAATTGTTGAAAATAAAAACAGTGAAAATGGAATAGGAGATAATAGTATTAGTTCTGCAGTAGCACAGAGAAAGTCTCACGGTGATGCTATGATGATGGACTCATGTACAGCTGTAATAAATCCTAGGAAATGTAAATCACAGAAACCTATTACAACTGTAAGTAAGCCAATTATTGAAGTAATAAAAATTACTTACAAAATTTAAGAATATCATCATTTATATAATCACAAATTTCTAATAGTTACACTGTAACTACGGCTTATGATGAAGAAATATATGTTATAACATGCAAGTCAAGAATAAATACCTTTATTGTTTTTGAAGCTAAAGTACAAAATTCAGAATTTTAATCCATGTTCACCTGTATTGGAGTCATTAAAACAGATCAATTATATTTATAAAATAAATAAATTAGGAGGAGCCAGTGGTAAACAGAATGAAGAACCTATTGTAAAAACCCATTTTAAGAGAGATGAACAAAATCTGAATACCAAATCACGTATTGATGACAAAATACAAAACAAAAATATGTTATGATCACAACAAAATGTGCATTATCTACTGAAAAAAAAGAAAGAAAAAACGACAACCAAATTAAACAGAAGAAGGATGATAGTTTGTCAAGAAAAACTTATAATCAGAAAAACGAAGGTTTTGAAGAATATCATTATAACAAACCAAATATAAATGATAATAAAGACAGTAGTATGATCTATGAGAAATGTATTGCAATAAAAGACAGTCAAATGAACCAGAAGAAAGATGATAGATTATCAAGAAAACCCCCAAAAAAAAATTATGATACTGAAGCACATCATTGTAACAAATCACACAATAATAAAAATAGTATGAAATCAAAGAAAGATGATAGTTTATTACGAGAAACTATTGGTCAGAAAAATTGTGATATAAAAATACATTATTATAACGAATCAAACAATTGAAATAAAAACAGTAACCTGAACTATAAGAAGACATCGAATCGCATCGCAATCAGCATTCAACATTGAGCAAGTTAACGATCAACGTCTCTTCTGGTGGCAACAAGCAATAGCGGAGATCCTGCGATTCCCCTAGTGTACCGGCTCCGAGTTGAAGTCTGTGGATCGGCAAAATTGCGTCTGGTGCTGAGTGATAGTGGATAAGTGCTTTGTTTCGTTTCGTAGGGTGAAGCAAAAAAATCAATAAAAGGAGAGGCCCGGCAGCCAATCACAAGTGTGCGTGGTGCTTTGCACCATTCACAAAGGGCCACGCCCTGAGTAAATTACAGTTCTTTCTAGTGTTTATCAGTGTAGGTTCAATCTCACAACAAAAAGCAACTCTAAACTGTGAGCGTTTTTTGAATAAAGTTCAGCTCTATTTTTGTTGGTGTTTTCTAAATATTAGTGTTAGTGTAAATTGGTAAGTACCATAAAATTATGGCGCAATCTAATTTAAAAAGTGTTGAGGTAGGTGTGGAAGCTACAGACCCTAATACGCTTGGAATCTGGGATGAAATTGTTATTAAATCAGAAATTCATTGAACAGCTGAAATTGAAAGCTGATTCAAAACCAGCCCAAATAGCAGACATGATCAGAGGAACTTTCCTGATCATTATAGGATATTTTCAAACCTATAGAGATTTCGAGCGTACAGAGTATGCATATAAACTCACTTGCCAACATATTCGTTCTATAGATGAAATTTACAAATCAACTGATGACTTGATCAGCTACTTAAAAGCATTGCTAGTCGAAGTAAAGAGACTGGAAATGGAAATACAAACAACTGATTTAATTGAGATTGCAGATGATGAAGTTACATCCCCAAAAATCAATATCAAAAGACAAAAACTTTCGGAAACCAAAGAAAGACCATCACAACGTGATGGACCAAAGCGATCAGAAAGAAAGAAACCATTGGCAAGTAAGCCACATGTAGAGATGGCACCAGCAGTAACCACAGAGAACAGATGAGAACTTGCAGATGAGATGGATACTGCTGAGCCATCTGATATCCCTGTAGCTTCCACAACCAAGGAAACTGGTACATCCCAAAAAGAGAGAAAATCGCCTGCGACTACGGCACAACGCAGACCTTGTAGAAAAGATGTAAACCCTGACAATGTAAATACTACCGCAAATACGTCTGAAAGAAACGTAAATGATGCAAGTACATGTAAAGAATCTCGGCCACTACCTATCACTGTAATAGGACATATTGGTCTTTTGAAAATCAATGCTGAAATAAGACCCAAACTAACAGGCGACTTTAAAGTCATCAACACACCAGAAGATCTGCGCTGCTATGCCTCCAAAGTGGCAGACTTCGAAATGCTTAAAGAATACTTTAAAGCAGCAAACAAACAATATTATACTTTCACTATGAAAAAAGATCTGTCACTTCGGGTAGTGTTGAGGAGGCTTCCAGCAATCACTCCCCATTGAAGAAATAGAACATGAAATAAAAAATCTGGAATATCCACTAAAATCCATGAAACAAATAACCAAAAAGATAGCGATCAAGTTACACCATTGCCACTTTTTATTCTTGAACTCAAGAATAGCGACTCTGGAAGAGAAATTTATAATCTAAACCGCCTCCTATTCACTGTAGTCGAGGTTGTCCCATATGGACCCAGGGCTGGGCTAAAGCAGTGCTTTCAGGGCCAGCACTTTAATCACAGCTTTGCGGAGTGCCACCGAAAACCCACGCTGTGCAGTTTGTGCAGGTATAGACAGTCACAAGGATTTCCCAGTTAAGGCTGCTGACCTTACTGATCGATCCTTGTAAAAGTGTGGAAACTGTGGCGGTGAACACCCCGCCCCCTTCCGAGGCTGTGAGTTCTATAAAGTTGCACAAGAAGCTTACTTAAAAACCAAAAAACCGATACCTACCACAAATGTACCTACTCCTAGAAGCTTTCAATCCAAACTGATCCGACCAAATATATCATTCAGCTAAATTGTAGCACCCGACACTGCCACTAAAACAAGTATAGCAAGCACTGCTCAAGCCCGACTTGGGTTGATATCACAACCTTCTGAACATGGACAACAACTGCTCCGGGAAGTTAAAGCTGCTTTAGCTAGCTTTCAATCTCCTATGGAGCGTATGATGTTCATGGCCCAGCTGGCAAATTTATGTTTCGGAGATGGCTACATTCACCCACGGCCCCTATCTCAATGTCATGGCATTCAATGCCAATGGAGTAGATCGTCAAAAAAAAGAGCTAACTACATTTATACAAGAAAGAGATATAGACATTCTTCTAATGAATGAAACATTTTTAAAACAGCGCGACCGTTTCCAAATTCCGAATTATTTCACATATAAAATTACCGTATGGACGGTCCCCTTGGTGACACCGCTATTTATATAAAGCACACCCTTGGCCATAGAGTGGCCACTATTCCAAAGCTCCAATTTATGGAAGCCACATGAATCCTCCTACCAATTTCCAATCGCAAAAATATTTTCATAACATCAATCTATAAGTTTCCCACCAGACTCCTAACGAGACACGACCTCAATATTCTCTCATTTGTCTCCCCTAACTATTTGTTAGCGGGAGACTTTAATGCAAAACATCTTTATTGGAATTGTCATTACCAAAATGCAGCTGGTGTAACATTACAAAGATATTGTCATCATCAAAACATAGAAATCTCTGCATCAAGGGAACATGCATTCTTTATGAACACAGCTTATGGTATTCGATCTGATATTCTGGACATAGCGCTATCGAAGAATATCCCTATCTCTCCATACGTCACTACAGTTACAGATGCACTAGACTCTGATCACATACCAATACTTTTTAAAAACTCACATTTTTATTGTCCTCCCCATTTAACTTAATCATGAACACAAAGACAGGCAGACTTACTCAACACTGCTTAACCAATGTCTGCCGAGTCTACAGAACAATTAGAACACAATGTCCTTTATTTTACAGGCTTCAATTAAAACGGCCATAATACTTTCAACAACACGAACAAAAAACACTGCACAAACAAAAAACACAGATCCCACATTTCAAAATTATGTAACTTTAAAAAGGCAGTATCTCAAATCGAACCGCGATTTCGGAAGCCCCCAACATAAACAGTTAACAATCATTATGCCCTTCTGGTGAACATCCGTCTGCAAACATTAAGAAATGCTAACAGGGAAAACTCCCTTCAGCAGTTCACGGAACGCAAAACTCCACCATGGGCCATTCTAAAGCGGATGCGAAGGAGTAGAGCTCCTCCTCCTCCTTCAGCTATTCATTATAATGGGACTTTGGCTTATCTCCCTAGGGAGAAGGCTCAAGTCTTTGCCGAAAATCTTGCAGACATGTTTAAACCACATGAACTCACTACACCAGCTCATGACAATGAGGTGCAAAATACTGTAAGTACGTTTCTTGAGCGTCCTGTCCCACATCACCTTCCTGATATACGGCTTTCAGAATTAAAAGCCGTTATCCATACTCTCCCTACCCAAAGAGCCCCAGGCCATGACCGGATACCAAACCTGGCGGTAAAACATTTACCGCCAAAAGCCTTAATCCTTCTACTCCAGATAGTTAAGCTTCGTTTCCGATTCCATTACTTCCGTGAGGTATGGAAGAGGGCCAAAATGATAGCTATCCCCAAGCCTGGGAATGATCCTACCGTCCCAGACAATCTAAGACCAATCAGTCTGCTGCCTGTGCTGGGCAAAATATTGGAGAAAATTATTTTGGCTCGACTAAAATATGAAGTCTCAATGAAAGATCTTATATCGAACCATTAATTTGGATTTAGAAAATCACATAGCATTCCGCTTCAGCTAACTGGACTAGTTGATCAGATTGTCACGGGCTTCAATGCCAAGAAATGTACTTTGGCAATATTCCATGACATTGAAAAATCTTCTGATACGACTTGGGTAGATGGCCTAATCTATAAAATAATCAAATTTAATATTTCGGCTGATTTAATTAAACTTGTTGCAAAATACCCCAGTAATCGACAATTTTATGTGTCGGTTAATGGGTATAATTCTGATTGCATGCCTCTGCGGGCTGGAGTCCCACTGGGTGAAATCCTCTCACCTCTCCTTTACACATTGTATGTGTCCGAATTTTCCATCCTTACCTAATTCCCATATGGCTTCCTTCGCCGATGATACATGTTTGTATTATCAGGCCTTTTTCCGTGGTATGCGTAATCGTATCAACATTATCCAAAATGGCCTCAACAACATCCATACCTGGCTACATCTGTGGAACATTGAAGCAAGTGCAAATAAGACACAAGTTGTCTTATTTAAGAAAACCTACAGATGTATTCCCATCCGGCTCACTCTGGGAACTCCAATCCGACTAGAGACTTCAGTCAAGTATCTTGGAATCCATTTGGATTCGAAGCTTACGTTCAAAATTCACATTCAGACACTTCAACATCAAGCTTATGCTGCAATTGCAATTTTATATCCATTTTTCAAGTCGAATAATCTACCCACTCTGATCAAGCTTACATTGTACAAAGCTGTGATCCGCAGCATGTTTCTGTATGGAATTGAAGCCTGGAGCATCCCGCTGCTTATCATAAAAGGAAATTACAAATTATACAAAATAAATGCCTAAAATGATATATTCGGCTCCTTTACGTACGAGCATCACAAGACTTCATGACCTAGCGCGGATGTCCTATATTGCGACTACAATTGAAGAAATAGTCAATGACATCTATCATGTCATAATCAATCATGATAATCCAAATTTTCGCAATATAGGACAAGTGCTACAGCAACGTGCTGTTCACCGAAATATATTTCCTCAGGATGTACCAGATCTATGAGATGAGTGCTGGGAAACTGCCAAGGTAGTTTGGCTCACTATCATGTCGCTGGCTTTCGGAATCTCTGCTTGTCCAGCGGCATGGTTTTTGATGCCCTGCCTAGGTAAGTGGAACACCTCATCTCCAAACAAATTATTCAAATTGTTATCACCAATAATTTAACTAAATACTAACACCATATGAATGGAGCTGAACTAGTGAGTGAACCCTATATTGATATAAAAATTAGGGAATTTAGCTGCCAAGGGGTCTATTTAGCTCCAGAGTAGCACCCTGGGCGATGGAAAGTCATTGTCATCACTCAGCAATATAAGAAGAAATATGAAAATGTATCAAGAGAAACTCTTGATCAGAAAAATAATGATATAAAAGACATCATCATAACAAACCAAACACTAATAATAAAAAGAGTAGTCAGAACTACAAGACGAAATATGTAAATTTATCAAAAGATACTCTTGATCAGACAAATGATCATATAAAAGAACATCATTACAACAAATCAAATAATAATAATAATAATAATAATAATAATAATAATTATTATTATTATTATTATTATTATTATTATAATAAAGACAGTAGACTGAACTCTGACAAGAATGATGAAAATGTATCGAGAGAAAGTCCTGATCACAAAAATAATGGCATAAAAAATAGCTCTGTAACAAATCAAACACTAATAATAACAACAGTTGTCTGAATTACGAGAAGAAAGATTGAAATTTATCAAGAGAAATTCTTGATTGGAAAAATAATTATATAAAAGAACATTATAACAACAAACCAAACACTAATAATGAAAACGGTAGTCTGAACTTTGAGATAAAAAATGAAAATTTATCAAGAGAAAGTCTTGATCAGAAAAATAATTATATAAAGAATGCTATTACAACAAACCAAACAATAATAGCAAAAACAGTAGTCTGAACAACGAGAAGAAAGATTAAAATTTATCAAGGGAAATTCTTGATAAGAAAGATAATGATATATAAAAATAACACCATAACAGACCAAACACCATCCATCCATAGTAATTCTGCCCGAAGGCAGGTCCTTCACTGCAATTATAGCATTTCCCTGCTATACTTGCAGCTTTACTAGGGAATTGTATGTGTGGTAGCTTCCCGTTGTTTCCACACAGGTGGAGGATGATGATGATGATGATGATGATGATGTGAATGATAAGGATGGAGGTGGCCATATGATTTAGGGGACCGTTTGGGCCTTAAAGGTTTCCTGACATTTGTCTTACAGGTGAGGAAAACCCTGATAAAAACCTCACCCAGAAAAACTGCCCCGACTGGGATCGAACCCGGGACCAATGCGTGAAAAGGCAGCACGCTACCTCGAGACCACAGCGATGGACAAAACCCAAACACCAATAATAAAAAAAACACTAGTCCGAACTACGAAAAGAAAGATGAATATGTATCAAAATGAATAATTATTAATTAAATAGATATGGATTTTCATGAAGTAAACACCAACTCAATTGATTATAAAATGAATAATTGTTAAAAAATGATATAAAATAACATTATTGTAACAAATCAAATGATAATACTAAAAACAAGCAGTCTGAACTCTGCGAAAGAAATGAAACTTATGACAACTAAATATAGAAATATTCCATCCGATAAGGCGACAGAAAAATCACAAATTAAATAATTCTGCGAGATAATTAGTCAGTTTTTTCTCTTCTGACAAAAAGTCAAATAACGTCAAGAATAGAATATCAAATCTAATTAATGTTAATGAAAGTAAATCAGATTTATAAAAGGAGTGAGTGTCATAATCCGATACCAAAAACCATCTAATTCTTTTAAATATTCAAAGAAATTACTAAGTAATAGGCATTTTAAAATCATGTAGAGTAACCAGGACACATATTTGTCTCAGATGAGGAAATTTAACTTGCACACATAAGCTATAAATTATCAATATAACGATACTATAAACTAAATGTACTGTACATAATTTATAGCATTTTAATTACTCCCATTATTTTCAACATCGTACAAAATTCTAACAAATATATTAGTAAGCAGATTTACCCCTTATAGTGATTACATTCTAGGAGATCATCAACGTGGATTTAGAAGATTTTTAGCTTAAAACAGATTTTAGAAAAGAAATGGGAATATAATGGTACTGTAAATCAACTATACGCAGACGTCAAGAAGGCATACGATTCAATTATGACGGAGAAGTTATACAGTATCTTGCTAGAGTACGAATGTGTCTAAATGGTACAAAGAGTAGGGAGAATGTAGGCAAACGGTTTTCGGATACTATTGAAATTTTGTACTAGAGTATGCCATCAAATCTTTAGAGGATGAAGAAGGCCTACAACTAAATGGTATTAATAAGCTGTTACTTTATGCTGATGATGTAGTACTATTGGGCGATAGCGAGGACAACACACACACACACACACTGTTGAGTAACACTAAGAAATAGGGACTGGAAATAAATATCAATAAACTAAATACATGGTCACAAATATAAATTCATTATATTATTGAAATGGACAGCTAATGATAAATGAGGAAAATTTTGAGGAAGTTGCTGAATTCAAATACCTAGGATCAATAATCACAAATACGAATGAGATGCAAAAAAAATTAAACATAGGCTCAATTCTGGAAATGAATGTTATTATTTATTACAAAGGCTCTTCTCTTGAAGACTCATTTCAAAAAATGTTAAACTGAAAATATATAAAAGTATTATTCCACCAGTTATATTATACGGATAGGAAACATGGACTCTTACTTTAAGGGAGGAAAGGAGTTTACGAGTATTTGAGAAGAAAGTTCTTAGAAAAATTTTTGGACCAAAAAGAGATGAACAGATAGGTGAATGGAGAAGACTGCATAACAGTAAATTACATGGTCTTTATAGGAAGCCAGATACAATGAGAATTGTTAAGTCCCATGGGCTGGACATGAGGCACGAATGGGGAATGGAAGACGTGCATGGAAGCTTTTTGTAGGAAAACCAGAGGGAAAACGTCCATGTGGTAGGCCAAGAATGAGGTGGGAGAATATCGTTAACAACGGTTTGAGGGAAGTAGATTATACAGGGGATGTTTGGAAAACAATGGTTCAGGATATGGAGAGCTAATGTCTGCTGTCTGTAAATTATCCTGCTCAATGTCCTGTTCTGTATGTACGTTTAATAGCTGATTAAAGTAAATTTTCCATCTATTTAATATACTCATGGAAACTGCAATCATATCCCCATTTTCATTCCGAATTATATTTGTTCTAGCCTGAAACCCTTTCTTATCTATACTAATTCCCTGATATAATTCTCTAATGTTCCTATTTTTTGCGTTCATTTCACGATCATTAATCTTCTCTCTCAAATATTGTCCCTTATTACTCTTTAGTAACTTGGTGGTTTTCCGTCTAATACTACTCAATTGCACCAAATTTATGTCATTTGGCTCATGTAGCAATTTCATTTTTGCTTGCTTTCTTTTCTCTAAAATATTAGCACATTCCTCATCAAACCATTTCTTGTTTTGCCTCTTCTCTTTTTTAAATAACCAATGCTTTCTGATTCTGACAATTTAATAGTATCTCTTATAGCCTCCCATTCATTATTATATCAGTTTCTTCTTCGTTTGTCACATGTTGGTCTGAAGATTTCAGTAATCCAAATCTATTTTCAGTTTTAATTTGGTATTCTTGCGCATTTTATCATTTTTCAAGTTTTTTTAAATCAAAATTTTCAGAATTATCTTTAACGTTTGTTTCTCTCATATGCGATAGCCGTTGTCTGATTTTCACCATGACCAGATGATGATCTGAATTGCAGTCTGTCCCTGTAACTGATCTGACATCGATGATACTACTGTGCCAGCGTTTGTCCACTAATACGTCATCTATCTGGTTCTGAGTTTCGCCATCTGGAGATGTGCAGGTGTATTTATGAATATCCTTAACAATGTGATTCTTTGATGTAGCAAAGGTGACTAATCTAACCCCATTGTCGTTACTATCTTCATGAAGGCTGAATTTACCTATTTGTTGGTTTGAATATATCTTGCCGTCCCACTTTTGCATTAAAATCTCCTAAGACAAATTTCATATGATATCGTGAAAGGCTCTCAAATACGCATTTCAATTCTTCATAGAACTTGTCATCTCTATCTGTGGGAGCATGTACATTTACAATTACAAAATCACGTCATGTACGCTTTAGAATTTTGTGTGATAACGTATCACTGAAAAACTTAATATCCCGGATAGCGTACAGCTTCCTCCTTCGGACTAAAAACCCCGTTCCAAATTCAAGCCTTTCTGCACCCCCGTAGTATATTGCAAAATCTTCCTGATTCCTGACTACCATCTCCTGGCCGTCTAACTTCCTGTAAAGCGATTATATCCAAGGGTGATTTATCTAATTCACGTGTTAATATCTGTAGTGCCCCGCTAATGTATAAAGTCCTAATATTCCACGTTTCTAAGAACATGTCCCTATGTTTGAGTCTATGTTGAGCCTAATGTTTGGGTTCCCTGAAGTATTCCCCCCTCGACGAACCGAATGGGGGACTATTTGACCCCCGGAAAATTTTACCCCAGTTGTACCCTTGTCCGCATTTCTTGGCGTTTGTTTTTTTTACGGTGAAAGATCGTCACTCTTTCGCCCAAAGTACTTTTTTTGTCTGGGTTATCAAGTTCGACCAGTCCGGAATGGGTAACCCTACCGGCAGCAATGCTACTGCCGGCTTAGCTCTCGGGATCATTTAAGCACGCAAGCCACTCCACCACGAAAAGGTAAAGATACTATGGAGGGATACATCTGAAAATTTATTTAAAAAAATAAAATAATAGTGAAGCCATGGCTGATTTTTTTGTGTAATTATATACTCCTGCATTTTTACACTCTACTTATAGTATTTTCTGATATTAATGCGTAAATTAGTTATGTTTGTGAAGAGTTTAATATCTAACTACATACGAATATTAACATATCTTCAAATTTGATAATATTTTATAGCACGTTAAGTTTTAAATATTTTCATTAGACTTGTTTAACGTGCTGAGCAACAATATATATGCGTAATTCTGTTTTTCTAATTTGTTTACATATATCAAGATTGAAAGTCGGCCTACGGGTTCGATAGTGCCAGTTAGTAAGTAAGAAAGTAATATCAAGATTGAAAAATATTTATATATAAATTTGTATCGTTATAGACGGCGACTCTTTCGAGCGGTGCACTGAGACCCTGCAAACAGTAAAGGAAGAATGTGGCGACTATGTATGGTTGTGTGTGTTTAAAGCTCCGTCACTTAGTGAGAAAATAGTGGTTATAACTGTACGTATTGAATTTTGAAGTAGTACATATTGTAAAGTATTCAATTGTATTTATTCTTAGATAAGATTCTGAACTATAGTCCAATTACTTTATGTTTTAGTCAAGATATTATAATATTACTTTTTTTCGGGAAAGGAACAAAGCACTTGCAAAGGACTGCGCACGACAGCCATATTAAAGCTTAGTGCATACTAGATCACCCGTCCACTACCATGGTAGTTAGGGGTTCCTCCTAGAGCCATAACTGTTCAACACCGCAGTGGTCGCGACTCTCTAGAGAGCGCAGAGCAAAGGTAATAAGAGCAAGATGGCCAGCGCACCTAGCGATGATATTGAAAACCAAGATGAAAACGAAATCGAGAATTGTTTCAACATACTTCTTGGAGTAAACGAAAAAAGCTCAAAACTTCGAAAGGACTTTAAAGAAAGATATAACAAACACTGTAAGTAAACTTAGGGATATCTACAATAGGCAAATGAACAAGTTATCACGAAAGGATAAAATTATCAAAGAATCAGAAAGAACCATGTACCTCAGGCGAAATGCCACCAACAGACGGCAATAGATACCAACAGAAATATGCAGCTCTACTCACATGTATTGAACAATAAATACCGTACAGATGCTACAAAACAGTTCAATATTGTAATCAAATCTAAAAACAACCAAATATCTGAGTATATCAAAACAACAATAAATCTAAAATTAATCCTACTGAGATGAAGGTTGGAGTGAGTACTTTCAAATCTCTCCGGAATGACAACTTACTCATTCAGACGGGAAACAAAACAGACATGGATACAATCTGTAGCAATATTAATCCATAACTGTTCAACACCGCAGTGGTCGCGACTCTCTAGAGAGCGCAGAGCAAAGGTAATAAGAGCAAGATGGCCAGCGCACCTAGCGATGATATTGAAAACCAAGATGAAAACGAAATCGAGAATTGTTTCAACATACTTCTTGGAGTAAACGAAAAAAGCTCAAAACTTCGAAAGGACTTTGAAGAAAGATATAACAAACACTGTAAGTAAACTTAGGGAAATCTACAATAGGCAAATGAACAAGTTATCACGAAAGGATAAAATTATCAAAGAATCAGAAAGAACCATGTACCTCAGGCGAAATGCCACCAACAGACGGCAATAGATACCAACAGAAATATGCAGCTCTACTCACATGTATTGAACAATAAACACCGTACAGATGCTACAAAACAGTTCAATATTGTAGTCAAATCTAAAAACAACCAAACATCTGAGTATATCAAAACAACAATAAATCTAAAATTAACCTTACTGAAATGAAGGTTGGAGTGAGTACTTTCAAATCTCTCCGGAATGACAACTTACTCATTCAGACGGGAAACAAAAGAGACATGGATACAGTCTGTAGCAATATTAATCAAAGATGTGGAAATGAACTGGAAGCCAACAAAACTAAGAAATCCCCAACTAATAGCCTATAACGTACCAGAGGGGATGAGCCTGGACAACATTAAAGAAGCAATAATAAAGCAAAATAGTGAATTAAACCTTGGACAGAATGATGTTGAACCGAAATTTACATTCAAGGACAAAAAGAAAAACACAAATTTTGTCATGGAAGTTACGTCAGCAACTCGAAAGAAACTCCTAGAAAAGGAAATTAAAATAGGATGGAACGTGTGCAACAATACAGATTATATAAAAATAAGCAGGTGCTTCAAGTGCAACAAATATAATCACCGAGCACAGGACTGCAGAGGAGATTTAACATGCCCACACTGCGCAATAAACCACAAAATTCAAGAATGCTCAGCGACAAGAACCGAGTTTAGGTGTATTAACTGCATCAATTTCAACAAATTCAACAAACAACAACCAGCTGATGAAAACCATTCATCACTGGACAAAGATTTCGGCTGCTACAAAACAGCTTTAAGGAAGTTTATTCAATATATTGACTTCTAATATGGATAAACGCCCTATATTCGCAGGAAGTAAGAAAATCCCTGAACACATGAAATGCTTGCAGCTTAACGCACAACATTCTCGAACTGCTACAAACAACCTAGTCCAACTCATCAATGAAAAAAATAGACACTACATTCATCCAAGAACCGTATGTAATCCAGAACAGAATCGCAGGAATACCGAAAACATTTCGAATCTTCGCACAAGGTAATGGCAGGAAGAAGCAGCCATTATAGTGAATAATCCCGCACTGGACATACTAATGATTGAACAATTATCAGATGAAAACTGTGTTGTAATAGAAGTTCGAACTGATAAATCAAAAGTCTTCCTCATGAGCATGTATTCTGATTCCGAGATAGATATGAAAACTACCATACAAAAAATGAAATTGATAAAGAACCACGTCAATGAAACTGGTCTTCTCATGGCAATTGATTCAAACGCCAGGAGTGAAATATGGTACGATACAGTCACAAACAAACGAGGACAGTTGCTAGAAGAATACCTAACGAATAGAGGCCTCTTTATCCTCAATGAGAACAATGGACTACCCACATTCGAATCCACTAGAGGCCGAAGCAATATTGACCTAACAATTTCAAATCCCGGTTTAGGCCATAGGGTACCATAATGGAAATCCGATGAGGATGAAAGCTGCGCAGACCACAAGGCCATCACTTTCAACCTTACGACAACCAACCAAAGAATGAACTGTGATCGCTACAATAATCATCACACTGGCATAAGGTACATCATCAAGGAAAGTTATTTTTTCAGAATTTCAAGCTAGCATCAAAAGAGAAATCAGATCCACGTTCGAACCCAAAAACGACGGCATAGACTTGAAAGCCCTTGACAGGGAATTAAACGACAAAGCAGAGAGAGCAACAGACACAGAACTTACAATTGAAAAGCTTGAAAGTTGTGAGACGGCCGCATACAAAGCAGCCTTTCGCTACTCCTTAAAGAAAAACAAACCATCGGAAGGAAGGACTGTCCCATGGTGGAATACACACCTAAAGATACAGCGGAACAAGGTCAACGCTCTAAGACGTCGATTCCAAAGAACGTGCAACGATGAAGACCTAAGTAAGAGCGCTCAGGAAAACACAATATCAAGAAGATAAAAGACCGTACCAAAATAACATTAAACGGGAAAAAATCAACTCCTAGAAAAACTTTTGCACATCTGAAGGTACAAATCCATGGAACGCTGCTTATAAAATTGCAGCTGGAAAACTCAGATCTAAAACAATAATGACAAGAATTCAGAAACCTGATGGAACTTACACAACTGACCTGGATGACACTCTAAAAACTATGTTGGATCATTTTGAACCACACGACAACGCTCAGGAAGATACTTTACACCAAAAGCAAATCTGACGACTAACGATGGAACACTCAGCAACAGATGATGATAAACACTTTACTCCAGAAGAAATCCTGCATACGCTCAAAAACTTTGATCCCAAGAAGAGCCCTGGAGAAGATGGCATAACCAGCCAGATTCTTCTGAAAGTATTTAACCTCTTCCCACTGTTCGTAACAGCAATATATAATAACTGTTTAAATAAAGGGAGTTTTCCAAAGTAATATAAAACATCAATCATTATTCCAATAATTAAACCAGGAAAAGAGAACATCAAACAAGATACAAAAAATCGACCGATAAGTTTGATAAAAATGGGAGGAAATGTCCTTGAGAAGCTATTGATTGATAGGATTCAACACCGGCTGTACACCAATGCTCTACTTTGTGACAACCAATATGGATTTATGCCACAATAGGGTACGGTAGACGCGGTGATGGCGGCAGTTCAGATCATTGAGGAAAATCTCCTGAAGAAAAACTGTGTTGTTGCTGTCAGTCTGGACGTTCGCGGAGCATACGATGCTGCCTGGTGGCCCAGAATCCTACTTAATTTAAAAGAGCTTGGATGCCCCAATAACCTGTTTAATTTAACTAAAAGCTACTTCACGCCAGAACTGCCACACTACAAAAAAATACTTGCAAAATAACAAAAGAAGTGAGTAAGGGCTGTCCACAAGTGTCCTGCTGCGGGCCAGGCTTTTGGAATGTGATGTACAATTCTCTGCTCAGCCAGGAATTCTCCATACATTCCAGAATTATTGCTTTCGCGGACGACCTTCTAGTTCTCACTCAAGGCAGCAGCAGTATGGAAGCTGAAAACTTAGCAAATTCTGACGTTAAGAAAATTGAAACTTGGGCAAAAACAACAATGTCGAGTTTAATGACAGCAAATCAAAAGTTCTGCTAATGACACGGAGAAGAAAATCTGACAAAGAACCTATTAATATCTACTTAAATCACAGGAAACTTACACAAAGAACAGAACAAAAATATTTAGGTATATGTTTGGATCGAAAGCTCAATTTCAATAAGCATATAGATTATATATCCGGGAAGTCACTTCTTCTAACAAATATGCTGAGCAAAACAGCACAACTACAATGGGGTCTAGGCCACAAAGCTCTAAGGGCTATTTACAATGGTGCAAATCGCACCTATTCTAACATATGGATCACCATCTGGGAACATGCCATAAGGAAGCAGAAGAACTTACACAAACTTCAGAGAGTTCAGAGATTAATAAACGTCAAAATAGCTAAGGCTTACAAAACACTGTCCTTTCAAGCTTCATGTGTAATTGCTGGTGTCAAACCTGTTAACAAAACTATTAACGAAGCAACAAAAATTCACAGAATCACACATGGAATGACACTAGATGGCGTGCATTTTGACACGCCACTCCAAAAGTACCTGGCCCCATCCAGCCCACAGAATAACCATAGAGGATATAAATAAAAACAATATGTATAATCTAGAAATATACACTGCTAGAAGTAGGATACAAGGCACGGTTGGAGCAGCAGCAGAATTCTACAAGCAAGGTATATTATTACCTAGAATTAAATCCAAGATGCACGATAAGTGCTCCAACAATCAGGCTGAACAGATTACAATTTTAAACGCATTGAAAGCCCTACCCGAACTGCGTATTATGCATTGGGAAAGAAATATCGCCCTTTGTACGGACAGCCTAATAACATTAGATTTATTAAGAAACAATTCCAAACATAATTTTCTAATAGGAGAAATACACAACGAACTCAGAAGGCTTAAACAACAACAATGTGTCATACATTTCTCATGGATCAAAAGCGCACGCAGGATTCATCGGGAATGAGCTAGCTGACAAGTATGCAAAAGAAGCTGCTCTTGAAAACAGCACAAACCTAGTATATACCAAACAACCCAAAAATTCAATCGAGAGTGCTGTCAAGGAAGAAGGACTTCAGCGATGGCAACAACAGTGGGACAACACAACCAAAGGCTCCCAATGCAAACGATTCCTCCCTTCTGTCATCTTCAGAATGAAACCAAATATCCCTATTAACCCAGGAACAACAGCAATTATAAGTGGACACGGCAAAACGAAGGCATATCTCTACAGGATTGGCGCAATAGATGGTCCCACTTGTACCTGTCTTCAAGAGGAACAATCCGTACAATATCTACTCTACAGGTGTCCACAACTAAGAACTCAACGGGACGAGGTGAAACTGGCGATTGAGCTGGAAAAAGCACAATGGCCAGTACCTGAGCAGCAACTAATATCAAGACACCTAAAGCATTTTTCCTAACTTATTAGAAACATGGACATTAGCACTCTATAAACAAATTGTATCACCATACAAACTTTGTATATATTGTATATATAAAATAGGTAGATATCAGATTAAGTTAAAGTAATTAACAACATGTAAACAGGAACCATCATGTCAAATTAATTTTATGAAAATACAAACATAGTATGTAGTATTACGCTATCTAATGCGGCATACTGAATAAATCCAATTAAAATAATATAATAATAATAATAATAATAATAATAATAATAATAATAATAATAATAATAATAATAATAATAATTGTTTTCTTTCACGCTTCATAGTACTTACTTATCATAACATTTGGACCGAAATCCAATTTCATAGGACTGGAGTGGTTAGTTCCAGAACCGGTTCATCCGCCCTCTCTGCCGTTGGGAAAAATCCTCTTCCGCCGTCGAAGCCGTTAACCTCTTCAGTTGATCCGCGGGTGCTTATATGACAAGGCCTTATTCGCACCTGTCCTGTATACCTACAGGAACTAACCCTATCAGCCATAGGGACGCGCCGTGTTGGGGTTGAGGACCACATCCTAGTGTCTTACATGAGGTTAAGTCTAGCCGTTACTTAATTTAGAACCAAACCCCCATGTAAGCTAACCAGAAACTAAAACCCAGGAGACTTACCAAAAAGCAGCCATCAATATTGAAGTTTGCCACCAATAACATTCCGTCAACATTCACAGAGGAATTAGAATAGAAGCAATCACATAATTGGCAAGAACTCAAAAGTAAAATAACTGAAACGGCACAAATCTTAATCCCTCTACAAAGGAAGAGAAAGCATCCTCGGTGGAATGAAGAATGTGACAAAGCTATTGCAGCGAGGCACCGAGCTTACGTTAATTGGAATCGTCAAAAAACAGAAAAGAACCATAACGCATTTTTAGTGCACAGGAAAGAAGAAGCGAAATTAATCAGGAAAACAAAACGGAAATATGAAAGCGATCAATTAATTGAAATTCAGAAAGACTTTCAAACAAACAACACCCGGAATTTCTACAAACCTTTTAAGACCAAACTCATTGGGTACCAACCACGTAGTCTCTGCTTTAAAAGAGAAGATTGTCTATTGACACTAAACAACCAGGAAAATTGCAGAGAACTTGCTAAATATTTTGAGAAACTTCTTAACTGCCCAAAACCAATAAACAGATTTTCCCCCACAAGAACCTGAACAATCAAATCCAGACTCATCACCACCGGATGAAGAAGAAATTATTATGCAGATTAAAAGACTTAAAAACAATAAGACAGCAAGTGAAGCTGGAATTGTGGCAGAATTCCCCACAGTGGCAGGACCAAATACCATAAAAGAAATCACAACACTTGTGCAAGAAATGTGGCAAACAGAACACATTCCAGAGGATTGGAAGACTGCATTAATCCACCCGTTACATAAAAAGGGAGACAGAACAGATGTGAACAATTATAGAGGGATTACAATATTATCAGTCCCATACAAAATTTTATCTCAATGTCTGCTCGACAGAGCGCAACGGCAACTAGAACCGAATATAGGAGAATATCAAGCAGGATTCATACCAGGCAGATCATGTCCAGAACAAATCCTGAACATTAAGCTAGTCCTTAGACACCAGAGAATTTGTAGCAATGATTTAGTGTGTATATTTGTTGACTTTAAAAAAAGCTTACGATTCGGTTGACCGAGAATCACTATTTGAAATATTGAAAGAACAAGGTTTAGACCGTAAAACTCTTGCACTTATTAGACAGACACTAACAGATACAAGGGCTAAAGTTCAATTCATGGGGGAAATTTCTGAATCCTTTGAAATTAAGACAGGAGTAAGACAAGGAGATGAACTTTCTCCACTACTCTTCAATTGTGTTCTTGATAAAGTAATACAAGAATGGCGTAAACAGAAAATTTTTTAAATGTAATCAACCAATCGTATTAGGAAGAGGAAAATTGAAGATTGATTGCCTAGCATATGCTGATGATCTAGCAATCTTAACCCGTGACGTTGTAACAGCACAAAAACAGATTGAATTATTAAATGACATTGCAGAGAAAGTTGGTCTGCAGATTCTATTTTGAAAAAACGAGAATATATTTCATGCAATAAAACAAGCACCAAAATACCTGAAAACCAAATATGGAAAAATTAAACGAGTTTCACAATTTAAATATCTTGGTGAAATAATTCAGGAAAATGGAATTGAAACTAAAGCCAATAAAAGTAGATGCCAAAAAAATGGAAACAGCATTTCGGCTTACAACACTTATTATATAAAATGCATATCTTTACATACAAAATTACGGCACTATAACACTGTAATTAAACCAGAGTGCCTCTATGGAGCAGAAACATCAATTTTGAACAGAAAAAAAATATCGAAAATATAGTGAAAAAAGAATGCAAAATTATAAGAAAAGTTTTAGGTCCACAAGTCATAGATGAAGCATTTAGACTCAGAAGTAAAAAGGAAATAAAAATATATACAGACATTCATAGTGATATTAGAAAACGAAGGTTAAAATTTTATGGCCATATTAAACGAATGTACTCAAATAGGCTTACAAAACAGATAATGGAATTCTACGAAAACAGAAGTAAAGCTCCAGTGGATACTATGAAGTGGATTGATGAAGTCAAAAATGACTTAAAATTGGCAGGAATTACTAAAGAAGATATCCCAAACAGAGATATATTTAGAATTAAGGTGAATACGTGGCAAGTTGACCAAGACGACAAACCGAAGAAAAAAACTGGAACAACTTGGACAGATGATAGAAAACAAGCTCATAGCAAAAGAATGAAAGAAATTTGGGCTCAAAGGAAACGCCTCTAAGTACTTTGCATAGTCCTACATGGCCTCATCCGCAATAAAAGAAATCATAATAACAATAATAATAACAACAATAGCAATAACAATAGCAATAACAATAGCAACAACAATAGCAACAACAATAACAACAGCAAAAACAACAACAACAAAAACAACAATAACAACAATAAAAAATAACAACAATAACAACATTAAAACAATAACAACAATAGCAACATTAAAAACAATAACAACAATAATAACAACAATAACAACAACAATGACAATAACAATAATAATAACAATAATAATAACAATAATAATAACAATAACAATAATAATAGGAAAAAAACATATAAATTTGGAATAAGAATATCAGAAAATAGAAAATTAAACACCCTATTGTTTGCAGATGACCTAATAATAATAGCAAATTCCGAAGATAATCTACAGAAAGGTCTGTATGAACTTAACAAAATTACAGAAGAATATGGATTAAAGATATCTACAGAAAAAACAAAAATTATGGCATTTCAAGGTGTAGATCCTATCAGAAGTAAAATTGTACTGGACAATAAAATTTTGGAGCAGGTGAATAATTTTACATATCTAGGATGCAATATCTCATATGAAGAAGAAAAGGATGTAAATGCAAAAATATCTAAATTTTTAAGAATTTTAGGGTTAATATATTCTATCTTCAAGCCGCAGTTAATCCAAAAGCATTCAACACTGAAAGTGTATAAAACACTGGCTCTTCCAACTCTTTTGTATGGTAGCGAAGTATGGACGTTGAAACAGAAGGATATACAGAGACTTAGATCTGCTGAAATGAGATATCTTCGGAGGAATGCAGGATACACACTACTAGATCACAAAAAATGAAGACATCTTAGAAGAATTACACATGGAATCTTTAGAAAACAAAATTTCTGATTGTAAGTCGTGATGGATGCAACATGTTCATCGAATGGAAGATCACAGAATACCCAAACAAATGTTAAGATATCAACCTGCAGGAAGAAGAAGACCAGGACGTCCACTCAAAAGACTTCTGGATGGTGTTTCTCTTGAGGCCGAAACAGGTCAACAAATGGCCTAAATTCGTGAATGTACTATGATGATGTTGATGACGACAATAATAATAACAATAGTAATAGTAATAATAATAATAATAATAATAATAATAATAATCCATCCATCCATAGTAATTCTGCCCGAAGGCATGTCCTTCACTGCAATCATAGCATTTTCATGCTATGCTTGCAGCTTTACTAGGGAATTGCAGTTGTGGTAGCTTCCCGTTGCTTTCCACACCGATGAAGGATGATGATGATAATGATAAGGATGATGATGATGGCCGTATGATTTCGGGGACAGTTTGGGCCTTAAAGTTTTCCTGACATTTGTCTTACAGGTGAGCAAAAACCCCGATAAAAACCTCACCCAGAAAAACTGCCCCGACCGGGGATGGAACCCGGGCCCGCTGCGTGACAAGGCAGCACGCTACCTCGAGACCACAGCGGTGGAAAATAATAATAATAATAATAATAAGAATAATAATAATAATAATAATAATAATGATAATAATAATAATCATAATAATAATTATTAAAATAATATTAGGATCACGCGCGCATATATTAGGTCTCTGCTGTAAGCCTGCAACATTGAAATGATACCTTGACAGAGCTTGAACACGGAGTCCATTGACAGATCATGATAGTTTGAAATTTTGCAGTGTTTGTGGTGATATCCATGCACTCTCAGTCTTGTTACTGCAATGCGTCGATGTTGTTGTTTGGCCCAGTTCAGTTCCGATTCGTCATTATGTAATCCTTTAAATAACAGTGGACAAACGAGACACACTTCTAGAAACAGCACATTGCCATTTTTAACTCGGGAGGGTAGTTCTTGTCATTGATAACTGCCATGAGCCTGTGGTGTGAGGCGAGGTCCTCATGTTTTGAAATGTACTATACACGTCAATACTTACGCCATTTCACAGCACTCCTCTCCCACTTCGCCAAAGAGTAGCCGTCTAGTTAGGATGTTGCCAATACCCCCCTCTGTGTCATGGCTCTTGAATATTGAATAATGCAAGGTTGGAGTCGAGTTGACAACACTGGAGTACAAGTGGAAGAAATATATAGAAAAGAGGGGGATGTAGGAATACAGGGAGGGAAATGATTTGCCAAGGCAGAAAAGGAAGGAGGCTTTAGTTCGCGTATCTTACGAGGGCAGATACATTGAACAGACAATATATTGAGATATACTGATCATTTTTAATAAGGTATCCATGTCCGGAAATAATGCGTTTTCACACTATGATTAATTAATTATGTCTCAAGATTAGTGTTAGTTTGAATGATTTAAAGACTGGGTCTTTAAAAAAAAACACACACACAGACAACGGAGATCAGGTGGTATATTAAGATACTTACTTAATACTTAATACAGGCTTTCCACTTAACAGCAGTTTGCACTTGATTCCTGCTTTCAGAGATTCCTATCTTCCTATTGTCCTTCTTCCATCCCACTCTTCATCATGACATCATATATTCCCCCATACCATGTTCTTCTACTTCTCCCCCTCTTCCTTCTGCCTGGTACCATCCAATCTAACACATGTTTAGGCCAGTGGTCCTCCGACATCCGTTGTACACGTCCATACTACTGTGAAGCTCTCTTTGTTATCCATTCGATAAGAGTTCTTGTGCATCCATTTCTTGTCTGATACATGTATTTCGAATATGATGTAGCCTGGATGTTCTCATGCTTCTCCGAAATCCATCCATTTCTGTCGCCAAGATTCTTTTCTGCATCATTTAATTTATTGTCCAGCTTTCGGATTCATATGTAAGTGTACTTTCTATTATTGTCTGTATAATATATATTTTTTGTTTTTCTGGTCAAATTTGTTTTCCATAAAATACCATTCAGGGATCTAATCGCCTTCCTTGCACAATTTACTCTGTTAATAATATATTTTTCACAAGTACCTGATTTATCTATTATAGATCCAAGATATTTAAATTCTTCAACACGTTTAATTATCGTATTATTTATTTGTAGGTCTTCTGAATTTCCTCCGATTACCATATATTCAGCTTTGGTATAATTTATCTTCAGTCCACCTACCTCAAATGCATCTACAAACTTTGTAATCATGTATTCTATATCTTCTTTATCTTGTCCTATTATAATCTGGTCATCAGCGAATAATAAATTCTGCAGTAAACGGTCATTAATGTTGATTCCCATTCCCCTACATGACTTATTCCATTTCATTAATATATCTTCTAAGTATATCTTGAACAACGTTGGTGACATCCCGCATCCTTATCTTAATCCTTTTGTTATATCAAATTCTGAGGATATTCTATTTCCAACCTTAATACTTACTTTACAATCATACATTTTTTTTATAAAACGTATAAGAGATGGAGACTATTTCAGTCTGTCAAATTATTATATTAGATATATTTTAGTTAGTCAAGTTTTTACTTTAGAAATATTTTTGTTTGTTAAGTTGTTGGTGCTCGGTAGTAGGAAGTTATAATACGGGACACACACACACTTGGCTTAGTCATCGATTGACATGGCCGCGTTACAAGTGTCCGGGATTTGATACGCCATTTCTCGTGATAATTTAGGATGTAATAAGATCATTATCAGTCCACAATTGGGACTTAAGCATTCAGGGCAAGTGTTATTAATTCGCGTCCAATGTCTAAAAACGTGATTGTAACTTCATCTTGCAGATCGATTTGTTCTGACGTAAGTTCACCACGTGTGTTGTATTTCACAGAAGTTCAGTATTTAATAAACAAGTTATATATTCTACCAGAATTTTTAGTATACAGTCCACACACAACAGGACCGTTTAAGAGTTTGGACGGCCGACCTCTATCCAGGTATAGAACTACCAATTGTGGCACGAGCAATTGTGTGTAAACAAACATCCCTCGATCTTTGTGTTATTACCCGTGTAAGGACGCAGTTGTTGACGGAGGGCACTGCAGTCGTGTTTATGCAGGAATAGACCATGTGACACTGCTATATACGAGTGCAAAGGGGAATGGGACGTGGGACGCTGACAGTGTACACTACCTTATATGACGTCACGTGTACCAACAAACAGAGCTTCCTGATTCTTCCGTCTGTAGAGATACTTTGAATGAGTAATACTACAAGAACCCGGGAAGTAACAAGAGATTTAGGTATTCCAAACTTCTCCATTGCCACCCAAAGTCTGTTGATGGGTACAGAGTCATATGCCTTTTCCAGATCTATAGATGCCATATGATCTTTTCCTTTAGTTAACATATTTTCTATAATTACATGCTGATCATTTTTAATAAGGTACCCATGTCCGGAAATGATACGTTTTCACACTATGAGTGGGTAACTTCTCAAGAGTTCCGTTAGTTGGATTTCAAGGATCAATACTTGGCAATACTGTCACAGTCACATCAAGTTTTCTAAATATCCCCTCCATATGCAGAGCGTACTTCGGCGGTGTAGTGATTGGCGCACACGTTCAAATACGCCTGGCCTCGTTTGAATTGTTTCCGTAGAAGCGTAGATTCGGGATATAAGATATACACATGGCTCTACTAAAGTCTGATAAACAGACTGTTTCATATCGTCCCACAAGTAGTAGTCGATAGTGTTAAGATCAGGTAATCTCAGAGGCCATGGAACTGGCCCCCCTCGACCTGGATACGTGGTATCCAATGTCTCCTCACATTGGCATCGAAGAGAGCTTGAGCTCCGTCGTGTTGCAACCACACTCCTTTGCGAAGCCACGTATCATAGGTTCCATACCTACGAGGTATTATCAAGTAATAAGTCTTGCAATCCTTCGAACAACACTGATCTTGAGACATAATTAATTAGTCATAGTGTAAAAACGTATCATTTCCGGACATTGGGTATCGTTAACATTTTCAAAAACTGTTATTTTAACACAGTTCCAATAATGGATCATATTATAGTATTATAATGATATAGTGAAAAGAAAAATTAATGTATGAGCCAGGAACCGAACCGTGGACCTCTAGTTCTCCAGACTAGTGTGCAGCCCACTAATAATGTTAGTGCCAAGTCTAGAATGGTGTACTGGGCTGCACACTAGTTTGGTTTAATGTTTGTGCCAAGTCTAGAATGATGTAGTGGGCTGCACACTAGTCTGGAGAACTAGAGGTCCACGGTTCGATTACTGGTTCAGACATTAATTTTTCTTTTCAAAATATCATTAAAATATTGGGTATCTTATTAAAAATGATCAGCATATCTCAATATACCACCTCACCTCCGTTGTTGGTATTTTTTTGTTTTGCAACATTCTGTACATAGGACCCTAATAATAATAATAATAATAATAATAATAATAATAATAATAATAATAATAATAATAATAATAAATTTAAAATATGCGGACTTAAATTACTTTCATTCTGTATATCGATGAACTAGTAAATATCTATTCTTCAGATTTTGCAAACTGAGTACATTTTGCTTCAAACTAATGATATCAAAAGTGTTGGCAACCAAAAATATTTGTTTTTGTAGTGTACATAGCGATGAGGTTGGCCAGCCGGGAGACAGAAACAACGGTTTCATCATCTCGTCTTCCGATCTCGTTAGAATGTTAGGAAACGCCCTTGAATAGTCTGGTGAGATGTGATGTGGGGCCAAGTTCTCTTACGTCATACCATACTATCTCTGTTAAATGTAGTCCTTACGTGAGTTAAGTGAGAACCATCACACTCTGTGACTTCTTTACGTCCTTACATCATGCTAACTAGGGCTTTCCAAATTAAAAATTAACAGAATAATCAGAATATTTTATATAAAAATCTCAAACGCAATAGGTTAAATATATATGTTTAATGAGTGTTTGTACCGCGCTGTAACCGAGTGTTTTAAGATATCATGCGTTGGGGAAAGGTATGTGACATGGAAAAATAAATGTTCTCGTATAATTTTGGCTAGAATTGAACAAGTCCCACGCAATATCGTGAAGAATTTGGGTAGCTACATTAAGTAGTGGCTCCAGGTTGAGAAAACCAGTTGTAACGACTGGGGAGGCGACATGCTGACCACATGTCATCCCTATACTGATTGGCTTATCTTTCACCACTGTAAATGGCAGATTTGGATGAGGCCAGTATTTGGCTGATAGGCTAAGGGCCTTCTAGCTGTAGCGCCATGGAATAAAATAGCGTATCACAAATATTTTGTTCATTTCTTGTTCATTCATTTAGTAAGTTATCATCTTTCACCTCATCTCATTTTAGGAAAAGTAATTAGGTTAACGCACACAGGAGTTGAAAATATGTGATTTGGGGAACTTGTGGGTCTCACTTGGTGCAGGTTCATGTATTTTAGCCTGAGAAATAAAAAAAAAGACAGAAGGAGCCAACGTGATTGGTTGTAGTCGCTCCTATCGGCCAAGGACCGAAACCAAAAATGTTAGTATGTATCATGAGTAGAGCGAGGAATTATATGAAGAAAATTATACTAAAATAAGAAATCATAATAACAAAATTTGAAAAATATGAAAATTAGGACACAAAAATATTATGAAGCTACTATCTTTCTAAACTTTTTACATATATTTATATACACAAGCCCTATATAATTTATGAGTATACATACCAGCACACAAATGAGACAAGACGACCTTTTCGTAGCTCAAGAAATCAAGAGTTTCAGTGTATTTCCATTTTAATTATTTTTTCATTAATTCTGACTCAATAAAAATATCATGTTTGTGATTTGAAGCAATTTTAATGACTCACATTGAAGTGTATTGTGTGAGGAATTACGCTAACAAGTCGGAAGGTCGTGGGTTTGAGTCTCAATGGGGTCAGGGTTTTTAGCTGGACCAAACCTTTTGGCGGCATCATAGCCCTAGGGTCTACTCACCTCTTAATTTAAATGAGCACCAGACGCATATTCTGGGGCAAAGGAGGTCATCACGCAGGACTGAGAACCTAGCGATTATCTAGAAATGTGGAAGTCTCAACATCCATCTACCCCAAGGGCCACCCAAGCCTGTAGTTTGACACTTTATTTCAATAAATTAATACTGGGCTTATATAAAACATGATCAATTAATTTATTTAATGATATTTAATTACGAAATCGAAACATAAAAAAAAAAAAACATAATAACCGTAGTAACATGCTTCCATTGAATATACCACTGACAAAGTTTAGAGTAGGTACAGTTTAGACGACTTCTATTTACCTTGCATAAATATAATGAATTGCAGTATATGTAAATGTCACAATAACAATAAATTGGATGTATCACAACACACATAGGCCAAGTCCTATCTAACTCACGATCGAACCCGTAGGTTCATGACCGCATGGACATAAACTCTCCATACATCCCTATCCACAGCCAATGTTTTCCAATCATTCCCTCTACAATCTAATTCCCTCAAATCATGGTTAATGTTATTCTCCCACCTCATTCTTGGTCTACCAACTGGGCGTTTTCCCTCTGGTTTTCCTACAAGAAGCTTCCATGCACGTCTTTCATTCCCCCATTCGTGCCACATGTCCTGCCCATCGCAGTAGACCAAGTACTGTATGTCATATTCGGCGGAGAAACAAGATTTTAAAATGAAATAATCCACAAATAATTCTAGGGAGTATTTCAAAACTCTCTTTGCAATTACAATTATTTTTAATGGTATACATTACACGTATGAACATAGTGAATTGTAGTTAGAATTATTTTAACATTAGTTTTTCCATAAAATTTTCCCAAGCACAGTATGGTATACTTGAGCTTTGAATAATTAAATTGGCAATTCTTTTCGTAATACACAGTTAGGAGCTTTTTATATATTTTTACCGCCTGTCTGTCAGAATTATTTTGTACGATCAAAAAGTATGCTCGACACCATATGATGTTATGGGAGCAAAAATGTACCGCGCTATATATGATATTTTGATGTAAGTGAGAATAATATTGGCTTACCTACAAGAATTTTATTAATTTCATAAACTGTGGAGTAACACCTTATTTCGCAGCACAACTTCAACTTTAGCAGCAGCAATCTTCCCTACAATTAAATACTGTAATCCATTCACAAAATAAGGAATGTCCTTAGGTAGCAAAGAGGAACAGATTGCTACCTGAGAGAAAGAGTAGGTGATTATTATTCTAACATTGTTCTACTTATTCATGTTCTTGTCACAGATTAGGAAATCCCTGTCCATGTTCTGTAGTTTCGGACAAAAGCCTCCACTTGGTCATTCCATGTCTCCTTTTTTCAATAATTTTCTTTTGTGAAATCTATTTATCTTGTTCCAGATGGATACTGAGGAATTTTCGCCTGACTACCATATTACATTGTCAAAAAATTTCAAAACTACAGTCACTTAAAAAATGTTTTAACCAATTAGTAGAATTTTTATTTAAAAATGATTGAAAGTTGAAAAATATGAAGGAATATTAAATTTTTACTAAAATACGAACATTTCGCCAAAATATTATGAAATATGAAAAAAAATGTTACATCTTATTTGATTCTACATTTCATAAAATGTAAAGATACTTTGTCTCAGCGCTCTCTGACTAATAGTTTAAAACATGAAATTTCATTAAAATCCTCGCTCTAGTCACGAGAGAAGAATCTGATGTACCGGGCCCTGAAGGCGACCTACAATTTGCATAACACCGTAGAGCAGACTTCACTCCATTCATCCTTAACATACTGTGGTAGTTAAATAGATCTTTCAGGTCGCGATGCTCAGGGCGGTCTCATCGACAAATTCTAATAAAGAACTAAATAATTAACTAAAGAGAATGTTTATTTGAAAAAAAGTATCACAGACGTTTACTGTGCAATTAAAATAGGCAAGTCAAAGGTAAAATTTAAATATTAACTATGAAATAGGGAGCGGAAGAAGTCCGGCAATAACGCGAAAGTCGATGGCAGTGGTGTATCTGCTATTAATTGAACCACTCATACATTGTGGCAACTGTAAACGTGATCTGGGACCAGCAACAACGAGATGGGCAAGATCAGGGAGGAGTTTAGACGGATCTCGATCATCATCATCATCCTGCCTAGAAGGACTCTTACTGCCTGAGAAAGCTGTTTTCGTGCCATCTTTTCATAGGTCGACCAAGTGACCGTTTCCCATTTGGACAGTAGTTCATTATTGCCTTGGGGATCCTGGATCTAGCCATTCTTGAGCCATGTTCCTTCCAGTTTAGCTGATATCTGGAGATGTAGTCCAGTATTGGTAACACATTAAGTTCTTGAAGGATTTCTACATTTTTCTTTCGATCCCATTTGGTGTATCCAGCTGTTCGCGCATAAATCTCATCTCACAAGCTTTCATTTCTCGTCCTCGGATCTCAATGACAATCTTTAATTTAGTAGATGGTAGTGGTCTTGATGGGGATATGTTAGTTCTTGTGCGCTATGAACTTAGTTCCATGAGAGAAGCAACATGATACGCTAACAAAGCAAACGATCCTGTTTGTGTTGATTCGATTAATCTATATTATTTATTTGTATTGCAAGTTTGACATATTTCTACGTCCATTCAATCTATTTGTTTTATCTTTTTTTCTTCGCATTTCTGTCTTTTCAATCCCCAACATACAATCTTTTTTCCTCATGCCACTTATTTAATCATCAATCACATTATTGTTGACCGTCCTCTGCTTCTTCTTCTACCAAGTGGTACATATTCTAATAGTTTTCTTCGGAATCTGCCTTTCGTCATTATTTTACACGACGTACCATTTTAATTGTTTGTTTTTATATGAAATCCACAAAGCAAATTTGAATATTCATCGTTTAATTGTATTGCTTTTTTTAAAATTTACATTGGGTTAAAGAAAAGACATGCACTATCTCCTCTACTATTTAGTTGTTTACTTGAGCATATCATCAAATCTTTAGAAAATTAAAAAGGCCTGCACTCAATAGCATTAATAAGCTGTAAGTATATGCTGATGACGTAGTGGCTACAAAATTACATTCAAATAACTGAAGAACTCTGGATGTTATCTGAGAAATAGTGTTGAATACAGCTGCTATTTTGAAACCCTAATTAACGGTAATAACAAGGCTTGGGTGAAATCTAAACATCTAAGAATATTAACAAAGTTCTTAATATTTTTCATACCAAATTTTATTTCAGTAGTTTTTAATTTTATATATATATATATATATATATATATATATATTATAACTAACTAACTCACTGGCACTATCGAACCCGTAGGTTCATGGACGCGCGGACATAAGCTCTCCATATATCTCTATCCTGAGCCAATGTTTTCCAATCATACCCCGTATAATCTACTTCCCTTAAATCTTAGTTAATGTTATTCTCCCACCTCATTCTTGGTCTACCAACTGGACGTTTTCCCTGTGGTTTTCCACAAGAATCTTCCATGCACGTCTTTCATTCCCCATTCGTGCCACATGTCCTGCCCATCGCAGCCTACGAGACTTAACTGTTGTCATTATATCTGGTTTCCTATAAAGACCATGTAATTCACTGTTATGCAGTCTTCTCCATTCACCTGTCTGTTCATCTCTCTTTGGTCCAAAAATTTACCTAAGAACTTTATTCTCAAATACTCGTAATCTCCTTTCCTGCCTTAAAGTAACAGTCCACGTTTTGCATCCATATAATAGCCTATAACTGGTAGAATAATAGATTGATATATTTTCAGTATAACGTTTTTTGAAAGGAGTTGGGAAGTCAAGAGTTCTCTAATGCATAATAATATGCATTTCCAGAATTGAGCCCATGTTTAATTGCCTTGTGCATCTCATTCCTGATTGTGATTATTGTTCCTAGGTATTTGAATTCAGCCACTTCCTCAAAATTTCACTCTTTTGTCATTAGCTGTCCATTTCCATTATATAATGCAGTTCTACGTGTGACCATATATTTAGTTTTATTGATATTTACTTCCGGTCCCAATTTCTTAGTGTTACTCAGTAGTGTGTTAGTATATCCTGGCTATCGGCCAGTAGTACTACATCATCAGCATAAACTAACAGCTTATTAATACCATTGAGTTGTAGGCATTCTTCATTCTCTAAAGATTTGATGGTATGCTCTAGTACAAAATTAAATAGTAGAGGAGATAGTGCATCTCAACCCATTGTGGATTTCAAAAGTATCCGAAAACTCTTTGCGTACACGCACCCTAGTCTTTGTACCATTTAGATACATTCGTATAAGTCTAACTAACTTTTTAGGAATTCCGAACTCTAGCAGGATATTATATAACTTTTTCCTCTTAATTGAGTCGTATGCCTTTTGGAAGTCTACGTATAATTGGTGTACAGTACCATTACATTCACATTTCTTTTCTAAATTTTGTCTTAAGCTAAAAATCTGTTCCGTTGTAGACCTGTTTCATCTAAATCCACATTGATGATCTCCTAGAATCTCATCAATATAAGGAGTAAGTCTGCTTACTAATATATTTGTTAGAATTTTGTACGAAGTTGAAAGTAATGAGATGCCCCTATAGTTGTTGCAATCAGTTTTATCTCCTTTCTTACAAATTGGTATGATTATTGATTCTTTCTATTCATTTGGAAGAGCTTCTTTATCCCAAATCATATTAAGCAACTGGCATATCTTGTCCATCAATTTTTCTCCACCTGATTTTATCTTTTCTGGTGGGATCTCATCTGAACCTCATGCTTTATCTAGCTTTAATTTTTCTATCGCCATTTCAACCTCTAATGCACTTGGTCGTACGATTAACATTTCTGCTGTCTGAAAATTATTCTCGTCAATATCCTGTTCTGTGTACATTTAATAATTTATTAAAGTAACTTTTCCATCTATTTAATATACTCCTGGAATCTGCAATCATATCTCCATTTTCGTTCCTAATTATTTTTGTTCTAGCCTGAAACCCTTTCTTCTCTATCCTGATTCTCTGATATAATTCTCTAATGTTCGTATTTTTGGCATTCATTTCAAGATCATTAATCTTCTCTCAATTATTCCCTCTTTTTACTCTTTAGTAATCTTGTGGTTTCCCGTCTGACCCTACCCAATTCCTCCAAATTTACCTCATTTGGCTCATGTAAACATTTCATTTTTGCTTGCTTTCTTTTCTTTATAATATCGGCACATTCCTCATCAAACCATTTCTTGTTTTGCCTCTTTTTTAAGTGACCAATGCTTTCTGATGCTGACAATTTAATAGTGTCTCTTATAGCCTCCCGTTCTTTATTTATATCAGTTTCTTCTTTGTCAGCCACGTTGTCATCTGAAGATTTCAGTACTTCAAATCTATTAGCAATTTTAATTTCGTATTCTTGCTGCATTTCATCATTTTTCAAGTTATTTAATTCAAATTTTTCAGAATCATCTTTAGCGTTTGTTCCTCTCATTAGCGAAAGACGTTGTCTGATTTTCACCTTGACCAGGTGATGATCCGAATTGCAGTCTGTCCCTCTAACTGACCTAACATGTATGTTGGTACTGCTCCAGCGTTTGTCCACTAATACATGATCTATCTGGTTTCGAGTTTTGCCATCTGGAGACGTCCAGGTGTATTTATGAATAACCTTATGCTGAAATGTTGTGCTCTTAACAATGAGATTCTTTGATGTGGCAAAGGTGACTAATCCTACCCCATTGTCGTTACTATCTTCATGAATACTGAATTTGCCTATTGTAGGTTTGAATATATCTTTCCACCTCACTTTTGCATTAAAATCTCCCAAGACAATTGTCATATGATATCGTGAAAGGCTATCAAATACGCATTCTAATTCTTCATAGAACTCATCCTTTATCTTGTCATCTTTATCTTCTGTGGGAGCATGTACATTTACAATTATAAAATCACGCCGTTTACCCTTTAGAATTATGTATGATATCCTATGACTGACAAACTTAATATCTCTGATAGCGGATTATATCCTCCTTCGGACTAAACAACCCGTTCCAAATTCAGGGCTTTCTGCACCCCCGTAGTATAATGCAAAGCTTCCTGATTCCTGAATACCTTCTCCTGGCAATCTAACGTCCTGTAAAGCGACTATATCCAACGGTGATTTATCTAATTCTCGAGTTAATACCTCTAGTGCCCCGCTATTGTAAAACGTCCTAATATTCCATGTTCCTAGGAACGTGTCCCTATGTTTGAGCCTTTGTCATGGGTTCCCTGAAGTAGTCTCCGCTCGGAGAACCGAATGGGGGACTATTTGACCTCCGGAAAATTTTACCCCAGTTGAACCCATGTCGGTATTTCTTGGCGGTTGTATTTTTACAGTGAAGGATCGTCACTCTTTCGACCACGGTACTTTTTTCGTCTGGCTTATTACCTTCGACCAGTCCGGCATGGGAAACTCTATTGGCAGCAGTGCTACCGCCGGCATGCTCTCGTGATCATTTAAGCATGCAAGCCATCCAACACGACAAGGTAAATATACCATGGAAGGTATATATATATATATCCCATCCATCCATGGTAATTCTGCCCGAAGGCAACTCCTTCACTGCAATCATAGCATTTTTCTGTTATGCATGCAGCTTTGCTAGGGAATTGTAAGTGTGGTAGCTTCCCGTTGCTTTCCACACTGGTGAAGGATGATGATGACGATGATGATGGCCATATGATTTCGGGGACCGTTTGGGGCTTGAAGGTTTCCTGACATTTGTCTTACAGGTGAGGAAAAACCCCGATAAAAACCTCACCCAGAAACACTGACCCTACCGGGGATCGAACCCGGGCCCTCTGCGTGACAAGGCAGCACGCTACCTCGAGACCACAGCGGTGATATATATATATATATATATATATATATATATATATATATATATATATAAATTACGTGTCACGTTGTTTGTCCGCGATGGAATCCTAAACTACTGAACCGATTTTAATAAAATATTTCAGACTGTGTGCAGTTTGATCCAACTTGAGACTTAGGGAAGTTTATAACTAAATTTATAGTCGTATTATTTTTATTGCAAATTATTTGTTTATTATTTAGCATGTTTTTAGAAGGCCAAAGCTGTGAGTCCACTAAACAAAGAGGACTGTCAAACTATGAAATTCACTAGGGACTAAGGGGAATCGATTATGAAGATGGGTAAAAGTAATTCCTAATAATTAATATATATGTATAGATGATTTAAATTTAGAACTTTTTAAGTATGGAGGAACTGCCTTGAAAGAGAAACTATTAGAACTTTTTAACAATATTTGGCATTGTCTTAATATTCCAACGGGTTGGGAAACGGGTCTAGTAATTAATATACATAAAAAAGGTCAGAAAAACAAATGTGATAACTACCGAGGCATTACCTTACTCCCAACTGCATCTAAATTATATGCCAACATAATTAAAAATAAGTTATCAGTAAGTACTGAAACATTTTTGGAAGAAGAACAATGTGGATTTAGAAAAGGGAGGAGCACTATAGATGCAATATTTACCCTGCAACAAATTATGGAAAAAAGGAGAGAATTTAATCTCCCACTGTACATACTATTTATAGATTATGAAAAGGCATATGATAATGTAAACCGAGATAAACTTTGGCAGATACTGCATGAAGAACATATACACTCACATGTAATACGAGCCATACAAAGCTTATATCAAAATTCTAAAATCAAAATTAAATTACCAGATGGAGAAATAACAGAACACATAAACACAGGCAAAGGTGTTCGACAAGGATGTGGACTATCTCCACTCTTATTTAATATATATATTAACAGAATAGTGCAAGAATGGAAACAAACAGTAAACAGTGGAATTTCAATAACTAGGAATAAAATAATTCAAACAATATTATATGCTGATGATCAAATAATATTATCAGATTCCGAAGATAGCTTACAAATAGCAGCATATCAATTATTCAAAATTGCCAGCAAATATAATATGAAAATTTGCACATCAAAATCCAAAACAATGGCAATGTGTGGAAAAAAAAATACAACGGGTGAAAATTGAGATTGATGGAAAAATTATAGAACAAGTGTCAGATTTCTGTTACTTAGGAAGTGTATTTGCAGAGTATAAGAGTGACATTGATTCAAAATTACAAAAATATAATAAAATGAATGGGGTAATACGAAGACATTTTGGTAAACAGATGAGGACAGAGACAAAACTAAGATTACATGAACGTCACATCAAAAGCTGCTCTAAAATACGGAAGTGAAATTTGGATTTTAAATAAAAGAAACTCTCATAAACTTCAAGTAAGCCAAATGCGCTTCTTACCATCATTGTTAGGAGTTAATAGACTGGATCACCAAGGAACACTACTATCAGAGGAAAACTTGGAGTAGCAAGTTTAAATGAAGATATCCAAAGATACCAACAAGAATGGAAAAATCATCTGAGAAGAATGGCAAGAAATAGACTTCCAAAATTGGCATTCCAATATACCCCAACTGGACATAGGGACCAAGGAAGACCAAAACATCGGTGGAAAGATCAAGACCATCTTCGCTAGGTTTACCGTACAGGCCACATGGCCTAAAACGAATTTGTTCATGATGATGATGATGATGATATATATATATAGGGCCTACCTCTGATTTTGATTACGTGATATTATTAAAATGTTAGTCCTAATTAAGAATACAATTATTAATTAAACTTAGGCGAATTCCTCAGCAAGTCGAATTTATTGTCCGATTTTGCTAGTTTATTGATACATCTTGGATCAGAATGAAATTAAACATAGGTTCAATTCTGGAAACGCATGCTATTATGCATTAGAGGGACTCTTGCCATCACTATATCTCTAAAAAAGAAGTAAAACAAAAATATACTAAAACCGTTATTCTTCAAATTACAATATAAAATGGGAAACATGGAATTCGTTTTTACGTGAGGAGAAGCAATTATGATTATTCAGAATAAAATTATTAGGCTTTTTTTCGACCAAAAACAGACGAACAAACAGGTGAATGGAAAATATGTTACTTCCTAACTCTTTGTTTCGTGGTCGTTATAGGAAACCAGATGTAATAAGAACAATCAGTAGAATGCGACAGGCAGGACATGTGGCACTAATTGGAAATGAAAAAGGGGCATTGAAGAAAACCAGAGGAAAAACGTCCAGTAGGTAGGTCAAGAATGAAATGGGAGAATAACTTTGACGTGGTTTGAGAGAGGTAATTTCTACAGAGGATGATTGAAAACATTAGATTAGTATGGATGTATGGATAGTTCGAGTCCGCGCAGCCATGTAGGTCTGGATTCGGTAGTGCCAGTGAATTAGGCCTGCTTAGTTACGCAATATATCTTTCTACTGTTATTTAAGCCTTAATAATCCAGTTACGTTGTGAGAAAACTAATTGATAACACTGGTCAGCAGTGGTTTCGTTGCCCTTGATATAAGATTAATTTCGGATATATTTATGCTCAGAATTCATTAAACTATCAATGATTTTGGAAGATTTGCTCTGTTTATTTTTAAATCTTTATTTTAATTTTACACTACAACATTCGGAAAATATGAAAAAATATAACATATATATTTATAATGTCAATTGTTTTTTTGAAAAATTAGTATGCACTGACGTAAATAGAAAGAAAAATATCGAAGATCCTTGTTATACTTCAGTGAAATGCCTTTTATAAGATTTTCTTCTATATTTTTTTAGGGGACAATCTCTTTTTAATGACCAGCAATAATCAGTCATAATGTCTGATACCTTTACTCCATTACGTTTAGATCCTAGTGAAAGCGCACTCCCTGTTCGTCGCTATAATTTCCTAAATTATCCGGGTGACTGTGGAGAAAGTGTAACTTTATACTCTTATTTGTTCCCAGAATCTTGAAGCTTATCGATATGTTTTGCACACTTCCTTTTTAATTTGGTGCTTTATAGTTATCTAGGAAAAATTTTACTACCAATACAAAACCCTTCCAAGCTTCATTTTCCGGAACAGTCATAACTTTCATAAAATTTGCATCTTTCATCAATTGCCGAATTTGAGGACCATCAAATATTCCGCCTTTTAACTTTTACATACTGAGCTTTGGATATTTTCTACAAATGTATTTGAAAAAATTTCCTTCCTTGTCCAACGCTTTGACGAATTGTTTTATCATATCCGGATTCACGTCGTGAGTACTTTAATTGTGTAAAATAAATGAGATCACGGTCGATGTGTGGAGTGAGGGGTGTGAAAGTGGGGATCGTGATGTTTGTATACGCGAAAAAAATGCGCAGAACTCAAATCATGACTGGAAACATAAATTTTATTAGTAACAAGCCGTTTACTATTTAAGGTAAGAGATACGCAAAAATCATAAAAAACTAGAGCACATTCAGCACTTTCATGAATATATTCGTAAACTGTGCACTTGAAAACATATAAATTCGCTGAGATATCCAGGGCAACAAAAAAAACTTTTTTTTTGTAGAGCTGTGTAATTGGTAATTCCTAATAGTGGGATTATCTGATTTTTGTGGATCACCTATTTGGTTTTACTTCAATAGGGATAAACAAAATTCCTGCTGCTAGATCGAATTTTAGATTTTCACCTCAGATGAACCACCATTCCTAATGTACCTGTTAACTAACGAACTTTACCTAACTTATGCTAATTTATGGTGTTAGCGACTTTAGGTCCCGCAAAAAGAAATGTTGTCAGCCATTCAGGAGAATAGTTAGGGCACATTCAGATCATTAATCTATAGCGTCAATGAATTGTATTATTAAAATATATTCTAATAATTTTGTGACGATGATATACATTCACATCTATGCCCTGATCTATTTATATACCTGAAACCTAATTGTCGGCTGCGCTGGTGGTCTAGTGGTTATGTCCCTGTCTCTAGTCCCGAGGATCGCGGGTTCAAACCCGGCTGGGTTCGATGGATTCTTATGATTGAAAAATCCAAGGGTCAAGTACTCTATACCGTGGCCTGTAAAAGAGACCGCTGAGCAAAATGTAAACCGACTTTCCTCCATCCAAGTATTACCTTAGTTGTCTAATACATGTACATGGTGACATGCTGACTTTATGTCACTCACTAGGCTACATATGTAGGGAAATAGCTTAACTAAATCAGTTTGGTCAATAAACCCCAAAAGGGCAGCCAGGGACCCGATTTGGCTGTAAGATTATAGGATGGAAGAATGAAATATCTAAATTCAATTATCACATTTGATAATCGAATACACAAGAAAAAAGTAAATACAGTTTGGTGACCCCTGATGTAAAGTATGTGTGTAATGAACCCAGCATGTAGTCTTATTAGGCAAGTAATGCCGAGGAAATAAACTTTATGTAACATTGAGGGTCATGAATTTGAATTAATTATCGCAGAGATCAGAGAGCCCTGCACCAAGAGAGGGTGTTCCAGCGACCTTAAAAACATTCTGGCGCCACATCAAAAAAAATATATCATGCTACACTCATATGTCTACATATTACACTGCTATTAAAAGTCAAAGTCAATGTATTTACTTATGATAGTCCTTAAACATATCCATAATATTTGCCTCTCTCTCTCTCTCTCTGTCTCTCTCTCTCTCTATCTCTCTCTTTCTCTCTCTCTTCTCTCTCTCTCTCTCTATCTCTCTCTCTCTCTTTCTCTCTCTCCTCTCTCTCTCTCTCTCTCTCTCTCTCTCGGCCGCGGTGGACTAGTGGTTATGCTCCTTGCCTCTGGTCCCGAGGGTCGCGGGTTTAAACCCGGCTGGGGTCGATGGATTTTTTAGAATGGAAAAATCCAAGGAATAAGTCCTGCGGGAGGGACTTTAAACCTGGGTCCCAAGTCTGAAGATTTTCAGGCTTATAAAAATCCTTACGTCTTAGTAAAAATGCTTCTAAGCAAATTTTACCGAATTTTCCAGTCCTAGTACTACCTTGGTGTCCTAGATGTCATTATGAGGCGAAAAGTTGACCACGGGCCACTCCAATGACATCTATAAAAACAAGTGTAAGTAAATTAGTATGGCTCAATTTCTTCCTTGTAGGGGGAGAGCGCCCAAATCTCGTTGAGGGAAACAAGGGCTTAAAAAAATATATATAGAGAGAGGAACGTCGGGTAATTTGGACCCGTATTTTATATTTGTTGTTTTTCTTCTTTTAATTAAGAGATTTGAATTTTGTTTAATTACAGTTAATTATCATTAGTGTTGTAACTATGAAATAGCATTGCTATTTTTATTCATACATGGAAACATTTTCATAATTTATAAAATTTTTTACACAACGAGTCCACCTTAGCTTTTAGTTTATTTTAGGTTTATTTATTTTATTAATTTATACAGGCAGCCACATATTAATCTGAAAATATTTATGACTGATAATAAATAAAAAGCGTTGATATTTATTTCATGTTTTGCAATTTGTTGTTGACTATAACATTCACACTGTCCACCGCTGTGGTCTCGAGGTAGCGTGCTGCCTTGTCACGCAGCGGGCCCGGGTTCGATCCCCGGTCGGGGCAGTTTTTCTGGGTGAAGTTTTTATCGGGGTTTTTCCTCACCTGTAAGACAAATGTCAGGAAAATTTTAAGGGCCAAACGGTCCCCGAAATCATATGGCCATCATCCTTATCATTATCATCCTTACCATTATCATTATCATCATCATCCTTCACCGGTGTGGAAAGCAACGGGAAGCTACCAGACCTACACAATTCCCTAGTAAAGCTGCAAGCATTGCAGTGAAGGACCTGCCTTCGGGCAGAATTACTATGGATGGAACATTCACACGTCATTCAACTGCAGAAAGCGACTGTCTTTGGGTTTAGTAAAATTACAAGGATATTAAATAAAATGAATTAAGTGAGGTGGTTTTTACATATAGCATCCTCATTGATAAAATATACGTATTCGTGTAAAGTGCACCCAGACCCTCGTGGAGGGTTCACATTAACCGAAATTATTTCTTATATTTAATAATTTTGTACAGCCACCATGTCACATAATATCAAACCATACCCATTAGTATATTAAAACAGCATCTAGATAATATATTTAGGAGTTTTTCAACATTTGTAATATCCAATAGTAGAAATTAAGAATTCATTCTTAGCTTAAAAAACTTATAAAGTGTTATTTTCATAAATATCACAAATAAACCCCTCTTCACACAAATAATATAATAAACTGGCCTTGAACCCGTCAAAGTTGATGAGGGGAAGAAGTTAAAATATTTTCTGTTCGAGGCAGCACCAATTAAAGAAGATATTAACAGGGTCCTCTGAAACAGAAGGGTACAAATTACCCGTTCTTCTTATCAGAACAATAAACAGAAATAGCTAAAACGTCGGAAATGGCTGAATTCAATTACCTAAGAACAATAATCACAAATAGGAATGAGATGCAAAACGAGATTAAACATAGGCTCAATTCTTGAAATGCGTGCTATTATGCATTGCAAAGACTTTTGATGTCCCAACTCCTTTAAAAAAACGTTAAACTGAAATTATATAAAACTATTATTCTACCTGTTATATAATATGGGTGCGAAACATGGAATCTTACTTTAAGGGAGGAAAGGAGAATACGAGAATTTGAGAATAAAGTACTTAGGAAAATTTTTGGATCAAAGGGAGATGAACAGACAGGTGAATGGAGAATACTGCATAACAGCGAACTACATGGTCTTTATAGGAAGCCAGATATAATAAGAACAGTTATGTCTCGTAGACTACGATGGCCAGGACATGTTGCGCGTATGTGGAATGAAAGATGTGCATGGAAGCTTCTTATAGGAAAGCCAGAGGGAAAACACCTAGTTGGTAGATGAGAATGAGGTGGTAGAATAGCATTAACTCTAATTTGAGGGAAGTGGATTATACAGGGAATGATCGGAAAATATTAGCTCAGGATAAGGATGTATGGAGAGCTAATGTCCACGCGGTCATGAACCTACGGGTTCGATAGGGCCAGTGAGTAATTAAGTAAGCTATAACATCTGAACTGATATGAACTTATCGATGAAACCAACTGATAGAAAGAGTGAAAACTGGGATTTTGTTTCACCTTATGTTCCATAGACCTCAAAATGGATTCAAATAGCCACATAGGAAATGTCCAACTTGATCCATGTGATATGAAGCATCTGTGGTGTTAGATTATTGACAGCAAATTCTTTCTTCTAAGTCTGCAAAATCACGTACTGGTGTCATGTAGACCTGGTCCTTAACTAACAACCATAAAAAAAAGTGGTGTTACCTCTGGTGATCAGGAAGACCATGTGATGTACAGTGATTATCTTCCGATACATTTTAACGGGATCATTTCGCAGGAGATTGTCAGCTTGATGTGTGACGTGTGAGTCAGGTATCACACATTGAACATTTGTCATCACATGGCTCAATATTACCAAGCCTTCCCCATTCACCTATATGTTCGTGTCTCTTTTGTCGAAACATTTTAAATTATACCATGTATTTTTTGTTTGATTTTAGCTAATAACGAAAGAATGAAGCAACTGGGGCTGTTGTCATAAAAATGTTTTTTTAAAAACAAAATACACGTGACCCTTCTAAAATTAAAACGATCCAATCTTTCTTTGAAATACTGCCAGCCTTAGTCGTTTTGGAAGCGTAGATTAAAAATTATAACTATTTATTATATTATACTTATAAGCGGAACACGTTATATATTGTCATTTATGGCTGTAGTGTGGGAAACAGATGGAATATCTCTAATTTAATTTCACAAATGTTTACATAAAACTTCAAATCTTCTCTATTCCTTTCACAATACTTCACTATATAGATAGCCTGCATATAATGTTCTGCTCTAAGATTTCTTCTTCATAGTTTATTTTGTATTTAATTTATTCACACTCGCTAACGTATTCACTAAATCATTTTCTTGTCTTCTCACTTAGGTCTCTTTCACTCGTTAACTACTTTGAAATGACTGGCCGGACAGAACCTCGCACACCTTTTTATATGCGAGAATCTGAATTATATAGACTCTCTTTTATAGAAAGTCTAAGATGTCGATTCATCTAGAATCAATGTGTAGAATCATACAGTCCTCTGACTAGTGAGTCGCCTGTACACGAATTTAATTCTACCATACAAGGTAAGACCCATTTCCCACCACCGCCGCACGTGAATTTCAAAATTCAGCTCCACAATGCACCGGATAAAAAGTTTTTGTATTTATTCGTATACAGAAATACGTACAAGGAATGAACACTGGAGAAATAACACTAAACAGACACTATTATTTATCCAACACCTTTCTAACTTATACAAAGCAAATTTATGGTATCGAATTATATTTTTACACACATTTTATCTGCGTTAATTTCCGGGTTCTTGTAGTAACACAAAGATCGAGGGATGCTTGTTTACACACAATTGCAAGTGCCACAATTGGTAGTTCTATACCTGGATAGAGTTCCGCCGTCCAAGTTCTTAAACGGTCCTGTTGTGTGTGGACTGTAGTCTATACTAAAAACTCTGGTAGAATAGATAACTTGTTTATTAAACACTGAACGTCTGTGAAACACAAAACGTGGTGAAATTACGTTAGAACAAAGCGATCTGCAAGACGAAGTCACAATCATTGGACGCGAATTAATAACACTTGCCCTGAATGCCAATGCTTAAGTCCCAATTCTGGACTGATAATGATATTATTAGATCCTAAATTATCACGAGAAATGGCGTATAAAATCCCGGACACTTGTATCGCGGCCGTGTCATTCGATGACCAAGCCAAGAGTGTGTGTGCTCCGTATTGTAACTTCCTCCTACAGAGCACCAACAACTTAACAAACAAAAATATTTCTAAAATAAAAATTTGACAAACTAAAATGTATCTAATATACAAACTTGACAGACTGAAATAGTCTCCATATTCCCCCCCCCACCTTGAGTCCTCTCAATACCAACAGCTTACATAAAAAAAAAAAGGAAGACGAAAACATGAATAACACTTGAATTACAAAAAAATATTAACAACAATTATGTTAAACACAATTTTGAGTTTATGCTTCATCAAATGTTATGGATCCTTTACTCTTTTAAAGGTACCAGCTCTTGTATAACTGTAGGCTTTCACGGCCGGCGTCTTGATCCCTATTAGGTTCGTCTTCCGGGCATATAGGCCGTGGTCCAGTCGTTCTTCTACTCGACGTTTCGTCTACTGCTGCGGTAGACATATTCAGGAGATACTGCGTGCTCTCTGTGAACTCCTCAACAGTTGGCTGCAGACTGTTGAGGAGTTCACAGAGAGCACGCAGTATCTCCTGAAGATGTCTACCGCAGCAGTAGACGAAACGTCGAGTAGAAGAACGACTGGACCACGGCCTATATGCCCGGAAGATGAACCTAATAGGTACCAGCTCTTGTTCGCACAGTTACGACTCGTATAAGGCCGTCCTTGCCAGGATGTATACTTTCCAACACACCCATTTTCCATACCAGTGGTGGAAGATTGTCTTCTTTCAGGAGCACAAGATCACATACTTTAGGTTGCCAATCACATTCAATAGCCCATTTTCCTTTCACTTGAAGTCATTGGAGATAGTCCTTGGACAATGAATACCAAAAGTCCTTGTACAATTCTTGAATTAAATTCCAACGGGAGCGATGGGAAATAGGACTGTTGGTCTGGTTGGAGGTTGGTAGGTTAATCAATTGTCTACCAATCAGAAAATGACTTGGTGTCAGGAAGCATTAGTCTTGGTGATCTTCAGTCAGCTTGCACAAAGGTCTTGAGTTCAAAACTGCTTCAATTTGATACAAGAGTGTACTCAACTCTTCAAAGTTTAGAACCTGTTTGCCTATTGTACGCCTTAGCAAAATATTAACAGATTTGACTGTACTTTCACAAAGTCCACAAAATGAGGACTAGAAGGTGGAATAAATTTCCACTCTATCTGTAAATCAGCAGAATATTCTGTAATGTTAGCTTCATTTTCTTTGAAAAATTTACATAGTTCATTCTTAGCTCCCACATAATTTGTGCCATTGTCACTTACGATTGAATTTGGGAAACCTCTCCTTGAAGTGAATCATTTGAAAGGTGCGAAGAAATCTCGAGTAGTTAATCGTTTAACAAACTCTAAATGGATTGCCTTGGAATTTAGGCAAATAAAAATAACAATACATGATTTGAATTTGACCTTACTTCTCGGATTATCTCCTTTTATTAATAAACGGCCCGCATAGTCAGTTCCTACATTTAAGAATGGTAAGCAAGGTTCCACTCTGCTTGAAGGTAATTGACCCATAAATTGAGATTGTATCTTGGGTTTGCAACGAAAACATTGGTAGCACTTACGCAGTATTCCCGAACCACCGTCCTTCCCCTAGGGATCCAAAATCTACTCCTAAGAGAGAAGAGGACAGTTTGCACACCAGAGTGAAAAAGCTTTTCATGTTCATGCTGTATGAACAATTTTGTCACAATATGCTTTAAAGGCAAAATGAATTGATGCCTTTCATCAAAACTCAAAGAGGAATGTTCCAGTTTACCCCCTAATCTAATTAGACAATTAAAATTCAAGAATGGACTGAGAGAGTTAAGCTTGATTGAAGAAGCAACTGATTTTTGTGATTTTAAATCTCCCTCGAGAATTCTTCAGCTTGTATTAAACCTACAAGTTTTAATTTAGTATTGGACAACTCTTGATCAGTGAGATGAGCAGTTTGGCGATGACTCTTGTCACATTTGAGGTTATTTATGAATCTCAATACATACGAATATACTCCGTTTAGCTCTTAGAAAGAAGAGAACTTTCCTAGATCAAAAGATTCAACCTTAACTAACAAAACAGTAATAACTGGTTCAGCTTCGATAGTGACATCTCCTGCAGGATCATTTTCATTTTCATCACTGACCAGTTCCATATGACCTAGCTCACTGTACTCTTTCTTATGTTAGGGGTTTTTATTTAATTTCCATTCCATATGTATCAATCTTTTGACTGCATTGTTCCTTGAGAATGCCACCACTGGAGCTTCTTCTTTGATAGGAAGCTTTGTAACAAATTTTGCAGTTTTACTTCTGGAAACGTTTTCGAAAAAATGCAATTCACATGCACTTACTTCTGGAGTTAGCACTGAGCTATTCAACTCCTCCAAAGTCCAAAACTCTTGTAGGTTGGAATGTAAAGAATCTAGTTTTGCTAGATTGACACTTCGAGGCTCCATGATCTTACTATTGAGGCAAGATTCAGGAATTTACCCGAAAGAATATAACCAAATTGACTCTCAGTCAATGTAGGGAACCCTTTCCTAGTTAACATATTATTTAGTATAACGCCATAATAAGCATCTGTGCCTAGCAGAATTGAAATTTCAGAAGGTTGATTAAACATTTCACCGCTGAGACAAATACAATCTGGAATTCTCCAGTCAGATATATCAATCTTTTTAGCTGGCAATTATGTGGTTATTTCACCACAGCGCAATTGACATTTAGTACAAATTCGGAAACCCTAGATAAAAGTTGTAAATCACATATTGCATTTACTGAAGAAGCATTTGTATTCCCTACACCGATTACTGTAAGACTACAGGCTTTAGTCTTAACACCTAGTTTTTTGACTAAGTCAGCAGTAACAAATGAGAGCAGACTCGCAGAATCTAAAAGGATACGAACTGGGATCGCTACCACCCATTCGTCCTCACTCCAACACAAGCAGTACTCATAAGCACATTGATGCCGAGGTCACTTAAACACCTTCATTGCAGCAGTGGAAACTACTTGAGAAGTTTCAGGAATATGATTTTTATTCTCCTTAGTATTTAAAGTGTTATTGAAGTTTGCCTTGCTATGGCTATCACCGTTATTGTCATGATAGTGTAATACTTGATGAGTTCTCTTATTACATTTACTGCATTGCTTCCGATTACAATCTCTACTTCTATGACCCTTTTCCAGACATAAAAAACAAATGTTGCTCCCTTGAACAAACTCCCTTCTATCTTTAATGGATGAAGCCTTGAACATTCTACAACTACCAATTATATGATTATGTGCCTTGCAATAGAAACATATATTAGCATCATTGTAACTGGCTAGATATAAAGATTTAATTTTTGTTTGCTATGATTGTCAGTTGCTGATACATTCTTAAAATCAGATAATTCTAACGTTAGACATTTCTTTTCAAGATAAGCTATCAGTTCATTTCATCTTGGTATCACATCTGCTGAGAATTTACCTTCCCACTCACTACGATGGTTTGATTTTTTTTGTTCAGTATAATTTCTTGCATAATCAATTCTCCTAAAGGTACATTAGATTCTAAAATTTCAATAGCTGCTGTGTTTCCTTTAACAACATTGACTAATTTCCTATAATCTACAAATGAACCTGAGTTTTAACTAACAGCTGTTTACCGTGCTGACCTAACATCAATCTAATGTTGTAGTAGCGTTCCTCAATTAGCGGCCAAGCTACTTCGTAGTTCTCAGGACATAAATAATCCCCTCAGTTCTCCCCTCGAGAGAAGAAATTATATATTGTAACTTTTGAACATTGCATAACTATCATTATTTGCAACAAGACTCAGAAAGGTATTTCTGAAACTTAAATACTTAGTAATATCACCCTTGAATTTAGGTAGGTTAATGGCAGGTAATTTGAGACTATTACTACTCCTATTTGAAGTTTCAGATATGAGACTCTATAGATCTTGCTCTTTCAAAATTTTCCTTCAATTCCCTAAATTTTATTGAAAGTTTATCAAATCTTTCTTCAAAGTTGTCATGAACTTCTAACACGAGCATCAAGATTTTCAGAAACTATTTCAAGCTGTAAATAGTTCTTAACTTCTGTAAATTGAATTCCTACATCTGTTAATCTATCTTTCTTAATCGATAACTCAGCTAATGATAAATTTTCCTTTTGTAAATATTTCTCTAGTTGTGCAATAGAAGGCTTGATTGTGCCTCGCTTAGCTATTGCTTTTGCTTCATTGTCTGAAGCCATTGTTAGTAGACTTTAACTACGTTACATAAACTTGTTGATATTTTACCATATAGTTATCACAAACAATTACAAGATATGCCTAACAATAGCTTATTTTCAAAATTATAAAACACATGTGTGTAATAACTGTACTAATATGTATTAAAATGTTCACATCTGGTTACATGTACTTTACTATGTGACATATGTCCCTTAAATTATTCAATAATGATTTCTCTTTACTAAAATAATTAACTTTATTGAAAATGTGACTAACATTTATATTTTCATCACCTATTGTTTTAAATACAACCCTCATGAAATGCTTTAACTAATTTGTCTGGAACACAAGGCTATGCAAGTAATTAATTACAATAATAATTGCTATTAACGTCAAAGGACTAATTAGGTGTGTCAGGATTAATTATCATGGAATTGACTTACTTGAATTGAAATTACCGATTGAGGGTCTTTCCACTTTTCAGCGGTTGCCCTTTTACCAGCCGGCTGCTGGCCCTTCACATCAACATGTGTCAATCACAGAGGTAGAAGATCAATAGCCAGTGTAGGGGTGGCATGTGGTTAGCATGTCGAGTCCCCCAGCCGTTATAGCAGGTTCCTCAACCTGGAGCCGCTACTTATTGTAGCTACCCAATTACCTCACGATGCTGGGTGGGCACCGGTTCCATACTGGCCGAAATACCATGAGAAAATTTCTTCCCCCATGGAGACTCGAACCAGCGCAAGTCCCGTAGCTCTGCGCCAAGGCTTCCTACCTTAACCGCTCGGCTACGGCGCGGGACGAATTGAAATTACACTTTCTTAAAAACTTCCACATAGTCCAAAACTTCTAGCTTCGAACCAAGAACCACGTAGAGTTATAGTTCTAAACATCAGCCTCAAGTTCGTAGACGTAAGCTGCTCAGCTGGCTGGAACGCGTGCATGACGTAGTTAGACTCCTCCCAATGACGTCCTCTCCGCCATCTTGAAATTCAGCTTCGACTACAATTTTGACGATTTTAACTTGCCGAACGTCTAAATCTGAGTTTTAATTGATGTCATTTTTGTTTTCCACTCTCCTGAACACTAGTGAATACTTCTTGTCTCTATTTAAACTCCACAAGTTTGTAAATACAGAACTTTACTAATGGCGGCAAATCTGTGCAAATCCAAAATGGCTGTCAAGCCCACGCTCTGACGTAATTAATATAGCTACTACACGTGATTCGCTTTATTCATCTGCACTTACCGCGTGCTAACATTTTATGAAATTCTAAAAGGCACTTTTAAATTCAGTGATTCTATTCGTGCCCGGGAGGACCATATGTTAATTCCCGGGTTCTTGTAGTAACACAAAGATCGAGGGATGGTTGGTTACACACATTTGCTAGTGCCACAATTGGTAGTTGTATACCTGGATAGAGTTCGGCCGTCCAAGCTCTTGAACGGTCCTGTTGTGTTATGAATACATAGTCTTTATATATAGATTTTTTATTGTTTCAATAGATTATTTTAATTATTTAAGCAAAGTCTTTTGAAATAGACGTTAGACATTCAAAGTCTGTTGAGATAGAGTTTAGACATGATATAGTTCAGAGCAAAGTTTTGCTTAAGCTAACTGTAAACATCCCTACATTTAGTTCATTGGAATGTTAGTTGGTACAGTTATGGGTGACTTGAGGTCATTTTGAGTATATAACATTTGAGAAGTGAGGGTCTCGTGTCTATCTGTGTGTGTAAACGGCTGAAGGGTAAGTCACCGACCATTTTTCTTAATATGTAGTCCTTAACTTTGTAAAACGAATCAATTACCTTAACTGGTTGGATATTAAATTTTAAAAAGTGATATAACATTTTTAATCATGTAGATTAGGTTAGATTTATAAATTCCACAACTCCCTCTTCTCTCTAACCCCAGAAAGTACTATAGGTTTTAATATAGGCTTAGATTAGAATTAGGGCTAGAATACTAAGGGTTTCTAATTATTTATACTTTAGAAATAAAATAGTTTAAATTAAGACTCCATTTGTTTCTTTCAAAACATGTATACTGTACATCCTCATACTAGCGCTCGGCTAGATAAACGCTACCAGATTTTCCAAGTCCCGAAGGTCCTTTAAGCCTAAGAAATCCAGTTGGGTCCATAACATGTGTGTGGACTGTATACTAAAACCTCTGGTAGAATAGATAACTTATTTATTAAAGACTGAACTTCTGTGAAATACAACACGTGGTGAACTTACGTTAGAAGAAAGCGATCTGCAAGATGAAGTCACAATCACGATTTTAGACATTGGACGCGAATTAATAACATTTGCCTTAAGTGCCTATGCTTAAGTCCCAATTGTGGACAGATAATGATCTTATTAGATCCTAAATTATCACAAGAAATGGCGTATCAAATCCCGGACACTTGTAACGCGGCCATATCGATCTATAACGAAACCAAGAGTGAGTGTGCCCCGTATAGTGCCCCTGCAGAGAGCACCAAGAACTTAACAAACAAAAATATTTCTAAAGTAAAAACTTGACATACTAAAATATATATATATATATATATATATATATATATATATAATACAAACTTGACAGACTGAAATAGACTCCAATTGGAAAATGGTAAATTTGGATCAAACTTTGAAATATTTTGTATAAAGGATGTAAAAAATTAAATTTGTAAATGTGGTAAAATTTTACAAACTATGAGCCATACACCTTTCAAGTGAACTATATTTTGGAGAAAAAATATATTCTTGAATGCTACATCTAAGAAACGCCGCCATTTTTTGTGTTCAAGTTATGTTTTGATGTTCATTGTAAAGTAGAAGGTTTGTTAGTTTTTAGTAACTGAGTAAATAACTTACTGGCACTATCGAAGCCGGAGGTTCATGGCCGCGCAGGCCTGAACTCTACATACATGATCCCTAGCCAATCATTGTCTCAAATAATGATTTGATATTATCCCACCTCATTCTTGACCTACCTATTATAAGCTTTCCCTCTGTTTTCCTAAAAAAACAATCGCCATTCATACCACATGAACTGTTATATCTGGTTTCCCTCAATGGCCAGTGTTCTCTTTTATGTAATTATCTCCATCCACCTGTCTGTAAATCGCTCGGTCTAAAATATTTCCTAAGGACATTATTTTCGATTAGGCCTACTAATGATATTTTCTCCTCTTGTAAAGGAAGAGACCGCGACTAGCACCCATAATACTGGAAGAATCGCCGTTTTATATATTGTACTATTACTTTAACTTTTATTGAGATATTTTGAGATCACGGAAGTTTTTGTCAAACATAATAACTTGAGTTTGCAGACTTCTAGACTAGCCGTTATTATTATTGTTACATGCCAATCTTGTGCACTAAAAAACTCAAACATTTTTACAATCTAAAGATTTGTAAAGACCACGAAAATGTTTAATAAATCGACAATTTATATTAACACTACCAAGTTACTGGATATACAGTAAAGATAGAAAATTATCTTCCTATCTCGCAACGTGTTTATAATACATGGTTGCGTAGTAAGAATTCCTGTGACATTGAACTTCAGTGATACGAGCGTAAGCTTTATATTATATAAATAACTCATTAACGATTCAGATTTCCTTATATTTCAATGTATAAGTCATTTTCATTCTTCTCGCTCGTAGAACTTCTTTATCTATTTATTAATTTCCGAGATGATCGCTAAATCCTAAAGCACGTTAAATGAATAAATATATATAAATATATTTATACAAATACAGGGGACTTGACAGAAGTCATTGTCCATAATTATGAGAAAACAAAAGTATATACAACAAATTAATACAATAGAACATTATAGCAAAACAGAAAGTTTGGCTCTTGTTTCCCAGTATCTATCCTTCAGCGTAGCAGAGTGAAGTGCCTGACACTGTAGCAGGTGGTTTCTGTCGATGTTAGTGTTCGTGGAGCACAGTGGGCAATGAGGACTTCTGTAGATTCCAATCCGATGTAGATGAGCTGCAAGACAATCATGTCCTGTGTTTAGTCGAAAATATGCTACAGCTTCCTTTCGAGGTGCATCTGGTGTAGTGTGTATGGTGTTTTTACACTGTTTTTCTTGAATTCGGATCCGAAGATTGGTTGAGAATGTGTTTTTTATCATTTGTTTGATACAGTTTATTGCTGAGCGATAAGATGTGTTTAAATTAGGTTGCTGTAAACACATTGCTCCCTGTTTTGCCGGCATATCGGCTATTTCATTTCCATTGATTCCGCAGTGAGATAGTATCCATTGTAATACTACTGCCTTATGTTTTTGATACAGGTCAGTGAGTAGTTTATTGCAATCTACTTCCTTACTTTGAGCTGATTTGAATGATGTTATTGCTTGTATGGCAGCTTTGGAATCAGACAGAATGACGATATGGTCATTGATTTGTTGACGGCATATGATATGTGAAAGTGCAGTATGAATTGCCTATATTTCTCCATCAAAAGCCGTTTTATTTGGTCCAAGTGGAGTGTATAGAGAGAAGAGTGAGCAATGGATTCCAGCTCCCACAGGGCCATTGTGATCTAGTTTAGAGCCATCTGTAAATTTATAACAGGGGTATTTTGTTTCCATTGTTTCCACGGCACATAATCTTAGTATTTCAGGGTTGGTGTTTGCTTTAATCAGTGCTTCTTCTAAGAGGTCTAGACTGTCCGTAGGGATGTAGAGATTTAGAGGGTTATCTTGTACAGGTAGTTTTTCTGGATTATCTTGTATGTGATATTTACTTTGTAGCTCTATAGCATGTTGCAGAAAGCCTTGTTTTCAATTTTCTATCATTGTTATGATAATTGGACCAGTAATTATCATCTGGGAGTCTAATCAATTTTTCATAGAGGTTCATGGATGCCATCTCAATTTCTGTTTTGATGTCTAGGTAATTTGTAAAAAGCAGCAACGCGTCAATTGGAGTCGTCTTGATTCCACCTGTAATGAGCCGAAAGATTTGATTTTGTAGTTTCTGTAGTTTCATAAGCTGCTGAGAAAAAGCTGTGATGAGTGGTTCGCAACAGTAAAGCATCATTGGTTTAATGTACATTTTATAGGTAATGTTCAAGGTTGAAGTCGCACTACCCCAAGTGCTTCCAGATAGACGTTTAAGTACAGAAAAGCGTTTTTGAGATTTTGTGATTATGTTGTCTATTTGTTTTTTCCAGGTAAGTTTGTTATAAAAAAATTACACCAAGGTATTTAGAATCATGAGACTGTGAAATTGGTTGATTGTTCAGTAAGAGATTCAATTTTTGGGGCTTGATGACACAGTGAAAATACTTGGTAAGTCGTTTTATTAAGGTTGAGTGTCAATGCATTTTCGTCTGCCCATTGTCCTATGGAATGTAATGCTTCGTTGAGTCTATTTGTCAGTGCAGACCTATTTGAGGATTTTTTTGTAGACGTCCTGATGACAAGATCATCTGCGTACATAAGGGCATTGACTCCTCTTATGTTTTTTTTATGGCACATATGATGTCGTTGAGAAAGAGATTGAATAATGTACTGATCAGGAAAGTTCCTTGTGGGGACACCAGTTCTCAGTTGTTTGAATTTTGATGTTTCTTCTCCATACTTCACTCTGCAATATCGTTGTCCTATGAAGTCTTGCAGCCACCTAAGCATATTTTCCCTTATTCCATATTTAGCTAGTTTCAATATGAGTTTTTCTTTCCAAATGGAGTCAAATGCATTTTTAAGATCTATGAAAACTGCTGCTGTTATTTCTTCTTTCTCTAGACTGTCTTTGGTATGTTGACTTAAACTTACAACTTGTTGATTTGTTGAACGATTTTGTCTAAATCCAGCTTGTTCAAATAATAATATATGTTGAGCTTCGATATACCATTTTAATCGGTTATTTATCATTCTTTCCAATGTTTTCGACATAATGCTGTATGAGTTATGAGATTGGCCTATAGCTTTCGATGTTTCTGTTGAGTTCTTTGTCTATTGTGCTTTGGTTCGGGAATAATTATATTGCGCTCTCTTCCATTGGGTGGGAACGATGGATTTTTTCCATGATATATTATATAGTTCAAATAAAGTTGATCTGGCATTTTACCTCATGTGTTTAAGAAATTCTGCATGGATATTATCATCACCAGGCGTTTTTTTGTTTTGTATCTGATTTATTGCCATATGTAGTTCATGTTTAGAAAATGCTTTCTTTTTGGTGACTGGATTGTATTTGGTTGTTCAGTGTTGATCATTTGTTGATCTGCCTTTTGATTATATGAATGAGTGTTTCTTTTGAGGTACTTTTGTTCTTTTCTGTTGATTGGAGTAATGTATTGCAAAGGCTTTCGCAATATTGTTAACACGATATTATGTTGAAATAGGATTTTCTGCTCTAAATATTTATTAATAATATTTGTAATTTGAATATGATTTACTCCTATAGTTAAAAATCAAGAGTTAAGTATTTTACTTTTAAAAATCGAACATTTATTTTCCATAATATAATGTTATTGTAGACTATAACTTAGAGTTGTCTAGTAGACTGCGATGGATAGGTCATGATGCACGAATGAAGAATGGATGAGTGGCATGGAAGCTCCTTGTAAGTAATCAGAATGAGATGGGAGAATAACAATAACCATGATTTGATGATGTAAATTATACAGGGGATGATTGGAAAACTTTAGTTCAGGATAGGGATATGTGGAAAGCTTAATACTAATTTTCGTATCATAATACTGTATAACAGCGTCAGGAAGTTGAAAGAATTAAAACATATAAAAGGTAATTTATAATATATAACATATACTTTTCCTAAAACAAAATAAAATTAATTATAAAAGGAAGAATTACGACTTGGCATTCCCATAATAATATATACGTAGTATATAGTTATTCATAAACTACATACCTTATATAATCGTTTGTTTATAAAATTGCTTCCCAATTTGCTATTTTCGTTTTAATAACCCAATCTGAAGAATGTTTGAGATTTGCGGGGAAAAATTTCAATATAATTTTCAATAACTTCGTCAACCAAAACGACTGCAGCCAGTCATATTATAATATTAACGTGCTTTAACCTTGTAATATGTAGCATCTTCATGTAAGGCTACTTTCTAATGCATTCCAAAATCACACTTACAAGAATGATACATGTACTACAGTGATTATAACTTTTCACATATTTATTACCCAAATGTTTCGAACATTGCAATTATAATAGAGTGTATTATCATCATCATCATCTTCAAGGAATGGGTCTATTGGCCCGTTCCGCTCTCCGCTGCACAATATCGTACAGGCCGTCCTTCCAACGTCGAATCGGTCTTCCTACATTTATTCGGCCTTGATGTTTATAATTAAATATCTGTTTTGATAAACGATTATTTGGCATTATTTTTACATGTTGAAAACATTTACATTTATTTCTGTATATTTTCTCGCTTAAATTATATGCTTGTAATACATCTCTGATATCTTGACTTCTCTTTTGATCTCTTAACGATATACCTGCAAGGGATCTCAGAAATCTCATTTCTACTTTCTCAACTTTATATTTATCAGAGATCATTACTATTTCACACTTTCATTGAACCACTTTCAGTACACGAAAAACTCATCAGAATCTCGCATCTCTTTATTGTAAATATGTAGTTGTATATTTGTGTTGGTTGAGTGGAAGAGAATTCATTTTGGTCTTACCTCTGCCAGAGTAAATAAAATTATTATTACTATTATTATTATTACTATTATTATTATTATTATTAGCTGCAGCAGTACCAGTAGCAGCAGTAGCATCAGCAGTAGTAGCCGAAGTAGCAGTAGTAACAGTAGTAGCAATAGTAGCAGTAATATCAGTAATAGCAGTGGTAGCAGTAATAGCAGTAGTAGTACAAACAGTAGCAGCAGTAGCAGTAGCAGTAGCAATAGTAGTAGTAATAGTAGTGGTAGTAGTGGTAGTGGTGGTAGTAGTAGTAGTGGTAGTGGTGGTAGTAGTACTACTATTAGTAGTAGTTAGTATTGGTATTAGTAGTATAAGTAGTAGTACTAGTAATGGTAGTAGTGGTAGTAGTAATGGTAATAGTAGTAGTAGAAGTAGCAGTAGAAATAGTAACAGTTATGGTAGTAGTGGTAGTGGTGGTAGTAGTGGTGGTAGTGGTACTGGCGGTAGTGGTAGTAGTGGTAGTAGGAATGTTAGTAGTAGTGGTAGTAGTTTTGGTAATAGTGGTGGTAGTGGTAGTGGTAGTGGTAGTGGTAGTAATAGGAGTAGAAGTAATGGTAGTAGTAATGGTAGTAATAAAAGTAATTGTGGTAGTAGTGGAGGAAGTGGTAGTTTAGGTAGTGGTGCTGGTAGTATTAATAGTAGTAATAATAGTAGTAGTAATAGCAGTAATGTTAGTAGTGGTTGTAGTGATGTTAGTGGTAGTGGTGGTAGTTTTGGTAGTAGTTGTAGTTTTGGTAGTAGTAATAGTAGTAGTAGTGGTGGTAGTGGTAGTGGTGGTAGTGTTCATAGTGGTGGTAGCGGTGGTAAGGTAGAAGTGCTATTAGTAGTAGTAGTAGTAGTAGTAATAATAGTAGTAGCGGTAGTAGTGGTGGTAGTGGTAGTGCTGGTAGTAGTAGCGGTGGTAGTAGTAGTGATAGTAGTAGAAGTAAGAGCAGCAGTAATGGTAGAAGTGGTTCTAGTTGTAGTGGTAGTAGTAGTAGTAGTAGTATTACTGGTAGTAGTATTAATGTAGTATTACTGGTAGTAGTATTAATGGTAGTGATAATGGTAGTAGTGGTAGTAGTGGTATTGGTAGTAGTGGTGGTGGTAGTAGTAGTAGTAGTAATAGTAGCAATAGTAGTAACAGTGGTAGTAGTAGAATTAATTTTAGTAGTTAGGGTAGTATTAATAGTAGTGGTGGTGGTAATGTTGGTAGTGGTAGTAGTATTAATAGTAGTAGTTGCAGTAATAGTAGTGAAAGTAGTAGTAGTAGTAGTAGTAATAATAATAATAATAATAGTAGTAGTAGCAATACTTGTACCAGTAGTGATAGTAGTTGTAGTAATAGTAGTTGTAATAGTAGTAGTATTAGTAGTAAGAGTAGCAGTAATATTAGAAGTAGTAATAGTAACAGTTGTAATAATAATGGTAATGGAAGTAGTGGTATTAGTAGTGGTAGTAGTAGCAGTAGTAGTGGTAATGGTAGCAGTTACGGCAGTAGTGGTAGTAGTGTCGTGGTGGTAGTGATAGTTGTTATAATGGTAGTGGTGGTAGTTGTGGTATTTGTAGTGCTGTTAGTGGTAGTATAGTAGTAGTAACAGCATTAGTCGTTGTAGGAGGAGTAGTAATAGTAGTAGTATCATTAGTAGTAACAGTAGTAGCAGTAGAAATGGTAGTAGTTGTAATAGAAGTAGTAGTAGTAGCAGTAGAAGTAGCAGCAGTAGTAGTACTAGTAGTAGTAGTAATATCAGTAGTAGTAGCAGTAGTAGTAGCAGCGGTAGCAGAAGTAGTAGTAGTAATATTAGTAGTTGTATTAGTATAAGTAGTAGGAGTAGCATGAGTAGTAGTAGCAGTAGTAGTAGCAGTAGTAGTAGCAGTAGTAGGAGTAGAATGAGTAGTATGAGTAGTAGTAGCAGTAGTAGTAGTAGCAGTAGTAGTAGTAGCATTAGTAGTAGTAGCAGTAGCTGTAATAGTAGCAGCCATGGTAGTATTAGTAGGAGTAGTAGAGTAGTAGCAGTAGTAGTAGCAGTAGTAGTAGTAGCAGTAGTAGTAGTAGCATTAGTAGTAGTAGCAGTAGCTGTAATAGTAGCAGCCATGGTAGTATTAGTAGGAGTAGTAGAGTAGTAGCAGTAGCAATAGTAGCAGTAGTAGTAGCAATATCAATAGTAGTATTAGTAGTAGTATTAGCGGTAGTTGTTGTAATAGTAGTAGTAGTAGCAGTGGTAGAAATATAGTAGTAGTAGTGGTAGTATTATTAATGGTAGTAGTAGAATTAGTCGAAGTAGTAGTAGTTGTAATGGTAGTAATGGTAGTAATGGTGGTAGTGGTAGTGGCGGTAGTATTAGTGGTGGTGGTGCTAATGGTGGTAGTAGTATTAGTAGTAGTAGCAACAGTATTAATAGTAGTAATATTTGTTGTAATTGTAGTAGTAGTAGTAATAGTAGTAGCGGTAGTATTAGTAATGGTAGTTGTAATGTTAGCAGTAGTACTAGTAGGAGCAGTATTTGTAGTAGCAGTAGTAGTAGTAACAGTAGTTGTAGTAGCGATAGTAGTAGTTGTAGTAGTAGAAGTAGTAGCAGTTGCAGTAGTAATAGTAGCATTAGTAGGAGTAGCAGTATTAGTAGTAGCAGCAGTAGTAGTAGTGGTAGTAGTAATAGTAGTAGTTGTTGTTGTTGTAGCAGTAGTAGTATTAATAGTAGCAGCATTATAAGTAGTAGCAGAAGTAGTTGCAGCAGTCATGGTAGTAGTAGTTATAGTAGTAGCTTTAGTAGCAGTAGTATTAGTAACAGTAGCAGTAGTAATATTAGTAGTAGTACTAGTAGTAGTAGTTGTAGTAGTCGTGGAAAAAGTATTAGTATTTTCAGTAGTGATAGTGGTGTTAATAGTAGTAGTATTGAAGTACTAGTAGTAGTAATGGTAGTAGTGGTAGTAATGGTGGTGGTGGTCGTGGCGGTAGTGGTAGTGGTGGTAGTGTTGGTGGTGGTGGTGGTATTGGTGGTAGTAGTAGTAGCAGTAGTAATAGCAGTAGTATTAGTTGTAATAGTATTAGTAGTAGCAGAATTAGTGGTTGTAGCGGTAATACTAGTAGTAATAGTAGTAGTAGTATTAGTGGTAGTAGTAGTATCAGTAGCAGTAGCAGGAGTAGTGCACCGAACCACGCTGACTGCTACCTAAATTGCTACCGAACCACTCGCGTGTTCGTGCTGGATCGTACCAATATTGTTTATAATTACCTTGAGTTAGAAAATATAGATTTTTGAAATGAACATATCTTTGCCCGGGCCCATAAAAGTCAAAGATTAATTGACTTTTCCTTAATAAACCATTAGACATATAGCTACTCTGATTACAATCCTTGGAAGTTTTAAAGTAAGAGGATATTAGATTCGCTTGAGGAAGCTCTGGAACTTTATATTCTTATCTGACATAACTAGCTACTCAATCAATAAACAGAAGATAACTAAATAGAATAGCTTATATTTAATGAGTCTAAGAATAAATTGAGAAAAAATTATGAAAATATAATTGGAGAAGAGCAGAATGGATTCAGAAATGGTAGATCTTGTACAGATGGATTCTTCACTCTAAAACTACTTTTACAAAACACAAGGAATTCAATATAGAAACTCATATCGCCTTCGTTGACTTCATAAAGGCTTTTGACAAAGTAGACAGAAATATACTACTACAAATTTTAGCTGATGATAACGTTCCACAACAATATATTACTCATATCTTCAACATCTATAAAGATAACAAAGTCTTTGTTAAACAAGATGGCAAATTATCTTCTTGGGAAAAGATCAACACTGGAGTAAGACAGGGGTGTGGACTTTCACCGGTGCTTTTCATTATATATATATATATATATATATATATATGAATAAATTGATAAACGAATGGAGGAAAACACAACGAGGATATATACCCATCAATAGGAACCTCACACTCGATGCTATTCTTTTTGCAGACGATTTAGCTCTTCTGGCACTTTGCGAAAATGATTTGCAACGATCAATTTATAATTTACAAAAAATAGGTGCCAAATTTAATATGGAAATATCAATTAACAAAACTAAAATTATGGCATTTAATGGGAAGGACCCCATACAAAGTAAATTCTGTCTCCAGAACAAAAGTTTAGAGAGATCTAATCAATTTAAATATCTTGGATATTATCTCTCTATCTGGGATGAAAAGGATATCCCTGAAAAAAATTACTAGTTATAATAAAAGATTAGGAATTATTAATCAAATAATGAAACCATCCCTTGCACAAAAAAACACCAGATTACGTTTATATAACACTTTGGCTTGACCAGTAGTAGTGAAGCATGGACACTAAAACGAAAACATGAAAGCAGAATAACGGCTTGTGAAATGAGATTCATGCGCAGAACAGCGGGTTACACCAGATGGGATAGGAAAAGGAACACCGATATCTTAAAAGAATTGAAATCTATGCCAATTTTGGAATATATTAAACAGTACCAACTACATTGGAAACACCATCTTGAAAGAATGAGTTCAAATCGGATCCCCAAAGCTGTTTATAATTATATACCAAGACGACGAAGATACTCACTGGGCCGTGCGATGAAACGCTGGAAGGAAAATTTTCTATAGGATCGTAACAGGGCCTTGATCTAATACTTGGAAGGAAGAAGAAGAAGAAGAAGAAGATACTTAATGAGTCAAGAAGTCAGATATGACATACAAATAATAAAAGATAGTTGTCTTGACATTGAAAACATAAGTTAAGAAAGAAAATAGTAACCTTACTATTCATCTAAACAAAACTCTATAACAATAATGATAATAAACATACGTACACTCTTCCTCACTCACACCAGTCCCGCCAAGGGCTAAAGTATATGGTACATGTGGCTCTACCTTGGCCTAAGGGACAAATTAACTAAACAAACTCCTTCGAGCTATATCGAATTGACTCGACGAATCCTAAACAGATGATGACCCAGATGTTCATGAGCACAGCTTATTTGAGGATTTACATAGCAGAGGGGAGGATGCGCAATAGCATACAGCGCATAAAGAAACGGGTGGTAAATAGGTGTGAATTTGACACTGTTCATTAAGATCTATCTATCTATCTTCGGGTTTTTACAGCTGCTGCCGTCTTCCCGTGCCAAACATCCAAAGTCTACGGTCTTGGGCATCTTCGATGCTTAGCCCTCCAGCTTGCATTACTGTCTTCATGTTTTCCTTCCATGTTAACTTTGGTCTCCCTCTTTCTTTTCTGTTTTCTATTCTTATGCCATTCATATAGTTGCTTCGGCCATCGCTCATCTTCCATTCTTAAAACATGTCCTAACCACTTTAATTCCGTCTCCTCAATTATTTCAATTATGCTTTCTTCTGCTTCCATTATGTTTCTAATTTCCTTGTTTGTGACATGTTCTAATTTAGACTTTCTGGCACATCTGAGTAAATAATCCATTTCTAGAGCTATTAGTCTATTCTTGTAGTACTTATTGATTTTCCATACCTCACTTCCATACTTTGCAACAGATTCCACCAATAGTGGAATGCAGGCTTTCACGGCCGGTAATCATGGTAATAAAAGATTCCGGGCTATGTGGCCGTGGTCTATAACTGGCGTTTCTTCCAGACGTTTCTCCCTCAACTGCGGAGGGCATCTTCAGTGGCGAGCGCTTACAGCTGTTGTTTCCCTGTCGTAGAATCGACTCATTCGCAGTCGAGTCTACGACAGGGATACAACAGCTGTAAGCGCTCGCCACTGAAGATGCCCTCCGCAGTTGAGGGAGAAACGTCTGGAAGAAACGCCAGTTATAGACCACGGCCACATAGCCCGGAATCTTTTATTACCAAGATTCCACCAATGTTTTACCAATATATTTTTTGTGTCTTTCCAAATATGCTTATCCCACCATATGCAATTTAACGATGATATTATTTCGCTACTCAATTCAATTCTATGTTTTATGTTCTCTTTGCCTATACCTTCAATGTTATCCATAATTATTCCCAAATATTTAGTTTGTTTCACTTGCTTTATTTGGATTCCTTCTTTCAATATTAAATTTTCACCTTCATTGCTATTTATTGCCAGATATTCTGTGTTTTTGTAAATTTACTGTGAGACCCCATGATTCATATGTGTTTTTCAACCATTTATCATGAATTCCATATCAAATTTGTCTTGCGCTAAAACCAGTTGATCATCGGCAAACTGTAATGTCAGCAAAAATCTGTTGCCTATTGGGATCCCCATACCTTTGCAGCTTTGTTTCCATTTCATTAATATAAATTCTACATAAATATTAAATAAAATTGGTGATAGACTGCACCCTTGTTTCAATCCCTTTGTGGTTTTTCAGAATTTTAGACATTATATTTCCAATTTTAATATAAACGGAGTTATCTTTATAGATTTGTTTAATAATTTATATTAGGTTTCTATCAATATTGTATTTGACCAATACTTCCCATAATTTGTTCCTCGGAATTGAGTCATAAGCTTTCTCTAAATCTATCATTGTCAAATGGGTTTCTTCTGAAACTGCAGTCGGTTTTTAAATTAACTGTATTGAAAATATATTGTCAACACATGACCTTCCTGGTCTGAATCCAATTTGATCGTCTCCTAATTTGTCTATAATATCTTTTTGTAACTTTGTTTTTAATAACTTCGTAAATATTCTATATAATGTGCTATTTATACTTAGTACTCTGTAGTTTTCTGTCGTCTCCTGTTCATTAAGATCACTGAAGAAATGAAGACAGTATGACGTAGTGGTTACGCAGTATTACGTAGTCTTACGTACCGAAAACGTAATTTCGGTACAGTTTTTAATAGTAGTAGTAGTGGTAGTGGTGGTAGTAGTAGTAGCAGTAGTAATGGTAGTAATAATGGTAGTAGTTATGGTAGTAGTAATGGTAGTAGTAATGGTAGTAGTGGTAGTAGTGGTGGTAGTGGTAGTGATGATGGTGGTGTTAGTAGTAGTAATAATAGTAGTAGTAGTAGTATTAGTAGTAATGGTAAGAGTGGTAGTAGTGTTAGTGGTGGTGATAGTGGTAATAATTGTAGTAGTATCAGTAGTAGTAGTAATGGTAGAAGTGCTGGTATTAGTGGTATTAGTGGTGGTAGTGGTAGTGATGGTAGTAGTAGTAGTATTAGTAGTAGTAATGGTAGTAGTAATGGTAGTGGTAGTGGTTGTAGTGGTAGTGGAAGTAGTAGTAGTAGTAGTACTCGTAGCTGCAGTAGTAGTAGTAATTGTAATAGTAGTAGTAGTAGTACTAATAGTAGTAGTAGGGTTAGTAGTAGTGGTGATGGTAGTGCTGGTAGTGGTGGGTAGTAGTAGTGGTATTAGTATTAGTAGTAGTAGTATTAATTATAGTAGTAATGGTAGTAGTGATAGTAGTTGTGATAGTGGTGGTAGTAGTAGTATTAGTAGTAATAATGGTAGTAGTGGTAGTAGTGGTGGTAATGGTAGTGCTGGTAGTGTTATTAATGTTAGTTGTAGTAGTAGTAATTGTAGCAGTAATGATAGTAGTGATAGTATTGGTGGTAGTGGTCGTGGTGGTAGTGGTAATATTAATAGTAGTAGTATTAATAGTAGTAGTAGTAGTAGTAGCAGTAGCAGTAGCAGTAGTAGTAGTATTGCCACCGAATCACGCTGACTGCTACCTAAATAGCTACCGAACCACTCGCATGTTCGTGTTGGATCGTACCAATGTTGTTTATAATTACCTTGAGTTAGAAAATATAGATTGTTTAAATCAAAATATCTTTGCCCGGGCCCATAAAAGTAAAAGATTAATTGACTTTTCCTTAGCAAAATTTTAGACATATAGCACCGCAAGCTAAACTCATTACAATCGTTGGAAGTTTTAAGGTAAGAGGAGATTAGATTCGCTTGAGGAAGCTTTGGAACTTTACATCAATATCTGACGTGACTAGCTACTCAATCAAAAAACAGCAGTTAACTAAAAAGAATAGCTTATATTTAATGAGTCAAAAACTCAGATATAACATACAAATAATAAAAGATAGTTTTCTTGACATTGATAACATAAGTTAAGAGAGAAAATAGTAACCTTAGTGGACATCTAAACAAAATTCTATAAAAATAATGATAATAAACATATGTACACTCTCCCACTCACAACAGTCCCGCCAAGGGCTAGGGTACATGGTATTTGTGGCCCTACCGTGGCCTAAGGTACAAATTAACTAAACAAACTACTTCGAGCTATATCGAATTGACTCGACGAATCCTAAACAGATGATGACCCTGATGTTCATGTGCACAGCTTATTTGACGACTTACATAGCAGAGGGGAGGATGCGCAATAGCATACGGCGCATAAAGAAAGAGGTGGTAAATAGGTGTGAATTTGATACTGTTTATTAGGATCACTGAAGAAATGAAGTAACGAAGACGTAGTTATTGCGCAGTATTACGTAGTCTTATGTACCGAAAACATCATTCCGGTACAGTAGTAGTAGTAGCAGTAGTAGTAATGGTAGTACTTATGGTAGTAGTAATGGTAGTAGTAATCGTAGTAGTGGTAGTAGTGCTGGTAGTGGTAGTGGTGATAATGATGATAATAGTAGTAATAGTAGTAGTAGTAATGGTAGTAGTGGTAGTAGTGGTGGTAGTAGTGGTAGTAGTGATGGTAGTGGTGGTACTTGTAGTAGTAAAGTAGTAGTAGTAGTTAGTAATGAAAGAAGTACTGGTAGTAGTGGTGGTAGTAGTCGTGTGGTAGTGGTAGTGATGGTACTAATAGTATTAGTGGTAGTAGTAGTAATGGTAGTGGTAGTTGCGGTAGTGTTGGTAGCGGTAGTGTTAGTGGTAGTGGTGGTAGTGGTAGTAGTTGTTGAAGTAGTAGTATATAGTTAGTAATGGTAGAAGTACTGGTAGTAATGGTAGTAGTGGTGGTAGTGGTCGTGGTGGTAGTGGTCGTCGTGGTAGTGGTAGTGATGATGGTAGTAGTATTATTAGTAGTAGTATTAATGGTAGTAGTAATGGTAGTAGTAGTGGTGGTAGTGGTAGTGGTAGTGATGGTAGTGGAATTACTAGTAGTAGTAGTCGTAGCAGCAGCAGTAGTAGTTTTTGTAGTAGTAGTAAGTAGTAGTAGTACTAGTAGTAATCATAGTAATTATAGTAGGGGAAGTAGTGGTGGTGGTGGTGCTGGTAGTAGTAGTGATAGTAGTATTAGTAGTAGTAGTACTGATAGTAGTAATTGTAGTAGTGGTGGTAGTTGTGGTAGTGGTAGTATTACTTATTATTTAGTACAGTGGAGTAATAGTAGTAGTGGTAGTAGTAAGAATAGTATAAGAAATGGTAGTAATAGTAGAAGTGATAATAGTGGTGGTAGTTTTGGTAGTAGTAGTAGTAGTAGTAGTAGTAGTGGTGGTGTTAGTGGTATTGGTGGTAGTTTTGGTAGTATTAGTATTGTGGTAGATAGTTGGATGGAAGTGGTAGTTTAGGTGTGGTGCTGGTAGTATTAATAGTAGTATAATAGTAGTAGTAATAGCATATGTAATGTTAGTAGTGGGTTTTTGGTGTAGTTGTTGGTCGTTTTGGTAGTAGTAATAGTTAGTAGTAGTGGTGGTAGTGGGTAGTGGTGGTAGTGGGAGTGTTCATAGTGGATTGGTGCGGTGGGGTAAGTAGAAGTGCTATTAGTAGTATTAGTAGTAAAAAAAAGTAGTAATAATAGTAGTAGCGGTATTAGTGGTGTAGTGGTAGTGCTGGTAGTAGTAGCGGTGGTAGTAGTAGTGATAGTAGTAGAAGTAGAGCAGCAGTATGGTCGAAGTGGTTCTAGTTGTATGTGGTAGTATAGTATTAGTAGTTTCTGGTAGTAGTATTAAATGGTAGTGATAATGGTAGTATGGTGAAACAGTGGTAGTGTCAGTAGATGTGGTGGTAGTAGTAGTAGTAGTAATAGTAGCAGTAGTAGTAACAGTTGGTAGTAGTAAATTAATTTTAGTAGTTAGGGTATCTTAATAGTAGTGGGGTGGTAATGTTTGGTAGTGGTAAGTAGTATTAATAGTAGTAGTTGCAGTAATGTAGTGAAAGTAGTAGTAGTAGTAGTAATAATAATAATAGATAATAGTAGTAGTAGCAATACTTGTACCAGTAGTGATAGTAGTTGTAGTAGTAGTAGTTGTAATAGTAGTAATTAGTAGTAAGAGTAGCAGTAAATTAGAAGTAGTAATAGTAACAGTTGTAATAATAATGGTAATGGAAGTAGTGGTATTAGTATGGTAGTAGTAGCAGTAGTAGTGGTAATGGTAGCAGTTACGGCAGTAGTGGTAGTAGTGTCGTGTGGTAGTGATAGTTGTTATAATGGTAGTGGTGGTAGTTTGTGGTATTTGTAGTGCTGTTGTGGTAGTATAGTAGTAGTAACAGCATTAGTCGTTGTAGGAGGAGTAGTAATAGTAGTAGTATCATTAGTAGTAACAGTAGTAGCAGTAGAAAAGGTAGTAGTTTGTTAATAATTAGTATAAGTAGCAGTAGAAGTAGGCAGCAGTAGTAGTACTAGTAGTAGTAGTAATATCAGTAGTAGTAGCAGTAGTAGTAGCAGCGGTAGCAGAATTAGTAGTAGTAATATTAGTAGTTGTATTAGTATAAGTAGTAGGAGTAGCATGAGTAGTAGTAGCATAGTAGTACAGTAGTAGTCAGTAGTAGTAGCAGTAGTAAGAGTAGAATGAGTAGTATGAGTAGTAAGTAGCAGTAGTAGTAGTAGCAGTAGTAGTAGTAGCATTAGTAGTAGTACAGTAGCTGTAATAGTAAGCAGCCATGGTAAGTAATTAGTAGGAGTAGTAGAGTAGTAGCAGTAGTAGTAGCAGTAGTAGTAGTAGCAGTAGTAGTAGTAGCATTAGTAGTAGTAGCAGTAGCTGTAATAGTAGCAGCCATGGTAGTATTAGTAGGAGTAAGTAGAGTATAGCAGTAGCAATAGTAAGCAGTAGTAGTAGCAATATCAATAGTAGTAAAATTAAAAAGTTTAGTAGTATTATCGGTAGTTTTGTAATAGTAAGTAGTAGTAGCAGTGGTAGAATATAGTAAGTAGTAGTGGTAGTATTATTAATGGTAGTAGTAGAATTAGTCGAAGTAGTAGTAGTTGTAATGGTAGTAATGGTAGTAATGGTGGTAGTGGTAGTGGCGGTAGTATAGTGGTGTGGTGCTAATGGTGGTAGTAGTATTAGTAGTAGTAGCAACAGTATTAATAGTAGTAATATTTGTTGTAATTGTAGTAGTAGTAATAGTAGTAGCGGTAGTATTAGTAATGGTAGTTGTAATGTTAGCAGTAGTACTAGTAGGAGCAGTATTTGTAGTAGCAGTAGTAGTATGAACAGTAGTTTGTAGTAGCGATAGTAGTAGTTGTAGTAGTAGAGTAGTAGCAGTTGCAGTAGTAATAGTAGCATTAGTAGGAGTAGCAGTATTAGTAGTAGCAGCAGTAGTAGTAGTGGTAGTAGTAGTAGTAGTTGTTGTTGTTGTAGCAGTAGTAGTATTAATAGTAGCAGCATTATAAGTAGTAGCAGAAGTAGTTGCAGCAGTCATGGTAGTAGTAGTTATAGTAGTAGCTTTAGTAGCAGTAGTATTAGTAACAGTAGCAGTAGTAATATTAGTAGTAGTACTAGTAGTAGTAGTTGTAGTAGTCGTGGAAAAAGTATTAGTATTTTCAGTAGTGATAGTGGTGTTAATAGTAGTAGTATTGAAGTACTAGTAGTAGTAATGGTAGTAGTGGTAGTAATGGTGGTGGTGGTCGTGGCGGTAGTGGTAGTGGTGGTAGTGTTGGTGGTGGTGGTGGTATTGGTGGTAGTAGTAGTAGCAGTAGTAATAGCAGTAGTATTAGTTGTAATAGTATTAGTACGTAGCAGAATTAGTGTTGTAGCGGTAATACTAGTAGTAATAGTAGTAGTAGTATTAGTGGTAGTAGTAGTATCAGTAGCAGTAGCAGGAGTAGTGCACCGAACCACGCTGACTGCTACCTAAATTGCTACCGACCACTCGCGTGTTCGTGCTGGATCGTACCAATATTGTTTATAATTACCTTGAGTTAAAAAATATAGATTTTTGAAATGAACATATCTTTGCCCGGGCCCATAAAGTCAAAGATTAATTGACTTTTCCTTAATAAACCATTAGACATATAGCTACTCTGATTACAATCCTTGGAAGTTTAAAGTAAGAGGATATTAGATTCGCTTGAGGAAGCTCTGGAACTTTATATTCTTATCTGACATAACTAGCTACTCAATCAATAAACAGAAGATAACTATAGAAATAGCTTATATTTAATGAGTCTAAGAATAAATTGAGAAAAATTATGAAAATATAATTGGAGAAGAGCAGAATGGATTCAGAAATGGTAGATCTTGTACAGATGGATTCTTCACTCTAAAACTACTTTTACAAAACACAAGGAATTCAATATAGAAAACTCATATCGCCTTCGTTGACTTCATAAAGGCTTTTGACAAAGTAGACAGAAATATACTCCTACAATTTTAGCTGATTATAACGTTCCTCAACAATATATTCCTCATATCTTCAACATCTTATAAAGATAACAAAGCTTTGTGGTTAAACAAGAGGGTTCACTTGTCTGGGTCTTGGGAAAAGATCAACACGGTACGCCTGACAGGGGTGTGGACTTTCACCGGTGCTTTTCATTATATATATATATATGAATAAATTGATAAACGAATGGAGGAAAACACAACGAGGATATATACCCATCAATAGGAACCTCACACTCGATGCTATTCTTTTTGCAGACGATTTAGCTCTTCTGGCACTTTGCGAAAATGATTTGCAACGATCAATTTATAATTTACAAAAAATAGGTGCCAAATTTAATATGGAAATATCAATTAACAAAACTAAAATTATGGCATTTAATGGGAAGGACCCCATACAAAGTAAATTCTGTCTCCAGAATAAAAGTTTAGAGAGATCTAATCAATTTAAATATCTTGGATATTATCTCTCTATCTGGGATGAAAAGGATATCCCTGAAAAAAATTACTAGTTATAATAAAAGATTAGGAATTATTAATCAAATAATGAAACCATCCCTTGCACAAAAAACACCAGATTACGTTTATATAACACTTTGGCTTGACCAGTAGTAGTGAAGCATGGACACTAAAACGAAAACATGAAAGCAGAATAACGGCTTGTGAAATGAGATTCATGCGCAGAACAGCGGGTTACACCAGATGGGATAGGAAAAGGAACACCGATATCTTAAAAGAATTGAAATCTATGCCAATTTTGGAATATATTAAACAGTACCAACTAAATTGGAAACACCATCTTGAAAGAATGAGTTCAAATCGGATCCCCAAAGCTGTTTATAATTATATACCAAGACGACGAAGATCACTGGGCCGTGCGATGAAACGCTGGAAGGAAAATTTTCTATAGGATCGTAACAGGCCTTGATCTAATACTTGGAAGGAAGAAGAAGAAGAAGAAGAAGATACTTAATGAGTCAAGAAGTCAGATATGACATACAAATAATAAAAGATAGTTGTCTTGACATTGAAAACATAAGTTAAGAAAGAAAATAGTAACCTTACTATTCATCTAAACAAAACTCTATAACAATAATGATAATAAACATACGTACACTCTTCCACTCACACCAGTCCCGCCAAGGGCTAAAGTATATGGTACATGTGGCTCTACCTTGGCCTAAGGGACAAATTAACTAAACAAACTCCTTCGAGCTATATCGAATTGACTCGACGAATCCTAAACAGATGATGACCCAGATGTTCATGAGCACAGCTTATTTGAGGATTTACATAGCAGAGGGGAGGATGCGCAATAGCATACAGCGCATAAAGAAACGGGTGGTAAATAGGTGTGAATTTGACACTGTTCATTAAGATCTATCTATCTATCTTCGGGTTTTTACAGCTGCTGCCGTCTTCCCGTGCCAAACATCCAAAATCTACGGTCTTGGGCATCTTCGATGCTTAGCCCTCCAGCTTGCATTACTGTCTTCATGTTTTCCTTCCATGTTAACTTTGGTCTCCCTCTTTTCTGTTTTCTATTCTTATGCCATTCATATAGTTGCTTCGGCCATCGCTCATCTTCCATTCTTAAAACATGTCCTAACCACTTTAATTCCGTCTCCTCAATTATTTCAATTATGCTTTCTTCTGCTTCCATTATGTTTCTAATTTCCTTGTTTGTGACATGTTCTAATTTAGACTTTCTGGCACATCTGAGTAAATAATCCATTTCTAGAGCTATTAGTCTATTCTTGTAGTACTTATTGATTTTCCATACCTCACTTCCATACTTTGCAACAGATTCCACCAATAGTGGAATGCAGGCTTTCACGGCCGGTAATCATGGTAATAAAAGATTCCGGGCTATGTGGCCGTGGTCTATAACTGGCGTTTCTTCCAGACGTTTCTCCCTCAACTGCGGAGGGCATCTTCAGTGGCGAGCGCTTACAGCTGTTGTATCCCTGTCGTAAACTCGACTGCGAATGAGTCGATTCTACGACAGGGAAACAACAGCTGTAAGCGCTCGCCACTGAAGATGCCCTCCGCAGTTGAGGGAGAAACGTCTGGAAGAAACGCCAGTTATAGACCACGGCCACATAGCCCGGAATCTTTTATTACCAAGATTCCACCAATGTTTTACCAATATATTTTTTGTGTCTTTCCAAATATGCTTATCCCACCATATGCAATTTAACATGATGATATTATTTCGCTACTCAATTCAATTCTATGTTTTATGTTCTCTTTGCCTATACCTTCAATGTTATCCATAATTATTCCCAAATATTTAGTTTGTTTCACTTGCTTTATTTGGATTCCTTCTTTCAATATTAAATTTTCACCTTCATTGCTATTTATTGCCAGATATTCTGTGTTTTTGTAAATTTACTGTGAGACCCCATGATTCATATGTGTTTTTCAACCATTTATCATGAATTCCATATCAAATTTGTCTTGCGCTAAAACCAGTTGATCATCGGCAAACTGTAATGTCAGCAAAAATCTGTTGCCTATTGGGATCCCCATACCTTTGCAGCTTTGTTTCCATTTCATTAATATAAATTCTACATAAATATTAAATAAAATTGGTGATAGACTGCACCCTTGTTTCAATCCCTTTGTGGTTTTTCAGAATTTTAGACATTATATTTCCAATTTTAATATAAACGGAGTTATCTTTATAGATTTGTTTAATAATTTATATTAGGTTTCTATCAATATTGTATTTGACCAATACTTCCCATAATTTGTTCCTCGGAATTGAGTCATAAGCTTTCTCTAAATCTATCATTGTCAAATGGGTTTCTTCTGAAACTGCAGTCGGTTTTTAAATTAACTGTATTGAAAATATATTGTCAACACATGACCTTCCTGGTCTGAATCCAATTTGATCGTCTCCTAATTTGTCTTTAATATCTTTTTGTAACTTTGTTTTTAATAACTTCGTAAATATTCTATATAATGTGCTATTTATACTTAGTACTCTGTAGTTTTCTGTCGTCTCCTGTTCATTAAGATCACTGAAGAAATGAAGACAGTATGACGTAGTGGTTACGCAGTATTACGTAGTCTTACGTACCGAAAACGTAATTTCGGTACAGTTTTAATAGTAGTAGTAGTGGTAGTGGTGGTAGTAGTAGTAGCAGTAGTAATGGTAGTAATAATGGTAGTAGTTATGGTAGTAGTAATGGTAGTAGTAATGGTAGTAGTGGTAGTAGTGGTGGTAGTGGTAGTGATGATGGTGGTGTTAGTAGTAGTAATAATAGTAGTAGTAGTAGTATTAGTAGTAATGGTAAGAGTGGTAGTAGTGTTAGTGGTGGTGATAGTGGTAATAATTGTAGTAGTATCAGTAGTAGTAGTAATGGTAGAAGTGCTGGTATTAGTGGTATTAGTGGTGGTAGTGGTAGTGATGGTAGTAGTAGTAGTATTAGTAGTAGTAATGGTAGTAGTAATGGTAGTAGTAATGGTAGTGGTAGTGGTTGTAGTGGTAGTGGAAGTAGTAGTAGTAGTAGTACTCGTAGCTGCAGTAGTAGTAGTAATTGTAATAGTAGTAGTAGTAGTACTAATAGTAGTAGTAGGGTTAGTAGTAGTGGTGATGGTAGTGCTGGTAGTGGTGGGTAGTAGTAGTGGTATTAGTATTAGTAGTAGTAGTATTAATTATAGTAGTAATGGTAGTAGTGATAGTAGTTGTGATAGTGGTGGTAGTAGTAGTATTAGTAGTAATAATGGTAGTAGTGGTAGTAGTGGTGGTAATGGTAGTGCTGGTAGTGTTATTAATGTTAGTTGTAGTAGTAGTAATTGTAGCAGTAATGATAGTAGTGATAGTATTGGTGGTAGTGGTCGTGGTGGTAGTGGTAATATTAATAGTAGTAGTATTAATAGTAGTAGTAGTAGTAGTAGTAGTAGCAGTAGCAGTAGTAGTAGTATTGCACCGAATCACGCTGACTGCTACCTAAATAGCTACCGAACCACTCGCATGTTCGTGTTGGATCGTACCAATGTTGTTTATAATTACCTTGAGTTAGAAAATATAGATTGTTTAAATCAAAATATCTTTGCCCGGGCCCATAAAAGTAAAAGATTAATTGACTTTTCCTTAGCAAAATTTTAGACATATAGCACCGCAAGCTAAACTCATTACAATCGTTGGAAGTTTTAAGGTAAGAGGAGATTAGATTCGCTTGAGGAAGCTTTGGAACTTTACATCAATATCTGACGTGACTAGCTACTCAATCAAAAAACAGCAGTTAACTAAAAAGAATAGCTTATATTTAATGAGTCAAAACTCAGATATAACATACAAATAATAAAAGATAGTTTTCTTGACATTGATAACATAAGTTAAGAGAGAAAATAGTAACCTTAGTGGACATCTAAACAAATTCTATAAAAATAATGATAATAAACATATGTACACTCTCCCACTCACAACAGTCCCGCCAAGGGCTAGGGTACATGGTATTTGTGGCCCTACCGTGGCCTAAGGTACAAATTAACTAAACAAACTACTTCGAGCTATATCGAATTGACTCGACGAATCCTAAACAGATGATGACCCTGATGTTCATGTGCACAGCTTATTTGACGACTTACATAGCAGAGGGGAGGATGCGCAATAGCATACGGCGCATAAAGAAAGAGGTGGTAAATAGGTGTGAATTTGATACTGTTTATTAGGATCACTGAAGAAATGAAGTAACGAAGACGTAGTTATTGCGCAGTATTACGTAGTCTTATGTACCGAAAACATCATTCCGGTACAGTAGTAGTAGTAGCAGTAGTAGTAATGGTAGTACTTATGGTAGTAGTAATGGTAGTAGTAATCGTAGTAGTGGTAGTAGTGCTGGTAGTGGTAGTGGTGATAATGATGATAATAGTAGTAATAGTAGTAGTAGTAATGGTAGTAGTGGTAGTAGTGGTGGTAGTAGTGGTAGTAGTGATGGTAGTGGTGGTACTTGTAGTAGTAAAGTAGTAGTAGTAGTTAGTAATGAAAGAAGTACTGGTAGTAGTGGTGGTAGTAGTCGTGTGGTAGTGGTAGTGATGGTACTAATAGTATTAGTGGTAGTAGTAGTAATGGTAGTGGTAGTTGCGGTAGTGTTGGTAGCGGTAGTGTTAGTGGTAGTGGTGGTAGTGGTAGTAGTTGTTGAAGTAGTAGTATATAGTTAGTAATGGTGAGAGTACTGGTAGTAATGGTAGTAGTGGTGGTAGTGGTAGTGGTCGTGGTGTAGTGGTCGTCGTGGTAGTGGTAGTGATGATGGTAGTAGTATTATTAGTAGTAGTATTAATGGTAGTAGTAATGGTAGTAGTAGTGGTGGTAGTGGTAGTGGTAGTGATGGTAGTGGAATTACTAGTAGTAGTAGTCGTAGCAGCAGCAGTAGTAGTTTTTGTAGTAGTAGTAGTAGTAGTAGTAGTACTAGTAGTAATCATAGTAATTATAGTAGGGGAAGTAGTGGTGGTGGTGGTGCTGGTAGTAGTAGTGATAGTAGTATTAGTAGTAGTAGTACTGATAGTAGTAATTGTAGTAGTGGTGGTAGTTGTGGTAGTGGTAGTATTATTATTATTTAGTAACAGTGGTAGTAATAGTAGTAGTGGTAGTAGTAAGAATAGTATAAGAAATGGTAGTAATAGTAAGAAGTATAATATGGGGTTTTTGTAGTAACGTAGTATAGTAGTAGTGGTGGTGGTGTTAGTGGTATTGTGGTAGTTGGTAGTAGTAGTTTGTAGTAATAGTAGGAGGATGATAGTGTAGGGGTTTTAGTGGTAGTGTGGTAGTTTGGGTAGTGTAGTAGTAGTTATAGTGGTGGTAGTGGTAGTGATGTTAGTGGCAGTGGTGGTCGTTTTGGTATCGCTGTAGTTTGGTAGTAGTAATAGTAGTAGTAGTGGTGGTAGTGGTGATGGGGGTAGTGTTAGTGTGGCGAGTTTGGTCGTCGTTGTCATTGGTCGTCGTCATCGTACGTCGTCCGTGGTGGTCGTGGTCGTGGTGTTCGTGGTCGTGGTTGTCGTTTTGGTCGTCGTCGTCGTCTTGGTGTCGTCCTCGTCGTCTTCTCGTCGTTGGGTCGTTGTATCGCTGGTGGTCCTGGTTCGTGGTGGTTCGTTTTTTGGGTCGTAGTGTCTTGGTCGTCTCTCGTCAGTACCTCGTGGTGTTCGTGGTCGTGGTGTCGTGTGCGTGGGGTCCTTTTTGGTCCGTCGTTGTCTTGGTCGTCCGGTCCCTCGTCTCTTCCCGTGGTGTGATCATCGTGGTGTCGTGGGCGTGGTGGTCGTTTTGGTCAGTCAGTCCGTCTTGTTCGTCCCTTCCGTCGTCGTCGTCGGGCTCGTGTTAGTGTGTTCGTGGTTCGTGGTGGTCGTTTGGGTCTCGTCGTGTCGTCGTCGTGTGGTCGTTGTCGTGCTGTCTTGTCGTGCTGTTCATTGGTCGTGGTGGTCGTTTTGTGCTGGTCGTCTCTTGGTTTTGGTCGTCGTCCTCGTCGTCGTGTCGTGTGTTTGGTCGTGGTCGTGGTGGTCGTGTTTCGTGTGGTCGTTTTTGTCTCGTTGTCCTTGGTCGTCGTCCTCTCGTCGTCCGTGGTCTTCCTCTGGTGTTTAGTGGTCGTTGGTGTCGTTTTGGTCGTCGTCTTCGTCGTTTTGTCGTCGTCCTCGTCGCCGTCGTCGTGGTGGTAGTGGTATTGGTGTCTGGGGGGGTGGGGGTCGTTTTGCTCGTCGTCGTCCCTTTGGTCCGTTCGTTCGTCGTCGCGTCGTCGTCGTCTCGTCGTCTCGTCGATCGGGTCGTCTCCGCGTCGTCTTTTGTCTTCGTCCTCGTATCGTCGTCGTGGGTGGTCGTGGTGTTCGT